>CAJHZI010000499.1:1345000-1868557 GCA_905160935.1 Enchytraeus crypticus | reverse complement strand
AAAACTGTTAACACACGCAGCATTTATCACTGCCTTACGCAACTATTTCCACTATTCTAACCACCTATCTCTCTCTAGTGTTCTTTCAAATGGCAGGTGGAAGGAATACATTCCTACTCATAGTCAGCTTTCACGTTCCATACTGAGCACTTCACTGATCAACAAATTAAAAAAAAAAAAAAAATCGGCGCCTCATCCCACAACAAAATAGATTAGAGAAAATTTATATGATTGCTGAGGTGGTATCCGTTTGATTTCCTCAGTTTCTAGTTTCCTCTGAGCTTAGTCGCCCCTCACTACACGAGCGGGTGTTGTAGTGTGGTTGTTATGGTTGGTTTATTCTCCAGTGGTCCAGGCACAACACCAGGCACAACACCGGAAAAGATGATTCGCTTCATCCTGGGGTTTAACAACATATGTCCATAACCACCGATAGAGAAAGTGAAAAATCATTAAGGGTCTAATCTTTTAAGGGTTCTCTTAATTAAATCCAAAGGCGAAATCTAGATCTTATGCAATGAAAAAGTGAAAGATGATAGTTGTATAAGAATATCAGTAAAAACTCTTTCAGTTTATCTATTTAGTATTTACTAGTAGGTCCATATAATATACATGTACATGTATGCATGTACTGAAGTTTTAACTATTAGACAAATATTATGCAAACTTTTAATATCTAAAATACAGATTTTTAAATTGATTTTTAGATTCTGCCTCGACAACCTCCTCTGTGAGCCCATTCCAAGTATTATTAACTCTGACTACAAAAATTCCAAACTAAAAAAAGAAAATAAATCAGTTAGTTCAAACCTATAGAGCTTTTGCACTAAGTTTTGTTAGTTTCCGTATCACAGGGCACGGCAGGGCTGGGATTCGAACCAACAATCATCTGCTTTTCAGGCAGCCTTGCAATCCATTCGGCCATCTAACCATTAAAAGCACAAATTAAGTACTAGTTTATAGGCCTACTTGTGGTCTCTAGTTCTACAACTATTTGTTAAATTAAACCATGCATAAAACATAACGGCACACAGATGCTTGTTTAAGGCCCATTTCCTCCTTCCTCTCTATTTTTATTACTTATTAGTAATCGTTGCCTTTTGATGGCGCATCAATTGCAGCCGACGGGGATTTAAGAATAACCTTCCACCATCCTTGGATTTTTTCCTTCCTACGCTGTCAACACTCGGTCGTCCAAGGTGGTCATCCACAAAGTACTAATCGAGGTCGATGTAGCTTAACTTCGATAATTGACGCGCAAACTAAACCAAGTGCGCTAAATCCCGCCGTCAAATATATGGCAAAAATAACTTTAATAAATCGCTTTATAATCTTATATACTTCTATAAGATCTCTCTTAACTCTTAAAAAATCGAATTTTGTTGTGATATAAGCTTCCGAAAATGAGAACATTATATGGGCCTACAAGACACACAATATGCTGCGCAAAATATAGGCCTAATTAAAGTAACCAAAAGCTTATTCATTGTTAAATAAAAACTTTTACGCAGCATAATTATATATTCGCAATTTCCTATTGTAATTCGTAAACAAAGCAATGTTTATTAGCTAAATAGTCTTACTAATATTGAAAGGTTTTTACTTTATCTGTCCAATAACCATATCAGCATAATTCTGTATTCGGTTCAACCATATGTCACCTAAATCGTGCCCATACCGGCTCAGTCGTTCATAAAAAATCTCAGCTTATATACATGTAGAACAATGATGACTCTAGAATTCACGACATTCATGTTTCAAAGCTGGTTTAGACAAAAAGATATTTGCTGTCAAAAAATTAATATAGGCTAAATTAAAAGCCCATCCAAACGAATATAGATTACGAAAACTTTCTAATTAATTAGAAGATCATTACTACATACAAAATTAGTTAACTTGATTACTGTTTACAAAATTACAAACATCTAGAGTTTTCCGTCTCTATAATATAATCTCATATAGACTAATAACGTCGTCCGGTATGAGACAGCCAGCTACTGCCGGTCTAGTAGCAAAACCACGGAAATTCCCAAAACCACTAAAGTACAAAACCACTAAAGTCTAAACGAGCGAAATTTCCAAGATCCTTTAGCGATGAGTCATAGCAGGTATAAGCGTAGATGATTGGAAAATATAGGGAAATCCGAATAATATCAATATTTATACATATTTTTCAATTATTTAATTTCTATCCGCAAAGACACAAAGCTGCAATTACGATAGAAACGTTGCTTTACTAATATTGTACATTATTTCATATACTACGGAATTTCGTTGTAAAAGATTTCTAAAAGATATAGGCCACATATGAGAACCACAATTTTGCTGGATTAGAAGCCCTTACACTATTACATTAATCCATCAAGCCTAATTGAACTTACTAATTCAAATAATTTTAATAGCTTACTTATCTTGATAATTGCACCTACGATAAATTTTAATAATGATAAGGCTCGTAGGCCTACTTTATACAGTTAACTTACCGCATTCGCCAATGTGCCACGAACGCAGACAACATTAAAGAGCTGGAGTGCAATATACAAAATTATTGTTATTATTGTTATTATTATTATTATTATTATTTATTATTATTATTATTATTTACCCCGGGTGTAAAGAACCCGAGCGAGGTTTGATCAAATCGATTCGAGCAATATCTGCTGAATCGCCGCCCGGCTACTCGAGGACATCTAGCTGCTTAAAAGAATTGCTGAAGCAGACTGCATTAAACCTTTGCAAAGTTAAGGAAAGCCTTTGCCAAAGAAAAGTGGTCTCTCGCTTATCGCCGGTTCGCTCTGCAATTATTCTATCTATGCCATTAATAAAGTCAACTTCATCGGGAATCTTGGGGACCATGGTTTTAATGGCCAATCTTGGGGACCATGGTTTTAATGGCCACCGGAACAACTATTATATTTTTATATTTTATTATTATTATTATTATCATCATCATCATTATAAATATCATTATATTAATATTATCATTATTTTTAATACACTCGGCTCTATAGGACCCTGGGCTAAAAAAATAAGATAAAAAGAGACGTTTTAAATTCTAAGTTAAAAATGAAAAAGTAAACATACATTATAGTGAAATGATCAACTATGTTGATATCTATTACTTTTTAATACCACATGTTTAAACCGTTAGGCAATTTATTCCATTTTCCGTGTAGCCAGTCCAGTGAATGTCCGAGATTTTACTCTCAGAGCAGTGCGGCTGGGATTCGAACCCGCGAGGGTTCAAATCACCTCTAAATCAGTTATTTAAAACTACATGACGTTACCCCTACGCTATCAAGACATTCTGAAGCGGTCAAAGTAAACCCTCTACACTCTGTGCAGCCTCATTAGCCAAAGTGCTTCGGAAACAGAAAGCATTGAAACGCTGGAAAGCAATAGAGTATTATTATTATTATTATCATTATTATTCTAGAGACAGGGGCAAGCGTTACCATGGAGTCAAGCTTGGGTTAGCTAGTGGCTCAGCATCTTAGATATCAAGTGACCTTTATAGCGTTAACTCCTTGACTTGATCTCCAGATATTGGCTAGGCCTACCAGATTGGTTGATGCTGCAATAGAAATGGCAATGTTGTTGATGCAATATTTTACTCTCTAAGCTGATCAAAGAGTAAAATCTCGGACATTCACCTTTCAGGGTTCTCCGGTACACGGGAATTGTGACGTCTTGAAGAGAAGACCTTCGGGCCTTGACGTTATAACCACGTTAAAAAATCAAATAAAATAACTCCTAACTTTGAACCTCCAAGAAAACCTACAGTGTCGACGCTTCAATATAGCTTGCATTAATTTAATACAACATCTGTGGCTTCTTGCATTGTTGACTTATCAGCTTTGCAGCTGCTAGCTTTCATCTATCTGCTTCGGTAGCTGTGGCAGCAAGTGCAGCTGCTGCCGTAGCTATAGCTACTTTTAGGCCAGCAGCTGTACAGGCGGCTGATACACATTTCCCCTAGCATCTGCATGACGAAAGCGTCAAGTTGTCTCCTGTAGTGCAACAACAACAACATAATTAGAGTGCTACTGTCGTCCGTGACAACATTGAGCACTATGGTACCAAATCCAATCCGATGAGCAGAGTGTGGGGTCCAAAACGGTGCAAGCCAAAATCCGGGAAGTCAGTCCGAGGAAGGGTACTACTAGTAATGTTGATGAGATGCAGTATGCAGTATGCATCTCATCAAATTCTCTTTCAGTGAGACTCCCACAGTCATATAGGTACATATCTGCCTATCACTAACTACTTCATCTCCACAGGAATAGAAACAATGTTAACACGTTCCAGCGTAATGGATCGATTCCATGTTTGAGCAGCAAGAATTCAAAGCGACTATAATTACTCTAGAAAATATCCAGGATTCCAGGGTGAGGGTAGGGTGTCTAGAAGACCCCTCACAGGAACCGTAGGGCACTTCTCTTTCTGTCTCGTCTCACCCTCCAGCTCAATCCTTGCTTTTTGGGGGGCTTGTGGGGTTTATCCTAGGGGGGTTGTCAGGAGGGAAGTTATGTTCGGGGGTATTTGTGGGAGAGGTTTGTCCGACACTCGATGCATGACTGTGTCTAATTTTAATAATAATAATAATAACAACAACAATTAGAGTGTTACAATCATCAATGACAACATCGAACACTATTGAGACAAAATCAAGCAAGCGAGCAAAAATAAGGTAAAAAAACGGTGCAAAATTCAAAATCCAGAAAATCAATCCAAAGTCCCCGGGTATAGTAATTTTTTTCACTTTGTATAATCATATTTGGTTTGAACATCTTTTACTTTTTTATTTGTTACAGTTCCCTCCTCACTAGACCCTCTTTGCTGTTTTTCTTTACATACTCATTAGGCCGTCAGATACATTGCATTTAATAAAAACAGCGTAATTGTTCTGCCAAAGGCATAATAATATTTATAACAATAATTAATTACCAATTTTGATTTCAGCGATCTTTATCTTAGTATATTGATTAAGGTGTGCCTTTTGAAGAAATATTTTGTCATGTACTCACGAAGTTTTTCTCTATGCAAAACATTTCCTTTAAAACTTCATCTATCGCTAACGCTCTCAAGTGGATCCTGTAGTATCGACTTTCTGAAACCGGCTTTATACTTCTACAAAATAATTCTTAGGCGAAGATCACCTTTTGTTTAACGATGTTTGATTACTTAGAGTTAGTTTCGATACTTCAAACTAGTCATCGTAAATGTAATTATAATATTGCTGACCTACAGAGCAGCGTCTATTGTAGCTTATATCTAAATAACCTAAAAAGCATTTATCTCCTGAATTTTTAAATTCATATTAGCGAACTGAAGAGTTTCAAAATTTCTATGATTTAATGCTTTCTGTATCTTAGTGTAATTTAGCTTTTAACGTATGACAATTTATGATAGTGATTTTTAGTCTGACAACGAAGATATAGGATTGGCTTATTATATTAAATTTAGCTTTGCTTAGCAAGTGAAGGAAGATTGGGAAGCCCAGTCAAGCTCATTTCATAAAATATTAAATATTTACTGCATTTGAATACTCAACTATCAATAACATTCCCCGCGGGGGAGGGGTGGTTAATTTGAATTTCAGACATTTTCGTCGAGCTCGTAGCCAGTGTTAGGGTCGCCAAAACATCGGCACCAAATTTTAGGGCGTCACAAAGCTGCTGACACCATTAAAATCTGTGACTGTGTAACCACGTCACGTACATAGCTCAAAACCTCAATTGGTGCTATTGTCAAATCATGAAACTTCGTTTTGCTAAAACTTCCTGGGAGAAATATTTGCAAAAAGTATCATATAAGAAGGCATTTTTAGTGAGGAAAGTGACGTTAAGTCGTTAACATTAGCTTTTACTTTTACATTTAAGGACATTTTGAGGTGCTACGTTTGCTATTTTTTGGTAGTTTTCTCAAGGTATGCATTTTTACCGCTATGGAATTGGAATTTCTAACTTAACAAGCACGTAGATCACATTGCTATAGAAGAAGACTATATCAGCAATAGAGTGCACTGTATCCCACCTGTAATATTGGTATAGTATAAGATTATGAACTCTGTTTGCTTGAGCTAATCTTATATATCTACGTGATCTATACTATTAAATTTCCGCAAGCAAACAGCTAACCTCTTAAAACAAAATTGCTCGAAAACCACTGTTTTGTTGCAGCAATCTACTGATCACTATGATTATATAATACACTTTCGATAAAACTATTATGTTAAAAATGTGAGAAAATGATGCAGCACAGAAATACGCTTAAGCTACAGTAATTCTGAATTTAATTTATACTAAGCAGAGTATAAATTTCAATTTTTGCGTTTTACTGTTTGAAATTTGTGACATTCTTCTATTCTGAAATCACAGAGTGCTAAACTTTTACTTAGCACAATTGCACTTGTAGTTTTTGAGTTCATCAGTAAATTTAGATCTAAACTTAACTTAATTATAAGAGAAAAACAAACATACGCCGGAAGAACATACTTAAATATTAGAATTTATCGTAGACCATATTTCTGAAATGATACATTCCATTTTTCTAAGTGGCTATTCTTTTTATACGAATATGTAATTAAATTAGAGATGGGAATCGAACCGAACCCGAACCGAACCAAACCCTAAAATCTAGAATTTTCACCGAACCGAACCGAACTTGAACCCAGACTCTGACCGAACCCGAACCGAACCCGAACCCAGACTTCGTCCAAACCGAACTGAACCAAAGTCTCGTAGTTCCTTTCTTCTTCACCAGCCTGACATTAAATAAAGATAGTAAGAACAATACAAATATATATTAGTTTTTGTATTTACATGTCTTATAGTATCTAACAGCATATATTCAGGTAAGGCTGGTTCCGACACATATTTTAAAATGGTAGCGGTACAAATGAATGGTAGCGGGAAGCGAGACGGGCCTACAGAAGATAATGGATAGTCTGAATGATAAGGCATTGAAATATGGAATGCAGATTAATATCAAAGAGACAAAGTGATGAGAGTATTCCATAAAAATCTGAAAATGCTTGACTCAATCTAGGTGGATTTGTTCTTGTTAAAATCAAATTATGATTTTTTTTCTAATTTTAGTGTGCTATCTTAATATATTTGCAGCAAGATTTACAAATAATTATATATGACATTCTATAAGTGTTAAGACTATCTGGAGTAATTAATTTTGCACCATAGCAATTCAATAATTTAGTAAATATTTTCGTAACTTCATAATTGATCTGAGACTTTCAAATTTGAAACCCTGATGTAAATTATGAAGCTTATTACTTGTCAGTTGATAGCAAACGGTGTATATTATGATCATTTTTCTATGGCAGTACATGTGTTTACCAAATCATCTTTATTTGACCTTTTATGTTACTAAATTGCACTTTGTCTCTGAAATATTGGCTCAAATTTTTGCCACGACATTTCCACTTAATTATAAACGTATTTAATATATAGGCCTACAGTGACAAAAAATTTAAAAATTGATGAAGTCTTCTATTTGCTTGTTATAATCAAGGAGAATATTTCAGCCTGCCCTTTTTCCTTCCATTCTACCTTCTGTGGCCTCTTTTAATAGACCTTCCCCCCTTATAATGTGTCCTATCCATCTCTTCTTCCTATTTCTTAATACATTTATCAACTGTCTATCTGTGCCAACTCTCTCCAGGACTTCCTCATTTGTAACCTTTTGAGTCCAGCTAATCCTCTCCATTCTTCTCCAAATCCACATTTCCAATGCCTCCAGTTTCCTAATATCTCCTTCCTTAAGGTCCATGTTTCACATCCATACAATAGCGTGGTCCAAACCAAAGTTTTCACTATCTTTATCTTTGTGTCTTTCTTTAGACTTTTTGTTAATAGTTCTTTTCTACTACCAAAGGCCGCTTTTGCTTGTGCAATCCTACTGCATATTTCCGTCTCACATTTCCCATCATCGGTTATAGTATGACCCAAATATTTGAAACTCCTTACCTGTTCCAATTTCGTACCATTTATTGTGATATTAACTTCATCTTTATTATTGGACACTCTCATAACCTTGGCCTTTTTTATATTAATCTTCATGCCATTTCTCAAAGCCGTATCATTCAGCCTATCCATTTTCTTCTGCAATCCAATCTCGCTGCCCACTACCATTCCTTGGTCATCTGCAAATCGTACATCTTGTAACAAATTCCCTCCTACTTTTATTCCTTCTTCCAAGTCTTCCATGGCTTCCTCCATCATTGCCTCAGCGTAAATGTTAAACAGCAGCGGCGAAATGCTACAACCTTGTCTTACTCCACGTCCTATTTCACCTTCTTCGGAGTATTCTTGTTAGATTTTGATTACTGCTCTTTGATTCACGTACAAGTTCAAAATTAGTCTTCTATCTCTCCAGTCAATTCCTATTCTTTTTAAGATATTCATCATCGCTATCCAATCAATCCTGTCAAAGACCTTCTCGAAGTCTACAAAGCATACAAAAACGTCATTTCCATATTCTAAGCTTCTTTCGCAAAGAACCCGCATTACTCTGATACAATAATAAAGCTAAATATCTATATTATGAACATTTGTTGATCAACTTACAATATTTAAGAAATTTACAGGAATAAATACCACTTTTTTCCTTTTTTCATTGTCATATTTTTACCCAGGTGAAAAAATGTGGCAGCTATTATGACTTAATGAATTTTTAAGCATATTTACCATAAACCATTTCAAACATGTTTGTCATAACCATGCTTATTATAAGTAAAGTTAAACAATTGCAACAATATCCAAAACAAACCATTTCGAACTCAAATCGAACTCTTGCGAGTTGGAAAGCAAGCCGAACCCGAACCGAACCCGAACCCTTGTTAGAACCGAACCCGAACCGAACTTTCATTTTCAACGAACCGAACCGAACCCGAACTCTGGAAATTCATAAAATTCCCATCTCTAAAATAAATATACTCTTTCTATGGTTTCAGGGCCGAATTTTTATTCATTCCTAGATAATATCTTAGCAGCAATAAATTGTTACATTTCACGCCAAGATTGAAAACTGTTCTGCTATTTGTATTGAAACTTTAAAGATGAGTCCAATTACCATTATAGAGACCATACATCAGCCATGAATAAGCTATAATCATTTACAAATTCAAAACTATAGTTTCTGTAGTAGTTTTAGGTTATTCTTTCTCCATATTAATTGTGTGATAGTATTGATAATATGACTACCTTATCTCATCAAAAAATGTAGACCCTAAACTATTTGGCGATGAGTTCCGTGTTTAAAAATACAGACGAGGATTGCCCAGTAGCCTAGAGTAGCCTACCTACAGCGCGAACATCTTATTCCTAAAATTTACAACTTTCTCCCACTTTCTCAAATTACACATTTCTTTGATATTTAAATAAGCAGAAAGCCTGCGAAGTAATCTAGGCAGAAGTACTACGCTAGCGCTCTAGCTAATTCAATAGACCTAAATCAACGCGTTTAGGTCTATTACTCAAAAATACGAATTAGATCTGAATATAAACTCAGAGGATTAATTAATATACAGTAGTTAAAATAAAAATTAGAATATGAATTAGACCTGAATGTAATATATATATATATATATATATATATATATATATATATATATATATATAGGCTAAAACTAAAAATATGAATTAGATCTGAATATAAACTCAGAGAATTAATTTAATTTAGGGTACAGTAGCTCAAATAAAAACCTTTTATTTGCCATATATTGCAGCCTATTAAGAATCTTAGAATATTACTTAAAACAGCTTAGCTCATCAGTATATCGATTAGTTTCTCAATACTACATGTATAGGCCTACGTGTAATCAGACTTGTTACTGCATGACAATGAATGAATTATCGTGACATAGTGAGACTGAGTAACAGCCGTTTCTGCTTTTAGGCTCATTAAGGCAATGCTGCCATCTATTGTAAAAACCGTAAGAAGAATAACGGTGGCGATTCTTTTTTAACATTTTTGACAGGACTTCATATAAGTAAAATTTTAAGTCTAATAAACTGACAATAAGAGTCACTGGCATCGCCTTGAGTGAGGAAAATGACGTTAACATTAGCTTTATCAGCTTTTTAATACTTTCTAGCAAGGCTGAGAGTGTAAACCGGTGGTACCTAGAACTTGACTGAGCTAGATTACTACGACTATTGTAGTCTTTGGGATACTGGCTCATGAATCTGCCCCATGTCATCACAATAATTACAACTTTTGAGAACTAAATTAGTAACGTTGTCTATTACCTTGATATTTGAAATTCAGTCTATGTGGCATAATAATATTTGTGGCATAATAATAAAAATTATGTAATATTAATTTACTTGTAATTTTGTAAACTAACATGTCCAGGCAATGATACAGAATTTTGATTGGTGAGGGAAGATGCATATATACCCACTCTCATATACACGCACACACACACACATACGTACACACAAACAATGCACATACATACGCACATACGCGCGTACAGATACATACATTAACAGTATTACACACACATACACACACATGCACATACATACACGTAGACATTCCCACAAGCACACATAGGCCAACATACATGCACACATACACACAGTGGTTAAAGCATACATTTTCTCCAGAAATCTTCGGGCACCTGAAATTTCTTTGCGCCTCGAATAATCTATAGTAATCTAAATTTGACAAAATTGTTGTGGAATCTCCATTTCCCAAAATCAGAGGGTCATACTAAGATCGCAGATTCCATGGGATCCCGCTTATTTTAACCAATGCACATAGGCCTTACACATATACACACATACACGCACCAACATGCACATATACATGCACTACATTATATTACATTATATTATACACGCATTATACATTAGTGTATATTGTAATACCAACTCTTTCACTCTGTAGAATTTTTGCCAAGTGGCGGGGCCAAGTGATACATTACTACTCACAATCTACTATCTACTTTAACGCTCCATAAAAGGCACCCTATAGCTCAACAAGTCAAATCTATAAAGACTTTACTCTATTTACACTTTAATGTAGCCCAAAGCTTGGGAAAATACGGCTTCTGATCTGGTTTTCCTTAACCTTCTTCGGTCTTGCTTAGTCGCCTCTTAGCACAAAAAATTTACGGTTGGTCTATTCTTAAGTGCTGTCAAATATAATCTGCTAGCTGGCTAGTTCAAGCCCATGACTACATTAATTCACTCAAGATAGCATGCTTTCCAGCTCGACGTTAAAAAATTTCATCGACCGAAACTTGTTAATATACTATGACATACAGATGACAGAGTACATATACAGGTTATGACTTCAGAGCAAACCTCATGAGCTGTGTATTCATAATTTAGCAGAACCATAATATACATCGGGAAACTGTAACTCAATGTCTCAACAGTTATTTAAAAAGCTAAAAAAGCTAATGTTAACGCCAGTTTCCTCACTCGAAAGCGATCTCAGTGACGGGCGAGCTCAGTAATTACTAGTACCATTATGAGTACCATAAATATTTACATAACAAGCAGCTCTAGCTCTAGGCCAAATGAAAGTTTCTTAGATTCGTCATAATGGTAACGTTTTCTCAGAGCTGTAATGCTAATGTAAATATAAAGTAAAATAAGGACTTGCGGTTTTGTATTAAGTGCACACCGAAGTATGACTAAAACCCGATTTTATGATGATGAAATAGATAACAATCGACAGCTACGACAGCTATATTGGCGAAGAGTCGCTGTAATAGGGCCTAAGTATATCTCAGCTGCAACTGTAGCATAAAAACAGCATACTATATCATCGTATCGTAGTAACATCGCTAGAATTATAACCAGCAGTTAATATTCCGTGAGTTAACTTCGAGGGACTAGTCTTTTTGGCTTTCAAAATCCTTTTGCATGACCGATTCAATAAAGCTATGCAAGCCTGATCAGCAAAAATTATATTAATGATAGAACATAGTCAGTATTAAAGACTAGTCTTGCATCGTTTAGAACAGGCGAAAAGTTTCTCAAGTTTTCAATTGCTATTGGTAAACAATAAATAATAAACTAAAAAGTAAAAATACAACATGTGACAGCCTGGCACCAATAGTGGTATAGCTGTTTGTCTTGTTCTTCAGGAGTTACTGAGTTCACTTTGAATAAATTTGAAACTTTTCGCAGGTCACGGTATTTATCCAACTTCCTAGAGGCGGCATGAACAGCAGCTCAACCGGCTGTGACTGAAGTCGTATTCAGGTAGGAGTTTGCCATAGTGTTAATGACCGTGAAGTCCCATACGGCACATTTACCGTTGCACCAGGGCACTAAAGTCATGCCGTCCGGACGCTTGCCGTCTGATTAGGACAAACCACTTGGTTCCTTAGAAGAAGGGATGCCTGCTCTAGAAAGTGCTCGCCATATTAAGTCATTAAAATTGTGATGGCGAGACATTCTACCTGAGCTTCGTTTGCAGGAGAGGCCGTGGAGACCTAAAGCGTCGACTTCATAACCGCAGGGGCACATGTGAGGCTCGCAAGTTTTCGCCCCTAAACGGAAACTAACGACTACTCGAATTGCCTCACTGTCTAAAAAATGCCCACAAGAAGCAACAGGGAGAGCGTGAAGCCAGTCGCTGCTTCTTTTGGTTGATACAGCTAGGAGTCTAGTTTTTATTTTTATTATTATTAAACTATTACCTTCAAGTTTAGGCCTAATTAAAATTTGTATAGAAGTATATTACAGGAATCACGTACATGTATGTGTACCTAGCGGTTGAACATTTGTTAACTTTTTAGCATCAGTAAACAGTTTATCGAATTTGTCGGTTATTTTGCGAAACTATCATTCCGTTATTTTGCATTATATAATTTTTTAAAATACAAACGGTTGCATTTCCAAAATTTATGCAAACTCAGAAGGGGGGGCGATTTCCCCATCACTGAGTCCCCCCAATATGAAACATGAATCGACGCCACTTCTAGTCTCTACTCTGATTTACAGTCTGTACTTCAAACACTAAAAATAAATTAAAACAATTAGCACAAACGTGTCAGTTTATTATGAAAATAATCGCAACAAAGTTATCTTTAGGCCAACTTAATTATTGCATGTCACAGTGACACGGTGCATGGTTAATCCATTTATTTGAAGCAATATATCTGTATTTACGATATTCGCCAGATGACAGAAACACATTTCAGTTTTCTTAGTAAGATTGTAAAGTGGCAATTGATTTGATTTGATAAGGAATATGAAAATGATGTGTCATTACAATTCTATACATATACAAGCAAAATCCATGGATGGTCGGTATGAAGACATTTTAATTAATAGGACCTATAAATTTGAACAATGAAGTGTGACATCACATTTCTTTCGCAGATTGGTCGGGGTGAATTAATCTGTAGTGATGTGTGCTGTTGGGGACGTCCCTGACATCATCCCTGGATGAGGAAACGGACGTTAAACCTTTATTATTATTATTATTATTATTATTATTATAGCCATGTATTTAAATATATAAGTACAAACTGTAAGTATCAACTATGTTCCACCATGTTATCAACTGTGTTCCACCATGTTATCAACTGTGTTCCACCATGTTATCAACTGTGTTCCACCATGTTATCAACTGTGTTCCACCATGTTATTAACTGTATTCCACCAGGTTATCAACCGTGTTCCATCATGTTATCAACTGTGTTCCACCAGGCTATATTATCAACTGTGTTCCACCAAATTATCAATTATTTTCTACTTATCTAGATTTACCCTTACATTTCAGCCGTTACTAGTGACACTATAATAATTGGTTTTGTTTTTGTTTTTTATATTCATACACCCCAACGTTGAGATGAATTTTTGAAATCATTCTTATAGTCCTTATAATTAGAATAATAATCAAACTTTAAAAGTATAATAATAATAATAATAATAATTACAATTATTATTATTATTACTATTATTACTTATTTTTGTTATTTTTATTATAGTCATCGTCATCATCATCATCATTGACTATTAAAAAGGGCAGCGTCAGATATGACTGGGGATCAGTTTTGCTGGACTGACATAAATCCATATTCATAATACTGACGCCAATGATATGCAGCTTATGCTAACAGCTATTCAGTGCTGAAATGAATTGACTGCGGAACAAGAGAAATATAGTTGTAATACTAGGGCTGAGCATTACATAGGTGGCGTATCTATGGTGACACTAAGCACGCGTCAGTGATTCGCCGATGAATGACCGGGAAACAGCGAGTCGAGCCCGGAGCGGTCGCCCGGGACGCCACGGTAGCGTCGACCCCCTGGAGCCCCCCGCCCCGGTATCCGGGGCTGATAAAGATTTATTAACCATCTGAATCAACACCGGCAGCAGCCATCAACGAGGAGGCTGAGGTGGGGGGGGGGACTAGATGAGCTGAGTATAAAGAAATATTAGGGGATCTGTTTCTTTTAAATATTTACACTGTTTCATCGTTGATTCTCTTCCGCCTTTGGGCTTTCTTTTTGTATTATAAGTAGTGGTGTCTGGTGATGCGTTACTGATTTTAAGCTCTGACATCACTTTGTGGTGATGAATTTTATGAATTTTACGACAAACACCGGTAATATACATATTGTCATATCTATGCTAATAATCTACATATTATTAAGTCTATGAGAATAATATACATATTGTCATCAATGACAATAATCTACATATTGTCATATTTATGAAAATAATCTACATATTATTATATCTATGACAATAATCTACATATCAATGATAATAATCATATCAATGATAATAATCAACATATCTATGATAACCTGCAGTGAAAGAATGATACTTCCATATACATGTAGTACTCTTTCATTGTAGAAACTACGACACAGTGTTATCTTAGCGAAACACGTAATCAAAGTAGCTTCAAATCAGAACATAACTTTCTAGTTTAAAATGCACAGACATACATGTATATATAACGTCATGCATAAAATGATGTAGTTTGTAATCAATATATTTGATACTTATTCACCAAAATACACATCAGTAGGAGCATAATATTACATGAGAAATATTAAAGAAATATAGTTATAATTTAAATTCAGAGCTCAATTTTAAATTTTAAATGTGTAGAAATATTTTTAATAAAATTTGGCAATGTTGAGACCATTCTCTAGGGAGGAGTTTAATCAAAGTTACGCAGTTTTTACTCTTATAATATGCCTTGACTGTTTGTTACATTTGTAGTTTACTTGTTTGTTGTAAGCCAGTTACTGCAGTGATTAACAAATTATCTCACTCAGTTATCATTTATAGCTTTATTTCTCATGCTATTTAATTTAATTTAATTTATATTGCCAATATCTTTTATCTATTTAGAAATATTTATAAAATCTTCTTGCAAGCTGATTGATCTGAAGCTAATAAAATCGCGTCATGCCACTATTTACGCTGCTGCTATATATGCTATATACTGTGTCGGTCATTCAATCGTGATTTAGTAGCTTATCAGCTGCTGATGAAGTTATTTTGTAGCTGATAGCTGCTGATGAAGTTATTCTGTACCTGATCAGCTGCTGATGGTGTGATTTTGTAGCTGATCAGCTGCGGATGTTGCTATTCTGTAGCTGATCAGCTGCTGATAGTGTGGTTTAGTAGATGATCAGCTGCTGATAGTGTGATTCTGTGCTGATCAACTGCTCCTGGTGAGATTCTGTAGCTCATCAGCTGCTGATGGTGTGAATTAGTAGCTGATCAGCTGATGATAGAGTGATTCTGTAGCTGATCAACTGCTGATGGTGTGATTTAATAGCTGATCGGCTGCTGATGGCGTGATTTTGAATCTGGACAGCTGCTGATGTTGTTATTCTGTAGCTGATCAGCTGCTGATAGTGTGACTCTGTAGCTGATCAGTTGCTGATGGTGAGATTCTGTAGCTGATCAGCTGCTGATGGTGTTATTCTATAGCTTATCAGCTGTAGATGGTGTTATTCTGTAGCTGATCAGCTGCTGATGGTGTTATTCTGTAGCTGATCAGCTGCTGATGGTGTGGTTTTAAATCTGGACAGCTGCAGGAATCCTATTGCTGCTTTGTTGAGTTACTGTAGTTCGGCTAGGAGACTGCCTAACGACGTAATGGGAAATATTAGCTACTAAATCTTAGTCACATCAATACTCCCCAACTCTTACGTCGTGACCCCCCCCCTCCCTCACCCTCAACCCTCAAACCCTTCCTCCTTCACTCAATTTTATTCGTCCTCCCTTGCCACTAAGCAGTTTTGTCCAGCAGTTTAATACTAAGCAAAGTCACTACAAAATTAATAAAATGTCACAGCCGTTCACAACCTTCTTAACTAAGGGGCAGTCAAAATATTTTCCTGAATAAAAACTATTTTGTGCTTTTTCTCTTTATCTTTCTGCTTCTCTTTCTAATTAGCTTTTCCTTTTCTCTTTTTTCTTTCCCTAAATTCTCTCTCTCTCTCTTAGTGCACTGCCTAGTGATTGGTCCATGGTATATAATGCTCTAAATTAGAAATTATCCCATACATATAAACACAGGATTAAAATATATCAATTAATATGAGCTTTGAAGAGAATAGACAGTTGCGCAGATTCTACGATGTTATTTGAAAATTGTAATCAAAGTAAAAGAGAATTGAATCCTGGAAATTTAAATTTAATTGCAACAGAATATCTTTTTTCCTTATAAATTTAACTCTAAAATACAATAAATATTTCATTTAAATATAAAAAATCATATTTTGCGGCAATGAATAAACTGTCTTTAAAGTAAACTATTCTTCAATAATTAATAATAAATGTTAACATGTCTGACATTGGCTGTGTTCACCCAACCAGAATTCGAACACTTTCAAGTTACGCTAAGTCGTGGTAGCTTATTCCTGAAACAAATTAAGTGGTTACATGTGTCTAGATCAAAATGTAGCCTAGACGTCTTCATAAATTGGCTTCAAATATATCTTAACATCATGCTCGGAAGCACAACTGAATCGCGCAGGTCAGCGGAGCGTGCGCCGCGCATGATCTGCGCCGACACGTGCGCTATGTGTGCGCGTCCAGAGATAGACCTCGACAGTCTCTTCGGCTCTCATCTGGAATGCTAATAAATAGAGAGATCGTGACACAGGAGATTAATTGCTGTCTTTATCTCGTCTGTCACACTGGCTCCCGTGCTTCTGTTATGATCATACATTTATATTTACTATCAACGGCGGCTACTGTTGCAGCAACGGTGCAACAGTGAGGAGTTGTTTGCAGCAACAATTTGCAACGGTGTAACAGCGAAGAGCACTGGTTGAAACAACAATATGCAACGATGCAACATTGAAGAGTTCAGGTTGTAGAAAAAATATGCAACGATGCAATAGTGAATAGTTTTGTTTGCAGCAACAATGTGCAACAATGTAAGAGTGAAGCGCTCTAGTTGAAGCAACAATATGCAACGGTATAACAATGAAGAGTTCTGATTGAAGCAACAATATGCAACGATGCAACATTGAATAGCTCAGGTTGTACAATCAATATGCAACGATGAAACAGAAGCTCTGATTGAAGAAACAATGCTCAAAGATGCAACAGTGAAGAGTTCTGGTTGCACCAACAATATGCAAAGATGCAGCCTAACAGTGAAGAGTTCTGTTTGCAGCAACAATGTGCAACAGTTTAAGAGTAAAGCGCTCTGGTTGTAGCAACAATATGCAACGGTGTAACAGTGAAGATCTCTGGTTGAAGCAACAATATGCAACGATGTAACAGTGAAACTTTTTGGTTGTTGCAACAATGTGCAACTATGCAACAGTGGAGAGCTCTGACTGTAACTACATCGTCGCATATTGATGCAACGATGCAACATTGAAGCGTGTTGGTTGTAGCAACAATATACAACGATGTAACATTGAAGCGTGTTGGTTGTAGCAACAATATGCAACGATGTAACATTGAAGCGTGTTGGTTGTAGCAACAATATGCAACGATGTAAGGGTGAAGAGCTCTGAATACTAAGTTCTTAGTATTCGAATAGATACCTCTGAATATATCCCTAATTTAGGTAATAAATTACAACTAAAGGCGCTAAACAAAGATCATTATTTTATGATCCAGATGATGTAAATTGTCAAACGACATCAAAAAATGGCCCGTTAAAACGACTTGTCCGAGGCAGTGCAGCTCTGGTCAAGTGTAATAGGCGAGGAGGTGTTTGAATAAGACGTTACAACAACGTTTAAACTCTGACCTTTACATGACCCACATCCGTCATTGATTGACCCCGCGATGACCCAGTTCGTCATTGGACGCCTCCAGGAACCGCCAGATCAGTCCTCCTACAGGATCGTTTGTAGAGTCGATAGAGAGGTGGGGAGAGGGGGGCGGGTGTGGGGGTGGCTGCAACGTTCCCCCGAGTTTAAAATTTTCTATACTTCATTTTCACTTTCTCTAAAATTTAAACAGCTACATTGCAAATAATAGATAAATAATTAGAATGAAATATAAATAGCAAAAAGCATAAATTTATGAAATTTCTTATCAAATATACTTGTAGAAAATATAGTTGATCTTCCGGGCAAACAACACACATTCATTGCACAGTGCACTACAAAATCAAAGAAACAAAATGGAAGTACATAGTGAAAATAAACTTTAAGAAAATAAACAAAACAATTAAAACGGAAAATATGTTGTGCACGTATAGTCTTTTATCAATTCGTGTTGTCTTTCGCGAATTCCACCTCAAGTCTTCTGAACACAAAAACCTTCTATAGGTCAATTTATATTAGTAAAAAGTCATTAAAATAAAATTTAATAATGACTTAAGGCTCTCTCTCTCTCTCTCTATCTCTCTCTCTCTCTCTAACGCGTTCCACTTTTCTCTGTTAACCGAAAGACAGATAATAGTGGAGGCGTTATATACCATAGATCTGCCAGTGGGCAGTGCACTAAGAGAGAAAGAGAGAGAGAGAGAGAGAGAGACAGACAGATAGAGACAGAGACAGAATACTCACTAACTGCAATCCCCCCACCTCTGTCCTACCCCTCTCATCTCGCCTCTCAGAGACCTCAGTGTTGCAGATTCACTGGGTCGATATCACACATCGAATCATTTATATATTTTCATGAGCGGCTGACAAGTGGACGCATCAGAAGATTGATGACCCAATCCAGCCCCTCACGCCTTCCCCTGGCACTCAACAGGCCTGCCAATAACCCGACGCACGCCTTCGATCGGTCCTTAGGGTCGACTGGAATGCGTCCGAGGGTCGGTGGGGCGACTCGCAAAAATTTACTGATTCAATGGTGATGAGAGCATCAGCCCGTCAGTTTAGGTTTTAAATGGTGTTTTTAAAAAGCTGGCAAAGCAATTGTTAACGTCAGTTTCCTCACTGGAAAGCGATGTCAATAACGGGCGAGCCCAGGATTTGAACCCCACACATTCTGATCCGCTGTCGAATATCTTACCGACATCGCCACAGGCTCTTAAGCCATTAAAACTTCAGATTCAGTTCGATAGGGAAATTTAAACTAATTCTATTCGCTTACTTCATTAAAGAAAATTGCAACAGTAGAATAATTATTTAAATAAAATAATTGTAGGTTGAATATCACTAGTTTAAATACTTTTAACTGACACTTCGATATTCCATTGTTCCATTTAGCACTTAATTAAAATGCCTGTGTTTCTCACCCCGCTTTCTTAGAGTTGGCTTAAATCTTTCACCACTCTAATAGCGCCGTTTCATTGGAGTCGTTTTAGTGAATTTAGTGGCGTAACGAGAATCTGAAATTCAGATGGGAGCAGTTTTAGCAAAAGAACGGTATTTTCAGATATTTTTATGAATTAGGCGTGGCCGTTCTGGTTTAAGCGTTCAGCTTAAGAAGTTAGTAGTTTATACAACCTAAGCTTATTAATGGGAAAACGTTTCAAGAACATTAGTGAGTGAACACAAAATGAAGAAAAAATTCTAGACCAAAATAATAAAACTAAAGTGGTGCTCATCATTGTTGAGATAGTGGTAAGTTGTGTCAGATATATAACAGCAAGTGTGAATGCAATAAAGAGCAACGGTTACTAATAACCTTGGAGAAAAAGAAGAAAGTAACTAAAGTAACAAAAATAGCAACCAAGAAAGTAATTTTTGTCAACACATGTGGTTATCATGTGTAGAACTATACGAACAAAAAATCCTTTGACTGCTACATCATTGACTGGCTGGAGCCATTGGCGAAGTCAGTAAGATACACGACCGCGGATCAGTCAGTATGTGCGGGGTTCAAATCCTGGGCTCGCCCGTCACTGACTTCACTTTCGAGTGAGGAAACTGACGTTAACCTTAGCTTTAAGCTTTACTTTTGACATTCTCAGGAAGCAAGAACTTGATTTTTTAAACCTGATCTCAGCTGTAGTTTTAAAAGACTTGCCATTGTTCCTAATTCCTTGTTGCCACTAACCCAGTTGGAGCACATCTAATGTCACATTCAGCTTAGCATGTCACCAGCAGATTGAAGAGGAATCAAAATTCATCCTGATATCATCTTTAGTAGGATAGCATTGAGCCCATCGATCACTCGTGCTTGTAGGCTGAAATTAGAGGAAAATAGTGATTGATTGATTTGAGAATGTATCTCTAAAATAAGAGCGCATGAACTAATAAAGGAAAGCCGGGCAATTACATTTTCTAACAAATTTTAATAATAGTCGAATTTAATTAAAGTTTAATTTAATTCTAAGATTTGAATATAATTAATTTGCATGCCAAATTGAAATACACTTATTATCTCAATAAGTTTAATTTTTCCTCAGGCAATTTTCAAGTGATAAAATAAAGAAATAAAATGAAATAACTGTTAAAAGATGATATGTTAATGTGCACGTATCGTTTAATGAGCCTTCTACTTAGCTGTAGAGTAACACTGAGAGATAGCAAAAGAGGAAGAGAGAGATAATAATGGATATGTTTTTTGAATTCAGTATAATATACCTTACATTTATTTTCTCTTATCCTCACTCTCTCTCTCTCTCTCTCTCTCTCTACTACTGTATCTTTCTCGTTCTCACTCTTTCTCTCTATCTATCTCTTGCTCTCTCTTTCTCTCTTTCTCTCTTTATCTCTTTATCTCTTTCTCCCTCTCTCTCTCTCTTTCTCTCTCTCTCTCTTGCTCCCTGACAATCGCTGTCTTTTGCTCTCTAATTCTCGCTCTCACTCTTGCTCTCTATCTCTCTATCTCTCTCTCTCTATCTCTTGCTCTTTCATTCTCTCTCTCTCTTGTATTTTCTATTGCTCTCTCTCTCTCTCTTTGACTTTCTTTCTCCGTTTCTCTCTCTCTGTATATCTCTCTCTCTATCTCTCTCTGACGTTCTCTCTATCCCTCTCTGTCTCCCTCTGTCTCTCCACCCCTCTCTCTCTCTCACTCTCCCTCTCTCTCTCTCTCTCTCTCACAACCATCAATCAAGGTCATAATCAAATATCGCATAGATCTCATCGCGGTCATTACTCGCAGCTATAACGCCGAGTCTGATTGTCTGAAATCCTGCTCACGTGACCTCCACCATCGATCACTCAGATACAGAGGTTCATGGTTCAATTGCTCACTCGGACCTCCCCACTGCTTCAACCGCCATCTCGGGTCACACATGACAATTCTTGGTAACCGCCATGGAATCTTTTTCATCTATTGAACCGGCAAATCGGTAGATGAAATGAAAGCTAAAGTCAAGTTTATAGTCAATTTCTTGTCTCGAAGTACGTTAATCAGAGGCTGGTTTTGGAGTTGAAGTTTGCCTTTAAGGATACACAGTAGGTCAGTTTAATGACATTTTGTCGGTTTTGCCCACTCGAGCACTTGATTGCAACTTTGGATATTTCTAGATATTGAAACATGACTAAATATATTGCAAATTAAAATGACTACGTCTACACACACTGTCTCTTGTCAGAAGTCTATTAAATTAATATGTGTGCTTATAATCGTAAACAAATACTTAAGTATGAAAAACTATAAATCTTAGTATTGAAAACATCACTACTGTTCGGCCAGTTACTGTTGGTTCTCTATATTTGTTTACTTATGTCATTAAATGGCTAAGCATATCATTAAGCTGTTACAAATGTTACACAAAATTAAAAATAAGTCAACTAAATATTAAAATCCAACCAATTTATTATGGCATATAATATAGACAAACATGGTCTAATTTAGAAAAATTCACCATAGAATAATATTGCAACAAAGTATAAGAAATACAGTATACACCTATTGACACATACATGTACAGGTATAACCTAATATACACTGTGTTTTTTATAACTGATACCCCAAATGTTTTAAACAATAAAGTCGTAAGAAGTTGACCGATGTTCTTGAAATTTACAGCACTTAACCAGCAGCCATTTCTACAAAAATATAGAGTAATTTCGTTTGAATATCTTTAATAACGTGAAAGTTATAGTTTCTCGAATATTAGTGGGGTCAGATAAGAAATTCCCAATACAGGATAACGGGCGTAATACATTTAGCGTAGATTATCTCTATAAAAATACTAGCTAACACGTAATATAAAATTTCTGCTAATGGTATTTTGAAGAGCAATCATTTCTTTTCAAAACGACATAAAATACGTGCTGATATGTTCTTAATTGACAAAGTTATCGAACTTTTTACGCATGCACTGCATGACGAGAATAAACGAAGAAGAGGTCTCCGCTGCAGTGGCTGCCGTGATAGCAGTTGTACCCAGACATGGAATTGTGCAAAGAAGTGATTGCACTTCAAAATAGCATTAGCTGAAATTTTGTGATGTGTACGCTATTATTTTTATAGAGATAATTTTACGCTGCATGTAACACGCCCGTTATCCTGTACTGGAAATTTCTTATCTGACCCTTATTATCTTTATTATCTTATTAACTTATCTTATCTGAACTATTAATTACATATGTTCCCATTTGTGGAATATGCTCCCTGAAAACATACAGGCAATCAGTTCCACCAATATTTATTTAAGGAAAATTAAGGAATACGTTGAGAACATGAAATAGTTAATTTCCTTTCTTTCGCTTTATCTCACAAGTTTATGTTTTTATGTTAGTTTTCTATTGAATTGCACTAGTTTTAAAATTAATATGTTAGTTTGCAATTGTACTTTGGAGGTAACCAACTAGATGGCGCTAGTCGCTGTTTTGGTAGCCTCTATTTCTGATCAAATACATAGAACTACTACTACTTATAGAAAAGACATATTATTAATTATTTGCTGGCTATGTTTTTAACTGAAATATTTATTCTGATATGATTTCATGCTGTATATTATTTTGGACTTTTTATGACTTGTATGTAATATTGTAGTGACGTGTGATTCTGAAATAAACTAAACAATCTTCTTCTTCTTACCCACTCCTATTAACAAAACTATGACTTTCACGTTATTAAAGATATTCAAACGAAATTTAACTATGTATTGTAGAATTGGCTGCTGGTCAAATACTGTAAATTTCAAGAACATCGGTCAACTTCTTGCGACTTTATTTTTAAAACAATTTGGGGTATCAGTTATAAAAACACAGTGTAGTGCATAGTGCGTGGTATATCATGGTATGCCATATACTGTTGTAATTAAGAACGTAAAATCGTGTAGTCCGACATTACCAAACTAATTACCTAATACTTAATGAACAACAATGCACATAGGCCTACATGGGCTGAGCCTGTGGCTTGTTAGGATGTTGTTCGCCAGTGGATCAGTAGGTGCAGGGTTGAATTCGATACTCTCCCCGTCAATGACATCGAGCAGGAAACTGACGTTATACGTGGCTTTAGCTTTAGCTTTCGTACAACATTACTTACCAGAAGAACATATGTTATTACAATAAGAAATTAACAAAGTCACCTATTAATAGTTAGATATTGTTGAACAATGAACTGATTCGAGAAGAAACTTTCGGCAACAGCCATTTATAGCGCAGCAAAACCCATACCAAATCCCTCGCACTTTTATTTAAACCTCAACAAACTGTTCGATAAATACTTTGATTCTTCAATTTTACATTTTCAGATATCTACATAAAATTTCCATGTATCAAGTTCAATGGGTAAACAGGTTGATCCCGGCTGCTAAATGAGCCGACAGATGCATTAAATAACTGTCCGATAGAAATTCTGGGGTCAAACAGGTCACAGAGGTGAAAGTCACGGTCTTCCCATCTAGTGTGACCAAGGCGACACTGACTTGACCCGTAGAATTGCATAATTGCATAATCGCGAGCCAGGGATAAAAGGCGAGGCTCGGAGAATTAGCCAGACGGTCAAAGTTCACGAGGATCGGACTCGATGGGCGTGATCAGAGATAGGGAGATGGGCGGAGTTATTGAGTGTCACGTGATGCGATATTTATAACGATATCTCGATATTTGATGATCCCGTCACTTGAGTATTCTTAGATAGCAGAAGAAGGAGGCGTGGCGTCACTCCATGGTCCAAATTACGTCAATTTCAACTTTTGCCTGCGAAAATGTACAATGATGGCAAAGTATTTTCTTTCTAAATTATTAATTAGTATTTTTGAAATAGAAGCTGATTTTCTAATGCAAACGGCATACATTATACAACAGGATGTTGCTGCTGTAAAGGCTATATCCTGTTGTGTAACTTTCTCTAAGACAATACTGTACACTAAACTAGTAATACTTTCAAAGCAGGGATTTCACTTCAATGATTTAATTCGCGACATCTGCATTTATGAGGTAATAAGGGTTGAATGCGTACTAACAGGAACAAAGTTCAAAATAGAAGACTCATCTAAACCTTCTGTTCGACTGATGTTGAAATCTTTGCAATTAGCGTAAGACATGGAAGTAGAGTAACGAGGGTCAAGGCATGGATACATTTATATGTATCATCAATATAATATATATATACACTGTGAGTCATAAAAAATGTGCGCAGTATTTCGTCCACAACTTTGACAATTGTGAACCGATTTTGAAAATATTTTCAGAACTATAAAGAAGAAGAAGAGTATTAATCATAAATCTAGTTTTTTTGACACTTTCGGTTTAATTTAAACAATAGCAGACGATTTTACAAACATAGTCTGCTTTTGTTGAAATTTAAAAATGATGTTTACTAATGAAGATAAAGCGCTCATAAAACACTTGTACCTATTAATGGGTTACGGCGCACATCGGTTGGTTCCCGAATTTCCAAAAAAAATTGGACGCTGGGAGGGCTACATTGCTTATTAAAGAAATTACGCCGGACTGGGAGCACCGATAGAAGGAAGGGCAGTGGACGACCGAAGAGAATAAGAACTGAGCATTCTGCAGCGGTTGATTTACTTAAACTGAATATTTTCAGTCGCGCATAATTCCAAGCACTGCTTCAACGTAAAAGTAATAATTAACAGAACAACTTAACGTTATTTTATAGCAAATGTTATTCTGATTATACCTATGCAAGAACTTCAAAAATCCGTTCACTAATACCGAAGTTATGAGCGAGAGACTGCGCACATGTTTTTTTACTCCCAGTGTGTGTGTATATATATATATATATATATATATATATACATGTATGTATATATATATATACAGTATATATATATATATATATATATATATATATATATATATATTATCCTGTAGACCATGGTTAGAGATCTACGAGAATAGATTCCAATATTTTGAACAACCAATCGGTTGATTTTATTTCGATAGTTTAAAATGAGTTGTAACGCGGCTTTATCTTTAAGATTTTAGAAAATTGGAGAGAAATTAAAGACAGCGACTGTATGAGAACAGAGAGGGGGGGGGGGGGGCAGAGAGAGAGAGAGTGTGGTGTGTGTGTGTGTGTTAGAGAGAGAGGGAGAGAGAGAGAGATAGAGATAAAGGGGAAAATAGATTGGATTATGGCAGAGATTGTTGGACGTTGAACTTACATTGAAATCGATGGCATAAGCGGGCCAACGAATCGTTACAATTCTTTCTTCGTAATGAAATTTTATGGTAAAAATGTTTCTTTATAGAAAATTCTATCGTAAGGCAAATACTGATGATGCAACTCCTTCTGATTTCCAAAATAGAATTTTAATAGAATAACAATTTATACGAACTATAATTCTTCGCGTAAAAAGAAAATATTTTAGGATTTATGACGATTGTATATCTAGATTAGTTAAGCCAGCGTTCTACCATATGTCGAAGTTCTAGTTAAACACACATTACGTTGTATGACATCTGTGATTATACACTTTTGCTGCTGCTTTGATTTCGACTGTTTTTTTTTTTTTTTTCTGTTGATGATGACCACTATGAAAAAGTGGCAAAATTCAATAAATAATTTCGCATGCTTCAATTACTCAGTTAATAATGCAGCTAAATTATTAATATTTTGACCAATTATCAAAGTTATCAGCCCTACAAATGTCCGAAAATGAAATCTATACCGTGAGTTGATCCAGAAGCTTAGCATCAGGAACAGCCATTATAAATTTCATGACGTTACCCAACTCATCATACCACTATATCTTAATCAGATTTTTATGTTGAAAAAGCTGGCTACTAGGATGAAACTTACGTATAACTTTCCATCTTTGCCAACTAGATTTTTTAAAATGTTATCTTTATTAATAATTTCAAAGTACGGCTAGATTCTTTCTGGCTAACTTCTCTTTGCATTTATAAGTAAAGCGTCGCCATCTGCAATTCGGACTCTTACCTTTGACTATAATTTCACAAAATAATATCATTTGCAGAGCCACTTTTCTTGATTCGGATCATTTCGTGACTCCTGTCTATGCAAAATTTAATTACAGTTTTTAAACCGACTCAGTGGGATATCAAAATAGATTCTATTATTCGCTCTGTGGCGGTCGTCCTCCATATTTGAAGTTTCATGTGTTCGAAAAACTGTAAGCGATAATATAAAATGATGCTGATTGTTGAAGCCGTGAAATACTAAAGTTCAATTGTACAGGGGATTAGGGTCGACTACTATCATTTGATAAGAACCTGGTGTTTTGAGCACCTCTGTCGTGTCTAACTTTCACTATTGGATTACTCAAAGACTAAAACTAAAAATCATTGTGTAAAAATGCAAGTCAAAATGCACTAAATGGGATGCTTAACTATTGTTTTCTTCAGCCAATATTGTAACTCTTGTTTTCTTCATCTAAAAGGCAAACAGTTACGTAATTTAAATAAAATACATTTGTATCAATTTATCTACTCTGCAATGAAAGCAGTAAACGCATGGAAAAAAGCAGCTAGTGAGTGTGTTAATTTTTTCTGCGCACACCGAATCTAAATTGGATGCTTCACTCGTTTATTTGGCGTCCTAGGTTGATAAGAAGTTTATAGGTGTATGCGTGTATAGGACGAGAAATGGACGGCTGGATATGAATGAAGAAATAGAAGCTGAGTAAGTGCGGCGTAAGTGGCCGGAGCTTCGAGGCAGAGAATTGAATTAGCTCCGGCCATTTATATATTCTTCTAAATTTATCTAGAATTATCCCTCTTTAGATGAAGACGCGCGCTAGCACGTACTAATAAACACGGTAATAGAGGATGCATTATACGGGTCTTCATTCCTTTATTTTTCCGACATGACCTACATGCACGTATTTGATTCCAAATTTTGTTTGTGTACGGCTTCTCATTAGTGCTATTTTGTAATGGAAAACACATTTTATGGAGCTAATTGTATCTCGCCCCTTTTGTGCAGAGTTGTATTCGTACAAGTTTTCCAAAGGGGGTTGATGAGGGGTTAGAAGGCTTGCAAGGGGGTCCTCAGGGCTTTTTCATGCGTTGACTTTAAAACTGGAATTAAAATTTAGGCAGGGTTGACACATGTCGCACATCTGCCAAGAGGGTTGAACCCGTAACCCCTCATCAAATACAACCCTGCCTTTATACCGATCTCTAGCCTTGTAAAATTATATTCATAATTACTTGGGGAAGGAAAACACTATTTGAAAATTACTATTTAGAAAAAGAGGTTCATCTTCTGAACTTCTAATTGAGCACAAGACAGAGTCAGAAAGGAGAAGAGATAGAGAGTGGAGAGGTACGCATAGCATTGTAATCGCAGTATAGAGTTGTATGACGTTAGAATAGAGTGATCACGAGGAAGACATGCTGCAGAGAGGAGGCTGTAGATGGCACTTGTGTGATGCGAAGAACAAATCAAATTAAAAGACTGTCCAGTCCGTCAGTAGTGGCTAGGGGGATTCTAGGAAATGTCTAGTGGGGGTGGACGATTACAATGCCCCAGTCAGCTTTATGATAATAGAATTGTCATTTAAAAGTTTTCAGTCCGTAATTTGGCTGACATTACACTAGAAATATTTACTGAAAGTTATTCGACTGCACAATAAAGTAGGAGAGAGCAAACAAAGTTTATTAAAAGTTTAAATCTCTCTAGTTCTTAGCTGATTTTACTCCCTACTTTGTGACTGAATTTTGCTATTTATTTCTTGACTGATATTACTTTCTAATTTCTCAATATTTTACAATTTAGTTCCTGACTGACTAAACTTTTTCTAGTTCCTGATTGTACCCTTTACTTGCTGACTGATTGTATTTTCTACTTCCTGACTGATTTTACTCTCTATCTGCTGACTGATTGTGCCACTTAGTTCCTGACTGATTTTACTCTCTATTGCTGACTGATTGTGCCACTTAGTTCCTGAGTGATTTTGCTATCTAGCTCCTAACAGATTCCTGACCGATGAAACCTTTTAGTTCATAAATGATTTTACTCTAGAGTTCTGACGGATTTTGCTCAAGTTTTTTCTCAAGTTCCTCATCGATTTTACATTATAATGGTTACTGATTTTACTTTTTAGTTCCAAACTGATTTTACTTTCTTGTTCCTAAATGGTTTTACTTTCTAGTTCCAAACTGATTTTACTTTCTTGTTCCTAAATGGTTTTCTTTCTAGTTCCTAACTGATTTTACTTTCTAGTTCCTAAATGGTTTTCTTTCTAGTTCCTAACTGATTTTACTTTCTAGATTCTAACTGATTTTACTTTCAAGTTCATATCGGATTTTACTTTCTAGTTGCTAACGGATTTTACTTTCTAGTTTCTAACTGATTTTACTTTCTAGTTCCTAACGGGTTTTACATTGTAGTAATGTACTTTGAAAGTAAAATTAGTTAGGACCCTAACTAATTTTACTTTCAAGTTCCTAAATGGTTTTACTTTCTAGTTCCTAACGGATTTTACTTTCTAGTTCCTAAATGGTTTTACTTTCTAGTTCCTAATGCATTTTACTTTCTAGTTCTTGAATGATTCTACATTGTAGTCTGTAGAACCCGACTAATTTTATTTTCTAATTCCGGAATGATCTTACTATCTTGTTATTAACTGATTACTAAATGATTTTACTTCTATTCCCGACAGAACGAAATCTATCATTGATTAATAAATTTTTATTTTCCTAAAATTCTCTCGTGCATGTAAGGAATATGGTAGATTTTCAAAAATAATGTAATAATCATCTTCTTCTTGTCTTCAGTGCACGGCCAAGTGGCAGGTTCAAGGTACATATTTATACTCAAAGTCTATCTTCTCGCTCCATATGAGCACTACATAGATCAACATGTTAATCACTTCACAAAGTCTATGCCTCATCCATACCTTATGTAGCCTGTAATAATCACAATAATTAAATATTATTTAACTATCTATTAATAAAGGTTATTAATTAATGATTATCAGTGCTCAACCTCTTCTCAATTTAAAAAACACTAATTGTGTTTTACCTATCAGATTTAATAAACTGTTTTACCTATTGGATGACCGAAGAAAATTATGCATATATACATGTAAGTAGGAGATTCGAAAGTTAGTCGTCTTTGACAAATGCTCGTGTATTACTAATAGACTTTAAATTGTGATTTATTGCATTACTAAATATCTATAATTTTGTGATTTTGATTTTCATAAAGTTGCTAATATTTCACAAATTTTCTTCAATTGAGGAAAAATTAATTTATAAGAAAAGGGATAAGCTCTTAATATGCAATATTACAGTATCATATAATGCATAGTGTGTCCGCTATTATACAGACAGACTAATTCAATAGTATTCTGTGTTGGTGAAATTTCGGTAAACCAAAATATTTGTGTAACTTTTGCTACAGAGGAGGAACTCATATATTAACTTCCTAAAGTTCATTGCATTATATATACATTGTAGTGTATCTTACAGTACATGAATTGTATTGTACGCTACATTATATGCATTGTATTTTACGCTTCGGTACATGAATTTTAATGTAGGTTACAGTACATGAATTGTGTTGTAGGTTACAGTACATGAATTGTACTGTAGGTTACAGTGCATGAATTGTATTACAGATTACAGTACATGAATTGTATTACAGGCTACAGTACATGAATTGTACTGTAGGTTACAGTACATGAATTGTATTACAAGTTACAGTACATGAATTGTATTACAGGCTACAGTACATGAATTGTACTGTAGGTTACAGTACATGAATTGTATTACAGGCTACAGTAAATGAATTGCATTGTAGGTTACAGTACATGAATTGTATTACAGGCTACAGTAAATGAATTGTACTGTAGGTTACAGTACATGAATTGTATTACAGGCTACAGTAAATGAATTGTGTTGTAGGTTACAGTACATGAATTGTGTTGTAGGTTACAGTACATGAATTGTACTGCAGGTTACAGCTCCTCACAATATCGAATTTTGATTTAACTAGTGTCCCGGATCCTCTGGATTGAGCGGACAGGGCGGAGCGGAGAAGACGGAAGTCTCATGTAATTACTTACTACGGTCTGATCACTCCATCTATAAGGTCCCGCACCCTTCCCACAATCCATTTCCTCATCTTCCGCTGCAATATTCAATATCTACTTGCAGTCTTGCCCTCTACGTCATTAGTCTTCCCTTCCGTCTCTCTAACGCAATTACTGCAACTCGCTGCAAGATTTAACATGCAGCAACTTTCAACGAATGTTTAGTGACGAATTTATCCGTTCATTTCTTACAATGCATATATAACTAATTATATATATATATATCTTAATGCACTGCCTACTGGCAGGTCCATAGCATACAATTACTCCATTCTTCTCCATTCTTCTCCATTCTGTCTTCCGCTTTGCTTTTCATGTCTACACATGTGTGGGTCCTTAAATCATCTAACATTCTTAATCTTGGACTGCCCCAGCCTCTCTTTCCTTCCATTCTGACTACTATGACCTCTTTTAGTAGAGTGAGTGAGTGAGTGAGTGAGTGAGTGAGTGAGTGAGTGAGTGAGTGAGTGAGTGAGTGAGTGAGTGAGTGAGTGAGTGAGTGAGTGAGTGAGTGAGTGAGTGAGCATGACAATGGACTTGAAGTAATTTGATCATGCCCTGTAACAACACCAGAAGAGTACTGATGAAGACTCGCTTAAAATATTGAATCAATTGCTCCTCTCGCTGTTCTTATTCATAACTCCTGCTACTTCCAGATACGGGGAAATATAGCTCCTCCCTGATATTAATAACTGCAGCAAAGATTGGACGCTGGCGCTACTGCGGGTCCGCCTTTATGAAATTATGAGCGAGTCATAAGCGATGGATAAGCTCGGCTGCAGACTCCGGTGGAATGAGCAGCAGGAGATACTATTGGCTGATGATTGACAGCAAATGACTTGCTCCATATCTACAATCCCGGGCTTTATCTAGAAAATCTGAAGGAGATTTAATTTTCATTTAAAATCATATAGCCTATATCTAAATGTTGATTATATTGATTTTGATTTTGATAATTTCTGAAAGGTAACATAATACTACGAAGTTTTATAGTTGAAACAAAGAAACACAGCTTAGTTTGACGTCCGCTTCCTGCTTGATAGTATATCTATGAAAGGGAAGTACTTTGTTTGAAACCTGTACCTTCTGATCTGCAGTCGAACAGTTTGCCAACATGCTGTCAGTTCAACCAAATTGTAGCTAGCATTTAGATTTCACGTTTATATAGAGATATCACAGTGGTTTTTAAACAAGCAAACCTCATAAATCTTTGTTAGGACAATTAGACAGGCTCATAAACAGTAACAGCCTAAGCGCTTTCTTGATAGGCCTTTCTTACACTATTCGATTCTAAAATATTATTTATCACTCAGCAATATAATGTTGTTGAGATATTTGAAATTTGGATTAGTTCCATACACTATGATTTTAGACTAATATGCAAATTTAATACTCATGTGCCTGGCTATCTGAGCTTTTCAGATGAAACAATCTACGTGTTATTTTATTTATTTGTTTGAATATTTTGTTTATTTCGTTTTTAATTAATATTCATTTTAAAAATTCCAGTGTATTGTGGTTCAAGAAAACCTAAAGACAAAAATTATATTTTTATTATTAAGAAAAACGGTGAAGGACAAATTAACGAGTTCGTTTTATGCATAACGAACTAACATTGGGTAGGCTGAAATGATGTACTGACAGAGAGAAGGAGAGAATGAGAAGGAGAATTCATTGATTTGAAGGAAGACGCAAATGTAGTTAGTGAAAACAAATTCGAAGGAAATGCGATGTGAAGTTCTCTTGGTAGATCAGTGATTGCGTCATACAGCCATCTGTCCTGTCACATCTTTTCACATCAAATCAACATTACTAGCAAATGTGCGCACTTGTTTCAATGCAGACAAATACACGGCCGAATACCACCCCAGAAACAACAGTATTCTCAATCTATAAACTACATTACGAATAAGACTGAGCCTTTTGTTTGGTAATTAACTCGCTAGTCGATAGAGTACTCTTAATGGGGCCTAAAAGCAGAGTGTCAGTAGGAATATGTACATCGGATGGCCTCTTGGAAGAACACTTGAGAGCTATAGAGTGATTACAGATAATCGTTACTATTGGTAAATTTTGAGAAATAATTCCGTATGTCTTCTTTGGTTTCAAAAGTTTACCACTCCAGAAAAAGTAAACGAAATGAACTGAAGCAAACTGTAAACAATATTTGCTTGAAATATTCGTATCATGTTTTTCCGAAACATTTTACAGTAAAATTATCAACAGTTTCACATTATTTTCTTTATTCAGTCATGATAGTCCACACAATATTCAACAACACAATTTTAAAAATAAGTATGGGCTCAAATATTATTTTAAATATAAAAACGGTAGTCAATATTTACGACAGCCAATGAAAGGTTTCAATTTAGAATTTACATCAAGCCGGTTTTAAAAAATTTTGCCCTATTGATTTTGAAATGACTACAATGAAAACTTTTAGTCATACATATTCCTAATCTAAAATTTCTCAAAATATTAATGAAAACTTATTTACAAAAAATCTAAACTTGCGATATGAAACTGAAGCTTCACTCATTGCTGCCCAAATGGTAACTGCTCAGCAGATATCGCCTTACATCAATTTATGCCTAGATCTACTAGTTTATCACAATACTTGACATATGAATATTTCTAGAAGCTGACAAACTATTGACTAGATGGCTTCAGTTATCAATTTCTGACTAAACAGCTTCAGTAATCAGCTGCTGACTAGAGTCCCTTGACTGATTCGTTGCTTCAGTCATAAGGCCAGAATTTCAGCCATAGATGAAAAAAGCGTTTTTTTACGTTTTTATAGCTGTTAAAAAACGCGTTTTTTACGTTTTTTATTTTTTATAAAACAAAAAATGTAAAAACGTAAACCGTTAACGTCAAACGCAAAGATTAACGTGGACTGCACATAAATTGACGTGGACTGCACATAAATATTGAGAAATTGTCGTTAGTTTAGTGCCATAAACATCACTATATAAAAGGTAATTCATAACATTTTTGATTTTCATAGTTTGGCAGATGTTCTAATTTTTAAGACATTGTCTATTCTTAATTTCTTACGGATTTAAATTTTCTTGTATTGATAATTATGAACAACTGACAGTGTGACTGTATGTGACCTGAAAGTATTTGTTTATATTTACCGCGGTTTAGTATCTTACCGACGTCGCCACTGGCTCCAGCCAGCGACGTCGGTAAGATACCAAACCGCGGATCAGTATGTGCAGGTTCAAATCCTGGGCTCGCCCGTCACTGACATCGCTTTCTAGTGAGGAAACTGACGTTAACCTTAGCTTTAGCTTTATATTTGTATGGAGTCTATGGACATACTTTAAAACTTTAGAACTTTAGATCCTGGCTAGTTGTAATAAAATTGTTTAGTGTTATGGAATAAAGGCATGGGAATATATATGCAAGCATACGTTAACGCTACTAACGTTTTTTTAAACGTTGTTTACGTTATTTATTTTTTTTGGAAAAAACGCGTTTTAACGGTTTTTATTTTTGGTAATAACGTTTTTTCATCTATGATTTCAGCTATCAGACACTGACTAGATTGCGTAAGATATTAGATGCTGCGTTAACTGCTTCAGTTATCAACAGCTGACTAGATTGCTTTTAGTCGGCAGATGCTGTAGCTGTAGGAGCAGACGTAAGAAGCAAATCTTTCCTGCCGAATCCACGTATGGAATACCGATCGTAAACTTCAATATCCATCTTAAATTCTCAACCCCGTCCATTTTACACCCTGTTTCCTTCCCTCTCTCTACCACAGCCCACATTCATCCTAGTATTGCTCATTTCAGGCAGATTTAACAGCAGACCTTCCACTGAAGATTCCATTCTGTTATCCGGGCTCCTGGGACCAACAGTCGACGAGTATAATATATATCCCATTCTACTCCCTATCAGCAGCGGCTAGACCGGAAAACTCCCTTCCCCTCTCTTTTACTTCACTCAGCGGGGTATAGTTAGATAGATTAATAAACATTTCGGCATATGAACATCATTACTGCTTAACAACAATATTTGAATACATTCATGTATATATTTCTAGAATATATATACTGTATATATATATATATATATATATACATATATATATATATAATTTTTATATATGTATAATATATACATGTATATATATAAATGTATATTTATATAGGATTATGCATTAAGCGAAAAATACAGCCCAAGAATGTGATAAAAATGTTCTTACTAGGAAGGCCTACAATTAACCAATGGGTCTAATTTTCTTTAAACTATATATCAAATATAAGTGCATGAATAAAAGAATTATTTAAAAGGAGTTATACATGTATTTGCTATTAAGAAAGCTCGAAAACCTTATTGATGCATGACGATTTGGACTCGCGACTTTATTGGTCCATGACTTAATTGATCCACCTCAATCCATGAGTCATTTATCTATTCATTTTTATAGTTTTCAGATGAGTATTATTTAATGTGTAATTAATTTCGTATTTGAAATTATTGTTTTCACAAGGTGATTAGTAACTAGGTGGTGAACTAGATAGGGTATCTTGCATCATCTTTGATGGCCTATTATTTGCATGTATATTTCTCTTGTGGTCTATTTGTACTCAGACGTCATCGGAGCAGACGTCGTCATTTTTTCTCTTTTTGTGGTGCTTTGGCGCCTCTATGTGTAGATTTTGCAAGAGTCGTCCCTGATATTGCCTTATGGCGAGAAACCGGACGTTAATTCTTAATGATTGATTGATGTAATAGTTTGCCGGGTTTGATTATTACTCTCTTTTCTCTTTTATACTGTTTACTACTATTAAGTTTGCTGAAATAATGTGATTTGATTATTACTCTCTTTTCTCTCTTATACTGTTTACTACTATTAAGTTTGCTGAAATAATGTGCTGTTGGAATATTAATTAAACATATATCCTTGCTTGATTTCATGGTTTTTATTAATTTAGGTTTTAATTTTTTAATTTGTACATATGTATATATGTATAGGCCTATATATATATATATATATATATATATATATATATATAACATATACATGTGTATATATATATATATATATATATATATATATATATATATATGTATATATATATATATATATAAAATTATTCCTTTGGGTTTCTTAACTCCTCATAAATATTTCATAAAAATAAACAATATAGATAAAAAATGAATAAAATCTCACAGATATCAGAAAAATTAGAAGATGATGACAATGATAATTAATAAAGTATATAGCGAGTACGACTTAACAGCCCAACAACTTATAATAGAGGCAATTATGGTAAGGATCGAAGATAATCAACTTAAAAAGCTGGTAAAGCTAATGTTAACGTTAGCTTCCTCACTCGAAAGCGATGTCAGTGAAGGGCGAGCCCAGGATTTGAACCCGCACATACTGATCCACGGTCGAGTATCTTACCGACATCGCCACCGGCTCCAGCCATTGGCTTATTCGCCGATGCTCATCTATATTTTCTATCCAGAAGGCTATAGCTGAGCAGCAGTCATAGGCCGATCAGCCGGGCGAAGCATCCTTGGGGTCCCCAGGGATTCCGGGGCCCGGTAACACAATCCCGGTGATATATGCGACCAGTGGGAATTAGGAAATATGCTGAATGTCTTCCTCCAATCACTAATACGAAATAGCGAGGTAAAGTCAAGCTGGTGATATATCTCTGGTTCTCTTCGCCGCTGATGGCCCCTTTCTGCCCCGTCATGATCCTATCAGCGTCTTATAAATGATAACCCTTTCAATTCGCTCTCTATTCCTGATTCTGATAAAGCACCAGGTGCGGGGCTGCAGCTAATTCCACTTCAACTGTTTTGATAGCAATCCTTGTTGCAAAAGATGACTGCTATGGAATCATAACAAAAGTTTCAAAGATAAGTAGCTCTGTGAAACTTTCGAAGAGTGAGAGAGAGAAAGTGAGAAAGAAAGAGAGAACTACAGAGAGAAAAAAAGAGATGGAACTACAGTGAGAGAAAAGAGAGAACTGAGAGAACGAGACATTTAAATAATAAAATATTCGATACGCCATTGCTTTATATTTTTAGCTATATACTGCAGAGAACAGTGAGGACATAATTTTTCAAATTTGTATTTCTTTCAAAATTCTTTATTTTCTAATTTATTCTTTATTCGAAGATTCTTTTATTTATTTTATTTGTATTTCTTAGTTCTTTATTTGTATTTATTTGCATTTGAATTTCTTGTAGATTGGTAGCATTTCTTAAGCTGCGAGGTTTTAAATGGAGTGTCGCTGAATAGTTTTAAAATAAATTGATTTGTTATAAAATAAGCTACTAGCCTTTTCTCTGCATTTGTCACCTAAATGACACATAATAATGGACAACGGAGGATAACGCACCTATGGCAAATGTTCGAAAAAATACGTATGTTACGCATATAGACCTAAACATGTCAATTAGAATCAGTAATATTTGTGTGGTACTGTTACTGATTTTTGAAAGACCCCCTCCCTCTCTCTTAGTATACTGTCCATTGGTGCACACATAGAATATATCTCCGCCTAGTATATCCTCTGTTTTTCTCTTCTCATGTTCAACATGCATTTACGAATATAATTTCCCATCGTCAAACATAAAAAGTCTCGGTATTCCTCAGTTTCCTCTAACTTTCTTCTCTTCAATCTTCCTTCAATTATGCCTGCCTCTTTCAGTAAACCATCCCTTATCAAAACATGCCTTGTCCAACTCGTCATTGTATTCATTATCATCTTGATCTATTGTGTAAGTGTGCCAACTCTTTTTAGTACTTTTTGTTTGTATACTTGATATTCCATCTGAGTTCTTCATTTTTCTCCAAGCCATATATCGAGCTCTTCCAGATTCAGAATATTCTCCTCTCTTAATGTTAAAGTTTCACCTCTTAACGTGTTCTAACCTCCTATTATTCGTTGCTATATTAACTCCTCTTTTTCTTAATACTCTCAACACTTTCAGCCTCTTTGTATTGAAGTTAATGTTCAAGCCGGAATATATATCAACCAGCAATAAATTGTTTTTCACTGCTGCATGGTGGTGCTCGACACAATACCTACTGGTGATACACCCACCAGTAGTATATTACACTGCTGGGGGTACATGACGGCGATACTTACTGGTGGTACGTCCACCAGCAATGCATTGTTATACTGATGATTCTTTAAGTAAGTTCCACCAGTAGTATATTATACTACTAGTATTACTTGACGGCTATACTTACTGGTGGTACACCCACCAGCAGTGTATTGTTATACTGGTGATTCTCGACGTAAGTCCCACCAGTAGTGATTCTCGACGTAAGTCCCACCAGTAGTGATTCTCGACGTAAGTCCCACCAGTAGTGATTCTCGACGTAAGTCCCACCAGTAGTGATTCTCGACGGAAGTCCCACCAGTAGTGATTCTCGACGGAAGTCCCACCAGTAGTGATTCTCGACGGAAGTCCCACCAGTAGTGATTCTCGACGGAAGTCCCACCAGTAGTGATTCTCGACGGAAGTCCCACCAGTAGTGATTCTCGACGGAAGTCCCACCAGTAGTGATTCTCGACGGAAGTCCCACCAGTAGTGATTCTCGACGGAAGTCCCACCAGTAGTGATTCTCGACGGAAGTCCCACCAGTAGTGATTCTCGACGGAAGTCCCACCAGCTGATGCTTTAGAGTCGCATCACGTACGGTACGATATATCTGTATGGACGCTGGGCCTTATGCACGAACTCCCGTCTATATTAGTAGTATCATGAAAGACTGGCTGAAAATGGCTCCTGCTGTCTTTCGCTCTCTCGTCTTTTACTTTCACTCTATCGCTCTCTCTCTCTCTCTCTCTCTCTCTCTCTCTCTCCAACATCAGACTATCTACGGTATTAACAGATGTCCTTAAATTTGCCCTTCTGGTATGCATGCATTTCATATACATTTATTTTTCACTATTCTCTCTATGTCTCTGTAGTTGTCTTGATGCCAATTAATTTCTCTTTCATTTTCTCATGAAGTTTTTAGCATCATCATTGGACTAGGAATTGGAAGCTGAATCTTAATTTACATCCATATTTTACTCTCACTGTCATTATCACTACTTCTTCTTATTTCTATTCGAGCTAATGAAAAGTACTCTAAAGAATCTGTTTCTTGGACATAAAAGTGTCCAAATCTGACATGGCAAGAAGTTTACCGAATGAGAAGAGCCGGTATAACATCAATGCTGAGATCAGTGAGATATAGTCATTTCTATCAGTTACATTCACCGAGCTAATATAATGCATTTACTCTCTCTCTCTATCTATCTATCTTCCTCGCAAATGTTCCTCTGTATCATTTACTCGTGTTTAATTCAAACAGAAGGCTGTGGGCTACTATGGACAACAATAATAATGTTTATTACTTATGCAGAATCACTAAAGACATCGAGTGCATAAAATGTCGACATCACATTAGAATAAAAGGTTACTTTACAGTCGACACAGATGCAGGTCTAGTTCTGGTCATCAACTTCAATACATAAACTTTCTCGCTCATTGTTAGTGGAATTTGAATTGAATTTGATGTTCAGAAATCCAGCCATATTTTTTGAAATAGAGAATTGCCCAGTACACTGTGAGTCTGTTTACAAGACAATACAATACACTACAGTACAATATAATAAAATAGAATACAATGCAATATAATCAAAATAAAATATATATCTCATAAAAACGTAAAGAGAAAGTGACTTCAAAGGATGTATCCGGAGCGAAGATCAATAGAAAACTGTGGACAATAAACTCACGAACTTAATAAATTAGAGTAGAGCGCTATTTTGAAATTAATTTATTTCCTGATCAATCAATCTAATTATCTTGCTAACTATCAGTTTAAGTTAAATGTTTAAGTTAAATTGTAAAAGCAGCTCTCTGTCAAAATTGGAAGCCCAGTAAACTGATAAAATAAAAAACACCTATTATTATAACTAATAGCGACACAACTTTGTTATAACTAATAATCATAAAGCTAGGCCTACTCTTAGTTATAAGTTCAGAAGTCATTGTATTGCAACTGGTACTGTGACACAGATCTATGAAACTTGTGCATTTAAACCAGCATTTTATCTACAACAGAGAAATCAATATAGTCACAGTTGCAAATGAGGTTATGTTGGACTACTCATGCAATGATTAAACTATAAAAAATGTACGCGTATTTCTTTTAAGGTTTACATATATATTCACCAAAATGCATGGTAGTAAGAACAGAACAAGAAATGAAAAGAAACTAACGAACAGAACAACAGAAATTACGGACTATCCATTAAAGAGTCTGAAAGTAGAAAAATATAAACTAAATCGTCGTTTATCTTAGGATCGACTTTCCAAAATCTAATTAGGTTAATATACCTTCAAAATAAATATAGATTTTATAGATTTTGATGTTCTATAAACTTTGAAGAGGATGTTTACTTTAGAAATTGACTGTATTTTCCACGTATCTATAAGCAATATTAAGGGTAATTATTTTGGTATTTTTATAATATACTTTTTAACTTAGCCTTCTGGTTGAATTTGTCATCGAGGGGATGCTCATGTTTAAAACTTTTAACTTTCATTTCATTTTAATTGACTATGGCACCGTTATAAATTTGACTAACTTTATAACGCTATAGCGTTAACACTTACGTAACTGAATTACAACCTTAATCACAAACGTAATAGAGAAATGAATATTATATATCAATCTCTATTTTCACCAAAATACAGCCAATTAATGCAACAGTGACAGATTAACATAATCTATATTTCAACACACAAGAAAAAATAAAGAATAAAGGAAAAATTAAAGTGGGGAATACTGTCAGTGAATTCAATGGCGTTAATTAATAATATTTATTCTCTTCAGAGTTAACATAAATCTGTCTTTTCTCAACAGATATGTATTTTGTATTCTATGAATGTTAAAAATATTCATACAAAACAGCAAGTCATTCATACTTGATACCTGAAATACTTTAAATAAAGCCTTATTGAATGTTAATTCTAAACTCTTAATTTCAGATTTATATAAATTTCAGATTTATATAAATTTAGCGCTTCAAGAGCATATAATAGACTAGGCCTAGCTATTATTTAGATTTTAATTGCGGTATTAGGCGATGCGAGTGCGCGGTAACATACGTGCAAATTCGACCATATCCATATTCATCAACGCTCTTGGTGCTAACTAATCACCCATTTAAACCGGGTTAAGCGTATATCACCTCTAGGAAAGCAAAAACGAAAGGCTTACTGATTGTCAGGAACTCTTTAGACAAACCCTCTTTGAAATATGGTGGCGCATTAGTTATATAATTTACAGTGGAAGTGTTTCCTAATTCCAGTGCAATCAATATTCGAATAGGTCTTCGATTGTCGGATTGAGAGATTGCGGCAAAGTAATTTGAAATAAATAAAATCATGTTTCTTAGGCCTATTACGTCTTCAAGAGTTTGACAACAATGTAAATTTTCAACTTTAGTCAAAAATATTTCTGAAATATTTTGTGACAAATTTGTTAATCAAACCTTTATCTCTATGTAACTAATACTAGTGGAGAAGACATCTAAAGGTGATAGATTCAACTTTACAATCATCTCACATCATTCTTATCACAGGATTGTTTTCTAATCGAACACTATTTTGATGCTAATATAAGATATTAATTATATTAGATGTTATTTTTTGTTACCGTAAGACAAAGCTGCCTCGTGAACATATGACGCCTACCATCTAAAAAGATCAAATTCTCCATTGAAAAATTTACAGTAAGTCTCAAAATTGAGAAAACTCTCTTTATCATTCTCAATTTTCAATATGCATGCAGGCATATTTTAAGATCTTGCTTTCTAAAAAGATCACATTGTGTCTGTTACCAGTAGAGAGTGGACCAGGGTTGGATTTCGTAAATATTTCAAAGGGGGTGGGTCGTTGGGGGCCGAAGACGAATATCAACTTTGTTGTAAGGGATGGTAAAATCCCAACAAATCCCCCATTAATACACACTCTCTCTTTCTTTTTCGCTCCCTCTCCCTCTACCTCCCTCTCTCTCTCTCTCTCTCTCTCTCTCTCTCTCTCTCTCTCTCTCTCTCTCTCTCTGCTCATTTCAGCTGACGAAACTGTCAAGTGAAATAATTTTATTTATTGCTGGATTGCCAATTGGCAATTCAGTTCCAGATTCCGTAGAATTTATTATATTCAGTGTGCGCCTCTCAAGCTCGTTCCGAGGATGTTCGACTATATACGCATAATACTAGGGAAAAAATATAATTTTAAGCAGAAGGATGAAATATTCTAAACTATTTAACGATTTATGCGTAGACTAGATTCCAGACGGCACAATGGCTATTTCTAGCCGCTTAAATTAAGTATTTGCTTGCCAAAATGAGTATTTATAAGTTTCACTGGGCTTTGAGTATTGAATATATCCAAAACTACCGCCCATTGTTTCGTAGCTGTCACATTCGGTCTTCCAAGGTGGCCGCTCACAAGGTGCTAACCCTGCACGATGTATCTCAACTTCGTTAAATTGACGCGCAGCTTAACCTACTAGTGCGCTAAATCCCGCTCCAAATTTGACTAAGTTGAGGATTAACTTACATTTCTTTTTAGTTTAATGGTATAGTAATTAGGTTATTTTCTGCTATTTTATTGGAAATACCAGTGGTACAAACAGTTTAAATGTCTGTTTCTTCCTCGATACTAGATATCAAACTCAACTGTGGCGGAAGAGGTGGACATATATCTTGCGCTTACTATCGCAAGACGAATCTCTATTCCATACAAATGCAGATATTTATCTGGACAAAGAGTCAGCTTGATTATTATCTCAATGATTTACTTCTAATCAGAAGGTGATGTGCTAATACCAGTGCAGACCCGGTCACTAACTTTCGATTTCTTGATTTCTTTGTGAAAATCTGACTTTGTTGTTAAAAGCTGGTAAAGCTAAGGTTAATGTCAGTTTCCTCACTCGAAAGCGATATCAGTGACGGGCGAGCCCAGGATTTGAACCCCGCACCTACCGAGTGCGGTCGAGTATCTTACCGACATCGCCATTGGCTCCAGTCTGTTGTTAATAATAATATTATTAACAAAGAATACTTATATATCAATATCATGCCCGAAATCGGCCTTCGAGACTTAAACTGGTTTCAGAATTTCTAGAATTTGGCCCTGAAGCAGCTATTCCTTACCAGAGCTGCTGAATCTGTCTCAAGAGACGTCTTACGGTATTCTTTCCAGCAGCCGGGGATCGCTGACAGTAATTATGCAATAAGATCTTGAAGAATAAATTCCGTGCGTGTGCTCGACACACGTCCAGAGATGACGCCAGCCAACGAGTGTAAACAAAAATGGACGTCAATAAATCTAAATTCCAGTTCCGTTCTAATCTCCAGGATTAGACTCTGCGGTGTTGCGTTTCGTAAACTTAATCTCTGGTGCAGGGCGGCAGTCCATCCCTCTAACTCTCCACCCTGCGGTCAAGTGGACATGTTAAGGGTCAGCATATGGACAGTTTTCTTAAATAATGAATACGAATGATAATTATACCACTGATCATAACAGTGTTTATATCGCTTTAGCACTGCTTACATCAGTGATTAAATAACTATAAATAACTATAGCAATGACTCTATCACTGATCATATTAATGTTTATGTCATTATATCACTGACTCAATCACTGATCATATGAATGTTTATTTAACTATATCACTGACTCTATCACTGATCATATCACAGATCAGATCAGTAATCATGTCATGCTTTTTTTTTTTTACAATTAGAGAAATACAGAAAAAGATTCATTTTTATAACTGATTTCATTCAGCTTACTAATATAAAATTGCAATACAAAGAGGAGAATATGTCGTATTTCAGAGTTCCTAACCTATTCAAACTCGGTCAAGAATTTTCATTTTGTTTGCTAATCAGAAGACTGATCTACAGGGGCAGTGTAACCCCCTCACACACCCCCTCACCGGATTTTCTATTTCTGCTCCACCCCGCAGCTGTTTACTTATCAAACTCTTCCAATCCTCTTTATACACGAGGTTACTCTATCCCGGTGTCATATTTACCCTCCCAATACAGCTGCTTTCATCTCTAAAATCTTCATCCCCTCCATTCCTACATGTTCTCAGTCTTTAATAAGCTTTAGCTGCATCAAGCGCGATATCACTTTCTATTTTTGTTCGTTTGTTGCACCTACATGTGTATGTAGTTTTGTTCTTTTGAGTTCTTCAACCATTTGGTGAAATAAAGATTAATATATAAGTACCGAGAAGTTAAACACTAGTGAAAGTTATGCATTTAGATCTATTGTAATGAAGTTATTGCATAATTTATTAAATCGAGAATTATTCGCTTATTTATAGTGAAATATATAAAAGTATATATTTTAAATTATACGCTTTATTTTAGAGCTATGTAATAAGCTAAAATATAAGTTTAAAATATATTTCCAAATCATAAGAAATACTGTCAGAGACGATCCGCCGAGATTTGAACCTATATCTCAAGGAATTGTTCTACCCATTCGGCCATCCAATCGGTTAAATAAAACCACTTTTTAAATGTTTTAATTATAAACAATTAAAATTCGTCTCGGACTTTTTTGCCTGGTCGAAAAAGCTTTTAACCCTTTGAGAACCTCTATAAGCACTACACAGCACTATTTTATCTGGCATAAAATTAGACTAAATAATATTTCATAGTAATTCTCAGAGCCCACCCTCGGATGCAGAACCCCTGGGTCACCCCTGACCCGGGACTCGCATTTTGCCCTATATTTTTTTAACACTACAAAATAAAATCTTGTCCGTCTAGGTATTCCTCATTCAATCTATTTTGCATAGGTATGTACATTTTTTAAATTGTTTTTTCATCTATCCCCTACTCAGTTGTGAGCTGAAATGGAGAGGTCATAGGTTGTCTTATGGAAAGGCTGTGGAAAGGCTGTGCGATAGCGGATAGTGGGATCTGTTTGATTTATATAAGTACAATAATTTGATATGAGCTACATGACCTAACGGGCCTACAGAATCCTAGCTTTATAGACCCCTATAGGTCTCTTTACGCAGAATTTGGCCCAAGAAATGTGTGAAAAATCACAAATTCCCAGCTGTCAAATCAAGATCGAGATTTTCTTAAATACTTTCGCCTTTTGCGATTTGATAGCAATGATACTAGAGATAGGAGAAGAGCGGTTGATAAGTTTGCACCCATCGGAGCCTTGTGGAATTCCTACACTGAACCATGGCGATCTCTCTACACACCATCAGCTTACGTGACAGTCAATGAACAGATGTTGAGCTTTAGAGGAAAATGTCCTTTTCGACAGTATGTCAAGTCTAAGCCAGATCGATATGGAATTAAGTTTTGGATTTGTGCTGATGCAGAAACTTATTATGTATTCAATCTCAAACCATATCTTGGGCGGGAGGAAAGTACAAGAACTCAACCTCTAGGTTAAGAGGTTGTTCTCAGTCTCGTGCAACCAATTCAGCAATCTGGCAGAAATGTCACGTGCGATAACTTCTTTACAAGTACACATCAAGCTGACAAACTGTATGAGAAGAAGGTGACAATTTTTGGTACAGTCCGAAAAAGTAACCGTGACATTCCACAAGAATGTTTACCTAATAGGTCAAGAGAGGCCGATCCATCATTGTTTGCTCTTAGTGAAGCAAAAACAATAGTGTCATATGTTTGTTCCTAGACGTAACAGAGCGTTGTTCTTCTCTCTAAAATGCACAATGACGACAAGATTGATGGAAACACCAAAAAACCTGAAATTATCATGGATTATAATAGAACGAAAGGATGGGTTGACAGTGCTGACCAACTCTGCCACAGATATACTGTGAAGCGGTCAACACGTCGTTGGCCATTGTGCATTTTCTATGGATTTCTTGACAGTGCAGCAGTATATCCTTTCATTGTGTTCCTCCATAGCAAGCCTGATTTTCATTCCAAGGAAAGTTGTAAGTGCAGGATGTTCATTGAAACATTGACCATGGACTTGATGAAGCCACAACTGCAGTATCGACGGGATAATTCTTAAGGCTTATCTGATCGAATTCGTTCATCCATGGGTGTCGTTGGCTACACATGTGCAAGTCAGCCTAAACCACCACGGCAAATATCGACGAGATACGCAGCTCGCAAGAGAAAGAGATGTTTCTACTGCCCTGCCGCAAGAGACAGGAAAGTGTTCACTGAATGCTCTATCTGTCATAATCGTGCCTGTCCTGACCACTCCACAACTACAACTAACATAGTGTGTGTAAACTGTGCGTGATTTACCAGCATGTGTGCATTAATAACTTACATTTTTTCTTTTCAGATTTCATTGAAGTTTTAAGAAGAATCACTAATTAATTAACTAATTAGTTAATTCATTAATTAACCTTAATTCACAAAAATAAGCAGTTAACTAGTTTACCCAAACTAAGTCACAGCATAAACTTTATAATTTAGCAAGGATTAAAATTTAGTGAAGTTTCAAAGATTTTTTGCTGATGCATACCCTGACATGATCTCTTGATGATGATGACGTCCCTGACATCATCTCTCGATGAGGAAATGGACGTTAAATCTTGCATTGTTATTATTACCATTAATTGCAGAAAAAATGACAAATATTGAAAGTTTTGCATGCTGCTTTATGTCTGGCAATTTTCTGCAAGTAATTATGACAATAATGTCACGGGTCAGGGGTGACCCGGGGATTTTGCATTAACGTCAGGCAAAATACCTTCTGCATCCGAGGGTTAATTAACTTAATAAAAGGAAACAGGATGAATTAAAATGCGAATAAAAATAAAATTAGAATTAGGACAAGAAATTTAAAAGTTATAGAATAGGATTTTGTAATAAATTTATAAACGCGCAACCATAAACAATTCAATATCCGACGTAGCCACTGGCTAGAGCCATTGGCTACGTCGATACTGTAAGATGTTCGAGTATTTGTAAGATACTCGACGGCGACGGCGGATCAGTTTGTGCGGGGTTCAAATCCTGGGCTCGCCCGTCACTGACATCGCTTTCGAGGGAGGAAACTGACGGTAACCTTAGCTTTTAACTTTAATACCGCAACTCAATACCGCAATTGCATAAAAATGTAAAAACTCACACTGCAGTGACTCGAGGAAGTTAAGAAATTTAACTAAATTTGAATAAGACTTAGTGGAATAATATTTAACAACTGAAAAGAACATCATTAAAAACAAAATTTACAACATCTGTTAATCTATTTCTTGATAAGAACTTATAGGCACACTGGCTAAACCACTTCACCATTTTCCTAGCACAAAGGTTGCTAATGGGACAGAACCTGCAGCGGTAAAGACGGAAGAGTGGGAGGAGGGGGCACTTTGTGTGGGAGATGTGGGAGGGAGGGAGGTCACAGTGGGGGCGTGTCGATGACGTGTTGTCAGAGCGGAAGAAAAAGGTCGGCAAGGGTCAAACTCGGGTCAAATATTATTGACCTACTTAACGCGACCTCGTTGTTAGGGCACTGTTAATGATGATAGGGGTTAACTCTGCTCGATCATCTGCGTCCACCCTGCGACATCATCGGTATCAGGGTCAATTGAGCTGATGTCTGAGTCAATAGAGCTTATGACTGGGTTAATAGAGCTGATTTATGAGTCAATAGAGCCGATATCTGAGTCAATGCAACTGATGTCTGAGTCAATGCAACTGATGTCTGAGTCAATGCAACTGATGTCTGGGTCAATTGGGCTGATGTCAGAGTCAATAGGCTGGTATCACAGGGAGTAAGGCTAATATCTGGGTTAATGGATTAATATCAAGGTCAAATGATCTGTATCAGGCTCTCTTAGGCCGAGTTCAAGATCAATAAGGCTGATGACAGAGTCAATTGAGCTGATATATGGGCTATTAGGCCTGATCACAGGACCAATTATAGATATAGTATCAGTGTTAAATGGGCTGGTATCAGGGTCGACTATTACTTAATTATAAATATTTATTATAATTATTACTTTTGTGCAATGTTAGAAATAATGCAAAATAAAACTACGGAAAAGACTCTAAAACTTCGTCCACTCCTCAAGCTCAGTCGTCTGATTTTTGAGCACCCTGCAGCCAAAATCAAAAATAATTTTGAGTTTGACAGTACTGCTTTTAATTTAAATAATAAAGCTCTGGCTTTGTTTACTGATTTTGGAACATACATGTAGTCTAAATTGTGCTTCTATAGATGTGCGTCTGTCGTTGTGAAGCATCGAATATTGCAAAGTAAAAGTGCTCAAGACTATGTGGTTAAGAATAAGAAGTAATCAAAATCTTAATTGGTGATTTAAAGAAAATTAAAGCTAAGTTTAACATCAGTTTTTCGTCCGATATCATGTCAGTGAAAGGGAGAGCACTGGATTCGAACCCTCCATCTACTGATACGCTATTGAACAACTTGCCAACAAGCTAGCGGCTCATCCCATTAGAATTTAACGCTAGGTACTGAAGTCATCATTGACGTTGTTAACTATCATACGGCTATTGTTAGCTCGAGGCAACAATTTCTGCTACGTGTAATTATATTTAATCTATTTTACAAAATATGATAACATAGACTTAACATTTACTAGACGTACGAACCAGTAGCACGTATATCTCTATATAATTGTCAGGCAGCTAACAGTTACTACTAATAATTGTCAGGCAGCTAACAGCTACTACTAATAATTGTCAGGCAGCTAACAGCTACTACTAATAATTGTCAGCAGCTAACAGCTACTACTAAGCGGCTGTTTTGTTGCTCACAAAGCAATCGGCGCATTGGCAGTGCTAGATTTCATCGCGGACCACAGCAGCTCCTGGGACAGCTTGCTGCTGGCACAGCTGTTGCTATGGAGCCGGTTGATGAGACAGGCATTCAGCGCATTCATAATTCATGGCCACATGGCTGAAGAGAGATTATGCGCAATCTGTCCTCGGAGGGTTTAAATGGCAACGACAAATGTACGACAAACGAATGAATATTAATTGCTCCAAGAATCCATTCACGTATACTCTGACCTCTTCCATCCACTCTCGTCTTAATGCGGCAGTTCCACAAGATTTCATATCACAATCAAATCCGTACCGTGAGGAAAATGGAAATACGTGTGAAATGGCTAATATTGAGACTACTGAAGGTTTATAACAGAAAAGGCCAAATGACAAAGTCGTTTTGGGTTAGGACGGTAGTATGTCGATAAATATCAGATTGCTGATCAATAGGTGGAGGATTCAATGCCAAAGCTTGTCCCATCACTAATATGTTTTCGAAACGAGCGTAAAATTCGAAAATGGACGTATATATAGGCTTAGTCTTCAGCTTTTAAGTGTAGTGATTAAGACAAACCACTTATTTGTAAAATATAGTACATGTACAATTGTACATTTGGTGATTTAGTTGAGAAAGAGGATATCGGTTGATGTGATTGTTATCGGCTGTAGGCGAACAGTCATGAATTTTAGGACAATAATCTGGCACATCCAGGGTCTTAAGAATCGTTAAATATATTAAACTATTAAGCGCAATAGGTTAAAATTAAGTGAATGGATATAACTTATCAGATAACGATTAAATGAATAATTGAAATAGAGAAAATACACCGTAGATGAAATTAAACGAATGGATAGATACTATTTTATAGTGATTAAAGAACGAACACTAAGCAACAATTAAGAATCCAGAACGGTCACAATCTCTAATGCGAGTATCTAATATAAATATAAATAATAACAAAATATTTTATATTAATATTATAATATATATATATACTGTATATATATATATATATATATATATATATATATATATATATATATATATATAAGGCAAGTTAGATACTAAACGTTGCCTATTAGTGAGAGTGGGTGCTAATTTATACCTCATTGACATCATCATAAGAGCGGGGTTGTGATTGGGTTCAAATCCCAAGTTAGTGAGCAAATACAAATCCTTGGATGACTGGAGGATATTCTTAAATCCGCACTAACAGCAATATAACCTGCAATAAAGTGTCATGATGATTAATGACTATTCAAAACATCTGTAGTCCGCTAAACATCGTCATTGCATTGAATTTACGGTTTTGATTTCACAATTCGTCCCGTACTCGGTATAGTTTAAAATCTTGCATATTTTAGATGCCTACATATAAGTGTCACGTATTTATAAACCACCGAATTCAAAATTTCAATGTCTCTGACAATTCTACATTCCAGATTAACCTCAACTAAACCTATAACAAATTCTATGCATCTGCTTTTGCTATGTTTTACGTTTGAAGAAAATTGATCAGCGGATAGAGATAGAAGAGAAGGAGGAGATTTAGAGATGAGCGAATATACATGTAAATGTAATTAGTGGGTGCGCTGAAGTATGTCCAAGTGAAAGCAAAATGTCAATCGTATTAGCTGATCGAAGTCTCCATCACCCCCCTGTCTTGATGTGGACAAACTCTATGATCGAATTCCCTCTTTTCCCTCTCGCGAAATAGATTGACCTTTTGATTTTTATAGCTTGTGTCATAAAATTAATAGGTTAATCTTTATGCTATAAGTATTAAATGCAGCTGCATAGCCTACATATACTGTATGTACAGTATATCATACTAAGATATATATATATATATATATATATATATATATATATATATATATATATATATATCTTAGTGATCGGGTGTCCTACCGACTTCGCCATAGAGATATATATATATATATATATATATATATATATATATCTTAGTATGATATATATTTTAGTATTCGCCGTATGATATATACAGTATATATATATATATATATATATATATATATATATATATATATATATATATATACTGTATATATCATACGGCGAATACTATGCCTAAATTAAATATTAAATCTATCTTTAATTATTCGATAAACATGCGGTTAATCAATCTGACACGTATGCCTAAGTCATATAATGGTCTAAAAAATTAGCCACAATACAGTAAGAAAAATTCATATTTTTCGCACCACGACGAAGTTAACAGTTCTTTTACTTTGTCAGTATTAACTTGGTTTATTGTACTGTCTTTTCCTCTGGAAATTTTTTCCACAACTAATAGCGTTTCTTCCACCTGCTGGACTATCATCAGCTTTACCTGAGTACCTTTCGATTCCGAAAGTTTCTGCCTTATTATTTATTTGTCTAATTGATTTAAAGTTTACATGTATAATTTCGAGAAAAAAATCCATTTTAATTTTTTAATTCGTCAGTGTGGTCATTAGGATAGTTTCTGATTCTCTCTCTTAGTGCACTGCCTACTGGCAGGTCCATGGTATATAACGTTCCTGATTAGAAAATAGTAAGTTGCATTGCAACTCAAAGTTTTACGGTATGTAGTAGGGTAATAGAAATTTCCTAAATTCAGATTTGCGCTAATCTTTCTTTTTCTAGCCATTTGTTATCCAATGGCAGTGGAGAGCTTTGGTTTTTTGTGGTAGCCACAAAAAAACCAAAAAAACCATTGATTTTTCTTAATTACTATCAAATTTATATATTTTCACACTAGCATTTTTTCCGAGTTAAACAAATATACAGTTGAAAATTAACAAAATAAAAAGAAATAATCTATAATATAACCTTATATATACAATTGTATTTGAAGTGCATAATTAACTACATGTCTGTAATCTTCCAACAAGCTAATAACAATAACAATAATAATAACACACTACTAATAATAATAACAATTAATAGTAACTAGCTAAGTAGAAGAATTCTCATTCGTTGACTCTTACCTCACTCGCTTATTTGATGAACTCGCAATCGACCGGACACTTAGGCCAATGCCTAAAAATTTACCTTAAAAAATGATAAATTGAGATCTAATACCACGTCACGTTGCATCATTACATGTCCAGTTATAGGTGAGGCTTTTATCAGATTCATAATACTTGGTTAGTTTCTGAAAAAATGGATATCTGATAAAAATTGTTTCTATATATAGGTCTGATATAAAGCTGGAAAAAGCTAAGGTTAACGCCAGTTTCCTCACTCGAAAGCCATGTCAGTGACGGGCGAACCAAAGATTTGAACCCCGCACATACTGATCCGCGATCGGGTGTCCTACCGACTTCGCCACTGGCTCCAGCCAAAAAAATAAATTCATTCTTCTACCAGAAACCGTTGTCAACAACCTTTCTTAATCAAATTTCTACAATTATCGTTAGTGACATTAAGTTCTTGGCAGCTTCTGTTTGGAATTGTCGGTATAATTTCTTGAAATGCCTGGAAAATCGCATTCAATTTTAGTGATGAGTGAACGATGAAGAGAAATAGAGAGAGAGCTTTGTTCTCTGACGTCATGTAAGAAAAGGATGGAGGACTGAATTATTGTTGAAGAGAGGAAGAGAGAAAGAGAAAGAGACAGAGAGACAGAGAGAGAGAGAGAGAGAGAGAGAGAGAGAGAGTGAGTGTGAGAGTGAGAGATAGAGAGAGAAAGAGAGGGAGATGGGAAGTGTGTTTTCCTATATTCTGTATAAAAAAAAAAAAAAAAATAATCGCTACATAGGCCTATATATAGGCTCTACTGTTCCCTAAAAATAATTTACTATTCAATTTAGGCTACTTTATAACATTACTTTTGATAGATCCTGTGAAGCAGAAGTTGTTTGGTATTAAAGCTTCTCGTATTTGATTGTAATCCCTGTGTCGAGTGCAGACCAGTAATAGACAAACCGTAACCTGAGCATGCTGTAGGAAAGCAGAGACTGAGAAAATTAGCGCCATATTTTCAGATTTAAAATTTTTTAAAATCTTTTCAATGGTATCAAGTTATTCAGTCTTGTTGATTAACATTAAAGCTTTTAGTACGGGTAAAAACTAAATTCAACATTAAAGCCAATATTAAAATAAAGCAAAGAAATATTTAAAATTAAACTAGTTAGATAATAGTAAGATATTGACTAATATTTGAATATTCTCATATTTTTAATATTTTAATATAATCGATTTACATTTCAAATGTCATCCTACATTATCATTTTAAACTCAGTTTCAGATTATTTCACTGACATCGTGTTATATCTTGCAGATCTCAGTTATTTCTTTCATTTTTCTTTGACAATTATTTAGGCCTACATGTACAAAGTAAAAAATAATTTAAACATGTATGAAAATAATTAAGTAAATTTAATCCGCTGCATAGAATTCAATAATTAGTCTCTATTATATATATATATCTCTTTCCCCTATCGCGCTCTCGCTCTCTCTCTCTCTCTCTCTCTTTCTCTCTCTCTCTCTCGGATTTGTCCCCCCTTTAAGAAGTGAGCCGTTTACTGTCGTTCTATTCCTTACTGATCCGAAAGCAGCACAAGATGATATAAAAGGTAATTACACAAATTTGCACTTATATATAAAGAAATTAAAAGCTGCTAAATGCAATCAAGTGAAAAATCGAAGACTCTGAACTCTGAACTATCTCAATGTCAGAAATGAGTATATAAAAGCAACTGAATCGTCTAAACCCGGGCACTGTGGGAACCGGCTTCAGATGCGTGGAGTTACATAATAGACTAAGACACTGGAGTGGTCCATTGGGAGGCAGGATTAGTATTAGAAACAGAGATATCTTAGCGAGTATGAATGTCCCAAAGACACATCCTAAGACACAAATAAATACACGAACGTAAAGATATAGGCATATTTTTTGCATATTCATAAACAGTCACATAAATTATGTATAGAATATCTTCATCGTAAATATGTAGTTAATTGAATGAACCTCTCAATAAACTTTTCTCATAAAATGTACTCAAGAATTATTAATGTATTGCAAATATACATATTATTTGTCTGTAAATGTTAAGGTTATAAAGAAAATCGCTTTATCTTGTTGAAGACATTTTACTAAGAATTCTACAAGCTAGTTGCTATATTATGCAATATATTATAAGATGTTATTTTCTGGGACAAACGTAGAAGCCATTATTCAGAAAATATTATAGGAAATCTTCACTGGATGGCATAAAGTGATCCGCACATTAATTTGTACAGGTGTTTCGATGGTGAAATGCCTGTACAAAAAACATTTTTCGAAGCAGTATAATATGCATAGAAGTTTGCAGAGAGATATAAATACTATTTTGATAACATCTGATAATTATTAATTTACCGTGTACGCAGAGACCTCAATTATAACTGCATTAGTCATATCATATAATTCTTTATTTTTATTGGCGTTATTTCTGCTTAAATGTTTTCAGCATATTTTTTGGGATACTACGCCTGAACTAAACTAAAAATAATAAAAAAATAAATAAGCAAAGTGAGACAAATATTAAATCTCAGCAATGAACTGTTTGGATATCTAAGATTATCAATATACATATATGTTTGGCATACAATTGTCGCGAATAAATGTAGCTTTGTTTACCGTTTAAACATTTCCTCTGTAGAACTGACTGTGAGGTCGGTTCTGTTCCGCAGAACTGCGTTACAGGGGCATATTTTCTAGCTTCATTTAATGTTTTTAATGCGGCAAAAGTTGCATATGAGATGGAATTGAGACTGGACGGATGGGATAAAATCCTGCGGGACTTATCGGCCATGATTTATATGAACCCGTGACGACATGTGAGGTACAGAGTGAGACAGTAAGAGAATGAGAGTGAGAGAGAGAGTGAGAGAGAGTGAGCCAGAGAGAGAATGAGAGTGAGAGAGAGTGAGCCAGAGAGAGAGAGAGAGAGATATGAGTGTGAGAGAGTGGGCAAGAGAGAAAGAGAGAGAGAGAGAGAGAAAGAGAGTGAGTGAGTGAGTGAGCAAGTGATAGAGTGGCTCGGAGAGAGATAGAGAGAGAGAGAGAGAGAGAGAGAGAGAGAGAGACAGAGAGAGAGAGAGAGAGAATGAAATGAGAGTGAGTTAGTGAGTGATAGAGTGGCTCGGAGAGAGATAGAGAGAGAGAGAGAGAGAGAGAGAGAGAGAGAATGAGAGTGAGAGAGAGTGAGCCAGAGAGAGAGAGAGAGAGAGATATGAGAGTGTGAAAGAGTGGGCAAGAGAGAAAGAGAGAGAGAGAGAGAAAGACAGTGAGTGAGTAAGTGATAGAGTGGCTCAGAGAGAGATAGAGAGATAGAGAGAGAGAGAGAGAGAGAGAGAGAGAAGAGCGAAAGAGCGAATGAGCGAGAGAGAAGGAGAGTGTGAGATAGTGGACCAGAGAGAAAGAGAGAGAGAGAAAGAGAGAGAAAGAGAGAGAGAGAAAGAGAGAGAAAGATAGTCAGAGTGAGAGTGAGTGAGTGAGAGAGAGGGAGAGAGAGAGATAGAGAGAGAGAAATAAAACTGAAAAGAGGTATGGAATGCAAATAAAGAAGTAAAACGAGTGAGAGGGAGAAATATAGAAAGAGAGAGTGCCAGAAAGAGAGCGATAGACTTACAGATAAAGAGAGTGAGGTAGAGATTGAGTGCAGATACAAAACTAAAGAAAGCGAATGTTTGTGTGTGTGTGAGAGAGAGAGAGAGAGAGAGAGAGAGAGAGAGAGAGAGAGAGCTGTGTGTAAATTGGGAGAGGAGTTAAGTTAAAAGACAACAGCCAAGTAGCAAACACAATGCCAGTTAGTGAGTATGTAATAGACTGACAGATAAGTTATCGATGAAAAAATATGATATTTTAATATAATAACATAAAAAAGTAGCAATATTCCTTTTATATTCAAGAATGATGAATTTTTATGTAATCATAGAATAGTTGAGCTGTTTTGCATAGCCAATAGAAAAAGTATAAATAGTTTTACATTTAAGATAAATCCTTAACTTAATACACCCTCGCAGATGGTTACAACTGAACACAGTATTAAATATTACGGTGTCTATTATTGTAAAAGTCATCATGAAAGGATTAATAGCAATTCTAATCTACACTGTATGTCAAGAGATAATAAATTTATTAATAGTCTTCTCTCTCTCTCTCAATCTCCCTCTCCCTCTCTCTCTCCCTCTCTCTCTCAATCTCTCTCTCTCTCCCTGTAACTTCAGTGTTTTGTCAAAGGACTGCTTCATATGCATAGTTCAGGTCTTCTCACAGAATCTGTTTACCATTTTTCCATGCCCTACTGTAGTTTAGCGCCTAGAAAATATATGCCTTCTGATATGATTTGTTACTTCAAATTAAAGTAACATAACAGCACAATAGGTCAGGAAGCACAGGCGCTTGTTTAAGGCACATTTCCTCCTTCCTCTCCTTGCTCTTTAGTAATAGTTGCCTTTCGATGGCGCATCAATTGCTGCCGGCGGCGATTTAAGAATAACCTTCCAACATCCTGGACTTTTTCATTCCAAGCTGTCTATACTCGGTCTTCCATGTGGTCACCCAACCACGTACGAACGAGCCTGACTTAGCTTAACTTCGATTATTGACGTGCAACAAAACAAAATGCGCTATATTCCGACGTCAAATAAATTACATGTAAATTACATTGCAAAGTTTTAGCAAAGTATGATCTTATCACGTGATCAATAAAATGGTGATTCTAATTTCTGTAATCTTGGTACAACGGTTTCTCTGTCGACTCAGTGGATTTATAATTAAAGTAGTTTCGTCATTCATATTCCAACCTGCTCAAGACTTCAAATCAAATATTCTCACCGCGTTAGATAAACGCTCATTTTTTCAACTCCGACTGTTTGGAACTCTCTGCCTCCTGATCTTCGCTCATTTTCTTCTATGTCAACTTTCTGTAGTACGCTAAAAACACATCTCTTCCCCCATAGATTTATATTATCTTGCTCGGCACTTTTGATCACGGAACGGCACCGTTTATGATCACTTTGCTATCTCTTCAGCACATGTTTTTCAAGTGGTTTGGGCGAATCTATTAGTAGTGGCGAGTGGATGGAGGGACGTCCCTGACGTCATCCTTGTATGAGGTAACGGACGTAAAACCTTTATTAATATTATACTACGTATGCATTTTAGTGACTTAATTTGATCTAATGGTTCACTCTTGAAATCTAAATCCTGATTGTACGCATAAAACTCTAAATTCATCATAGCGCAAGCCATTCTTTTAGGAGGAAAGCCTTTATATATTATATCATTAAATTTACAATAATAATAATAAAGGTTTAACGTCCGTTTCCTCATACAAGGATGATGTCAGGGACGTCATATAACCGACATCCTTTGCAGCCTCTGATCTTATCTGTATCTTCAGTCCACTACGGAATAATGCAAAGTGAGAGAAAGCTAGTCAGTAAGCCCAGTCTATAATATTCAGTGGTCAGTTGGTCAGTCTCTCTGAGTGACCGCTCCGGATTCATATGAACAATGGAAGCGAGGGATATAATGAATTTAAGCCGGACTAATGAATTAATGACAAGTGTAAGCACGCCCGTGCCGCCGCACGATTGATGTGAGAGCAGGGCCCGGGGCGAGTCCGACCAGCCAGCCAATTTGAAGGTTAATCCTTGCGGTTGACAGGGCGTCCGGCTGCGTCAGATTGAGTTTCATGCATAAATAGATCCTCGTGATAATAATATGAAGAGGGAAGGACAGAGGGTGTGAGATATAGAGAGTGTGATAAAGCTAGAGATAAAGAAATTGATAGAGAATGTGATGAGGGAACGAAGAGGAGGAATGGGTTTAGAGAAATGAGAGATAGAAAATCTAATGAAAAATATAAGAGATACGATAGAAAGAGATAGAAAGAGGAAGTATGATATAAATAGATTTAGAGAACAAATTGATTGGAATGACAAAAATGAAAAAGCGGATAATGTGATGGAGAGTTAGGGGAATGAGAGAGGGCTAATAAATGAACGATTAGCAAATTTTTTAAAAATTGAGGGCGGAGATCCTAGAAACACAATGAACTGAAAGTACGGGATAGAGATAGAGAAAGAGAGAGAGAAAGAAAGAGAGAGAGAGATTAGGAATTTTGATCCAAAAATATTGAGAATTTTTTTAATTTGATAAGTCGCGAATGTTAGAAGTCAACTAACTGCATTGAATCTCTCCAAATATACACACTGCACTGATCTAACAACATCTGAAACAGTATAGCTCATATGCCAGAGCATCTTCTATTAACATTTTACAATTATTGAAGGTATAATAAGTTATCAAATATTTGTATTATGTTGATACTTGTGAATTATTAAGCAATTGATGAATATGAATAATTTTTTATGTGTCTTACCTTAACGTTTTCATGGTTAATTTGACTAACAAAGCCATAGTCGCAGCCAAATTTGTCAGTTTCCTAACGGATGGCATATAAGTGACGAGGAAAGAATTGAATTTGAACCCTGCACCTACTGATCCGCTGACGTATTTGTTGATTTTCTATTGGCTAAACCCACGGGCAGTATAAGCTAAGTATTAAGCAATGCTAAACTTTTCAGGAAATGAACCAAAAACGGCTTGTTTGAAAAAATTGTAATGTATTTCCTCATTTGTGAAGGTAAGCTTCTTATATAAAATTTAGAATATCGACGTAATTTCCGACTTTTCTGTTACATTTCCCGTCCACTTCCTTCAATATATGCAGTTCTCTGCGGGTCTATTCTGAGTTTTTCCTATAACGACACGAGACACGGCGCCTCTGTGACTATAAATATGGCTCTGGCACGGGGGTATAATATAATTATTTCGCTGATATGAGAGGCCGGCCAGTTCAATCACCCATCTCATTGTCTGACTGAACATTATAATGTACATATTGCATGTGATACTGTAATAAGTATCGTGCTTGAGTCACTCCATCATTCTTAGCATATTAGCCGAGAGAACAGATGGATTATCTATCTGATCGCTAGCTCAGTCTTACATATTCATAAAGTTGTGCGCGTTAAGGTTGTTCAAAGTCAACATTATTTAATTAACTTTAATAATTAAATGATCCACTTAACTCAAACTATCAGTTTAATTTAAACAAAACAAAAACGATATCACTCCCCGTTACAAAGATATTAATTGGTTTACATAGTTTTGATTAAAGTATCGATTAATATCCTTGTGTTACAAATGTAATAAATTGTAATTATTAGCTGCAACCATAAAATTCATTTATTAGATAATTAATGGTATATCCTGATTCATTAACGTATTTGAATTTTCGATGCCACAGTATAATGTTGGAGTAAAAAATGCATGAAACTTGATGAAACAATTTATATTTTTGGATAATAAACGTAAATAGCTGCCAATTAGATATGGTTTATATACCATTTTTGACGACCTTGTGTTTGTATGTATACTTGTCTGTGTACATGAAAAGTGAATGTCTCAATAGCGCAATGGTTAACGTCATGAACTTTTAAATGACAGATTCTGAGGTAAATGTTCAATTCACCTCGCAGATTCGAATCACAGCCTCGCTAATCTGAGAGTAAAATCTTGGACATTCACTGAACTGGTTATACGGAAAACGGAATAAATTACCTAACGGTTTAAACATGTGGTGTTAAAAGTGATAGATATCGACATAGTTGATCATTTCACTATAATGCGTGTTTACTTTTACTTGAATAAACATAGTTATATCTCGCTCTCTCTCTCTCTCTCTCTCTCTCTCTCTCTCTCTAAATGATATCACACCTAATTGATTTAGATAATGAGATGAATAATGATAATGAGATGAATATGATAATGAGATGAATGAAGAGAATAGGTGTGATAATGATATCACACCTAATTGATATAGTTGACCAAACTGTCGACACAATTGATCTAACTGACTGTTTTCATATAAATCAGTCAAATAAATTTAATTGAAATGAATTTGATAAATTTCTAAATTGGCATTTTAAATCTAAATTTTAAATCAAATAAATAAATAAACATGTACGCATAGATATTTTACAAATGTCTAGGTATCCCCGGAACGGTTGTGGATATTCTTGCGCCCAGAAGGACAATGACCTGGAAAGAAATGGCGACTTTAAGAGACGGAAGCAGAGGGCGGTTCTTTCCAAGAGCTGATACTGTTGTCAATGAAATGTTGAGTTGACAGGTCAATCTTGAGGAGGTGCAAAATTGCGTCAGGGTGTCATTGTGCAGATGAATGAGGTGTAAAATATCTCATTATAAGGTGTCCACAGCATTTCTACTGCAGCCGTAATATAATACACTGCCGACTGCTTATTAGGACCTGATTTTCTTCCAACATTTTCCTTAATTTCGTCTTATTTCGTATTATTGAGACCGCTCTGTAATAATAAGAAATTTGTTGGAACTCGACACTCCTTCTTAAATTACGACGTTTAAACTGATGGACATAAGTGTATATATAATCATAATACATTTTTAATTATTAATAAAAGTAGATAAAATATTTCATATACATCACCTTTTTCAAAAATTATGTCTGTAGCAGACTCCAGAAAGTTTAAAACCTTTTTGTTTAGTGACTTTGGTATCACTAAATATTATCATTTTTCACCTTTATAGATCAGTGTTAATAGTTACATTTTGACAGCGCAAAGTGCAGCTGGCACGGATTTAAGAATGATCTTCCAACACCTCGATGTCTTCGATCAATGATGCTTAAATGGGCTGAAAGTACAATGCAAGCTGTCCACCTGACATTAAGTTAAAATGCATTCGTAAAATAAGATTAAGTAGCACTTACGTTAATTTGCAATTATTTTTAGTAGGCTCCTACTGAAAATTAATTAAATGAGACAGGATCAACTTTCAAATTAGTAATTTAGAAACAGGAAAGACGCTTTTGGCAATAATTACAATATAGCCAGATGATATTTGCTGTTTGATCTTTATGATCATTATGGATCATTTAGTAATGGCATCGACCTGAGATGTATTTATGACCCTCGGTCACGAACTCCAGCCATCGATTATCAAACAAGCAAAACCGTTCATATCTAGGCCTGCCAGATAAATTCAAAAATCAATGCCATCACGATAGCAGCCTTTCCTTCTAAGACTAGTCTTTTGAAGGCGAGTCTTAGAATATAAAAATAGCAAGAGACTTAGGCTGGTTTTTTTGTGCAGAGAGCTATATAGAAAAAAATTAATAAGATAAAATAACAAGAAGAATCATGAAGGACAAGACCAAGATTGAAGTGATGGTCTGAAACAAATACACATAAAGTTAAAGGAATGTACACAAGAGAACGAAAAACATTTTAAAAACAGTTGTAATTCTTAAATTGTTGTGCAAAATGATATATAGAAAAAGAATAAAACCAATACATTAATTGATTAACAATAAGAACCAGAATGAAAGCAAGGCGAAGATAAAATATAAAAATAATTGCAAAACTTTTATATGAATCAGAGCCAGAATAAGGATATCTTCATTGGCTGGAGCCAATGGTAATGCCCTTGACGACCAATATCTTTATGCTATATAATTTACAGAACATTATTTTCAAATTTATTTTTGACCTTCTTCGAAATAAAAACTAAGAAAATGATCTTTTCGGTAATAACTATAAATAGAACATCGGGGACACCAAACGTAAACAGCGGACAATAAACGTAAACACTGCATAGAATACCATTGAAATGTAGGCTACTAGTTACTCATAAAATTTCTAATACAAGTTTTCTTTAGAAATGTTATTTACTTTTCAACCTACTATACGTATGTTAATTAAAGAATAACTTAATACTTATAGTTTAACTCTTTCACCCATTATAACGGTATGTATGCATTAAAACGAAGTTATAATATTGACCCATGACATTTACATGTAAGCGTATGTATCAGATGTCAACATAAACAAACCAGTGTTAACATGCAACAAAATATGTTTCCAATTACGGAACTGATCTATTCATGGAACAGTTTCTGACATATAAATGTAGCCAGAGCTTAACGTTTTCTAATGAAACAAATGTGAAAATAACTCGGGCAAGAAATTTGGCCATTTTGTGACCAATGTTCAAATATTGCCAATCTGAGCGCTTCTTATATTATCTATATACTATATATATACATGTACATATATATATATATATATATATATATATATATATATATATATATTGTTCCAAAATTTGAAAAGATGAGTTTCTAGAAGTCATGAAGGATCATGACGAGAAGCTATAGCGCGGACTGATCAACTTGAGGTGCTGTCGAGTGAAAGGCAGATATTTAATTAGTGCCGGGTGGGGAGGGGAGGCGGGTAGAGAGGTAGAGAGGGTAGGGGAATGAGGGCAAGAGATATTTGACTGACTGAACTGTTTAGATGTTTCATGAATAATTCAACAAAAGAAGGAATTTATTCAACTCTCACTCATCCTCTCGATCCTTACTTCATAAAGCCGATCTCCGCTAAAGCTGCCCCAGCTACCCTACAGGCTTCTACAACTGTTGCAGCTGCTGACAGGCTGCTGCAGCTGCTTGCTAAGCTACTCTAACTACCCTACTGGCTGCTACAACTGCTGCAGCTGCTGATAGGCTGCTGCATCTTTTTGCTAAGCTACTCCAGCTATCCTACTGGCTGCTACAACTGCTGCAGCTGCTGATAGGCTGCTGCAGCTGCTTGCTAAGCTGATGTGTTGCTGTAGTATTTTCCATAATTGGTACCACTGCCCGATAAGATCTTCGACGGTCTGCCAAACTATTCGATTAACTAATATAATTCTATAGAAGTATTATTTATTATTTCTTTAGATAAATATATAGCGTCGGCGTTGATGGCGGGCAGTTTTACTAGGCACTGCCAGTCTAGATTTGAATCTAGATAGCATAGGTTGCACTGGAATCATCTTGACCGAAAAGCTATATAATTGTGTGGTGGTAGAGATAACGGAACGACAGTATTTGTTTAAAGTAAGGTATCACTTGGAATAAAGTTTACCTGGTAAAGCTAAAAAGGCTAAGGTTAACGTTAATTTCCTCACTCGAAAGCGAAAACTGTTGAACTAAAGACATATGCAAACCTAACACTAAACCTGAACTAAAGAAGACTAGTTCAAATATCAACAACTACTTATATAACTGAATGTATAAACCTCTTGAAACACCTGAATAAAGTATGTCAATCGATATGTTATTATTTTCAATACTTTATCAGCCGTTGCGTCTTTTAGTTTGCCGTTCGCTTCAAGATGCTTCTATTCCATAACCCTAAACCTAACCATATTGCTTCTACCTTAAAGAAGCAGTTAATGAGTCTGCTAAACAGCTACTGATAGGTTTTCTAAACAGCTGCGGTTAACACTTCTGCTAAACAGCTGCTCAAAAAGCTTCCAAACAGCTTAAGTTAATTATTCTGTTAAATAGCTGCTAATTGAGCTTGTGGAAAACAGCTGATTAGGCCTAAGGAAATAAGCTACTGTTATAGCCACTGTCACTACTCTTTTTGCTGTACCACGGCTAGTGTAGAGACGGATGTATTAGAAGTAATGACAGACTGTGTATAAATCACTTGCTACCCGGCGCAGTTTAATTAGCGACTGACCGAGACTTTTAATAAAATCTGCTACCGTTGAGCTTTGAATCGATGCCCTTCCTGACATCTTACGTGTGCCTCTGTTTGTTTATCTCTCTCGTTGTCTCGCTCAGTCCTCTTTGGCTGACATCTTTTCACTCTCAGCATTGCTATTTTGCGGTTCATTACATTGAATAAGGTATAATAGCGAAGAGACTATCACACTAAGCACTGTATATTTAGGCTAAAATAAAAATTTAAAACCACGTCATGCATTTTGTACAATTAGGAGAAAGTTGTGCTTTCGCTTGTTTTTGATGAATTTGTTGGAGCCTCAAGAACACTTTAATATTCACTTATTAAATTGACATTCGTACTTCGTACAATTTCAATTAAAAGGACTTCTTAACTATTTTACCTCCATTTAATCTAAGTAGGTCAATAAAAATAAGTGCAGAATTTGTTTATTTGTTGGCAACATATTTAGAATTGCTTGCTTTGGGTTAATCGCGTTTTAGTTTCGCTAAACAATTAATTACTTGTCAAGTTTACGGTACATCTCTGACGAGTCCTTGATTAGCATAACACACATATACATGTAGGCCTACAGTTTCCTTCAACCTATAAGTGTCTGCCGTTGCTCTTTGCGTTCTTTGATCTGTCTGCACATCGGCTGTCGTGGAAAGTTGAAGCATTCAATTGACATGATTAACTCATTTTAATAAATAAATAAGTGGACACTCTGAAATCTTGTCGCTTTTATCTTTTCACTTGCTGTCTTTTGCAACGGTTGATAATAGCGTTGAAACAGTTCTGTATGATAAGGAAATTAGATGCTATGTAGTAGTCCTAGTTAATCGGAAGAACGTTAGTAGAAATATGACATCTTAACTTAGAGTTTTGTAAGGGATTTGCATATCAATATCGATTCTTTTTGTTATATTTACTTTTATTAAGTTGTATTTTATGAAGTGGACCGATAGAGCAGAGTAGCCTTTGACACTATCATGCCAGAAATTATACGCCTCGAGATGTCGCATGTAGTTTGACAGAGTTGGTAATTTCATTTGCGCTAATCACAGCCCGCGATCTGTAGCGTGGTGTGCCACTGAGACATCCAAGCAGAGACAGTGAGAGAAACAGAGGCACAAAGAGATTGATCTTCACCGGTAACTATGAACGAAAGGTAGTCAATTAGTTAAAGCAAATTTACCACCAGTTTTATAATCAGAATATGATGCAGTGGAAGCTTTTAGCGAAGTTTGCATTTATGATCAGTTTTAAAAGCCATGAAATAAATCGAGAAATCATCAAATGAATACGAGCATCCTAAAGGAAATTAGCGCAAAGAATAACACAACAAAGACGCAAACAATAAGAGTGGCTTAGGATGTGAAATATATTCAAGCAGAGAAACATAGAACATAACGATAAATAAATATTATTATAAGAGATCAAGTTACTGAATAAATGATTGAGAATAATTGATAATACACGTAGTAAAAATAATATTGTAGTAATTATTATAATAGATGGATGTTAGAAAGTGCTATAGAGTAAAAACTAAAACATCAGAATAACAATGAAAAAGCACTACAAATTCAGAAAAGTATTAACTCCTCAATGACTGATATAGAAGCAAACACAAAGACATATATAGATATACGCTAGAAAAGAGAAAGAAAGGAACAAGTTACAGAGACAGAGAGATGAGTTATCTGTGGAGAAAAGATTTCAAAATCTTGTTAAGCGGTCACGAAACACTTGCGGCAATTGTTGTGACAATCGATTGATGTGACAGGTTGTGACCGAGGAGAGAGCGTCAATCAGATTTGAGTCGAGAAAATGAGAGAAATAGAAACATGTGAACTTACGTGTGTGGCAGGAAGAAATAGAAACATGTGTGCGCCAGGAAGAAATAGAAACATGTGAACCTATGTGTGTGCCAGGAAGAAACAGAAACGTGTGAGCCTATGTATGTGGTAGTAAGAAACAGAAACATGTGAATCTATGTGTATGCCTGCAGGAAGAAATAAAAACATGTGAACCTATGTGTGTGGCAGGAAGAAATAGAAACATGTGAACCTATGTGTGTGGCGGTAAAAATAAAAACATGTGAACTTATGTGTGTGCCTGCAGGAAGGTTCTTTAAATGCGAGTATGTGCGTGAAACAAAGAGGTTATAATAACTAGAATGTGATACACTTGGACAAGTATCATCTTTGGCCAGAATCTTCATTAGTCGATTCTGTAACTTAAATACAAATTCTTCATATTCTGTATTAGGTCAATGTCTTAAATATTAATAACTAATATAGGTCAAGGTAATTTCCCTAAATTATGCTAGATATATCATTCTCTTCCCCAAGATTTTAATGCGAGATCAACTCATCCATCTATTCCGTCCAAGGTCCAATTTATGGATTAAATATCAAATTAGTCCGAAGAAGCGATGGGATCATGCTCACTGAGGTCAACAGTGGAAGAAAGCTAACAGCGGAAGAGTCGATGAAACGAATGGATGGAAAGAGAACAAATAGGAAAGTGTGTGTGTTCATTGGAAGTTAACAAGCTTCGAGAGTACGGTATAAAAGGCATGATTCTGATAAAGTCACGTTGTCGCGTGTTCACGTGGAGAAAATTCACTGGAAGGATAGCAAGAATAAAGACGTTTTAAGGATATTAAAAAATTCATTTTAAAATAAGAACTGGTACCAAGATCTATGACACTATATTTGATGCAAGATATAGTTTTTTATGTGTAGATTTTTCAAGATATATAATCATCGCGAGCCGATCACCTACCACGACACCTAGTGAATTACATTAGCGTTATGATTTGACGGTTGATTTAATTTGGCGGTTGATTTATGTATAAAGTTTAACGTTTAATAGAATAAAGCATGCAAAAGCATCTCTATGTTTCATGATAATTATATAAGGGAAAATTAGCCATATACAACAGAATAATAAGCGATAAAAAAAACGAAAAATCTATTGTCATTTGTGTAGCTGATATACTAAAAGCCGAAAGATGCTTCAGGTAGATCAAGCACAGATATTTTATGGGAAGATTGTGCAAAATATATGCCTAAAGTTAAAATTCTTTCTTAAGACGTCACATTAATGTCTTGTCGTTAGAAGAAACTGTTTGACATTTAGGAACAGCAAGTTCTTCCGATTCAAAGTTGCAAGTTTTTCGTTACTGAAAAAACACTTAACGATAAACATGTACAGTGATCAGTAATATTTGCAGGAGATGAGGCAATCAAGAATTCAAATATTGTAAGACAGAACTTAAATTCAATGCGGTCAGGAATTTTTAGCCAATACAGTTCTATAGCAAAGGTGACGGAGTTACCAAGGTAAAAGGTGACGATTTATTCAGTCTAGATATTAATATACCATGATCAACAGTATCAAAGCTGCGCTAAAATGACCGATTGATGCTCTCGAGATCCTGGCTTTGAATCTTCTCAAGATGATCTCTGACAGAGCAAAAACGAAACCTAACTTAGTACTTTGCTATTCATCAGGTCATTTATGTTTATTCTGCTTTTTCATTTATAGACCTCCCTGATTTCGCAGTCATTTTCTTAAACTTAAATATATATTATTGATTCCTTTTTATTTAGAATTAGAAAAAATGCCTAAGGAATAGAATTCGTGTTTAAATGGACTTCCTAACAGTGTCGTATTGAAGCCAAATCACAATGAAATAGAAAAGTATGATATGAAAGTGCCAACTTTCCCCACAATAGAGAGAGAGAGAGAGAGAATATTCGCGTATACCAAAGTCTATTCTATTTTTCATTAACTTACTACCTCCAATAGTCAACCATTGTCAATAGTAAATCCATTGTCAGGGAATGATAAGTCATTCATTTTGACCAGACATATTTGTTGCATAGTAGCTACTGTTTTGTGGTATAATATCTTAATATCTATAATATTTCGTGTCCGTTTTGAGTGGTTTATTTAGCACGTACTGCTGGATATCTAACCAATTTTTTTACCAAAAATGTTTATCTTGATGGATCAATAACAGAATTTTATGTTTGTTTAAATATCAGTTTCGTTCAACAATAAAAGCAGTCATGAGAAGACATTTTCTGCGGATATACTGCTCTTTTATGTTGTTAAGATGTCAGTATCGTTCCAGATCCGTGAACAATCTGCACTTGTAAGCCAATTGTTTCCTAGAAGACATGGATTGGCACAACAAATGGATCCACCAGTGGACCGTAGAGGTGACGCTCGAGTGGATACCATGATATCCGCCCATTCGATTCAAGTCCATGAATCAGGAGGGGTAAATAGAGTGTCGGTGGACAGGCCAGACTGCTCTCATATATGAAGATATAATCAGCTTGTACAGTGGTTCTTCTGATGTTTGAATTCTCTCCATCGGGTTAAAAACGTCACATTTATTCTGGCTTTTTTTAAATAGCGTTATCGGGTTAAGAGAGATAAATCTTAACAGCAAACCTAGCTGCAACGATTCGGTTTGCATTAATGTCTTAGATGTATATATATATATATATATATATATATATATATATATATACATGTATATATATAATATAAATAAATATATATATATATATATATATATATATAAACACATCTAAGACATTAATGTAGAAGAATACGGAGTGCTGTGTATATTAAAACAGTTGATGGGGTTGCTCAGTCTCTCACTTCGTATAAATGACTTCATAGCATTCCAGCTCCTTCAACTCTTTCACAGTGCTACTAAAGGTTGACAGTACATTTTTATTATGAAACCATCTCCAAATTATGACATTTTTATTAAATGAACGGTTTTTAATTTTGCAACATGGAATTAAACATTTTTATATTTTATTTTATTTCAAGCTCATTTTACCTGAAGTTTATGAAAATAAGACACAATGTATCGGCATGGTTATGTTTAATGTAAAATCAAGTTTAACGTCACTATCGTCTCTCAATGGGTATCAGTGACAATCCGCTGCCTGCTTCTAACCCTCCCCTACTGACTAGAAGTGGCCGAAACGGGAAAATCACTGACATAATGATCAGTGGATGGATTAGTTAGTAAAGTATTTTTCCATTTGGAATGACGAATACTGATTTTGCAGATAGATGACATAAATATAAAACATAACACTTATTTATTATCATTCCAAATTTATTTGAGAATGATAAATTTAGCATTGAGTCAATTAAGGAGAAAAGAGCGTAGGAAATTATGAAGAAAGAGGGAGGTGGAAAGAGGAAAGGGTCACGAAGCGTGAGGTAATACATGGAGTCATCGCGACTGGAGAAGATTAAATGGATTCTCGGAGGAATTGCTAAAGATGAATGGAAAGTAGAAGGAACAAAGCGAACACATGAACAATGGGGCGTCAATCAGACATGCAGAAATACAGAGAAATACTCGTAGAAATACAATTACACGCACACGTAATGGCAAGTTGTTAACACAAGGCCTATAGTTCTGACTTTAAACTTAAGATATCTCTGACATCTCTTTAAGATGATAAATTGGACGTTAAATCAAGAAAGATTTATGATCCAGTAGTGCAAATCCAGTAAACAAAAATAATAGGTAATTATTTGAAAATGCAAAGCAATACACACATCAATAAATAGTGGATGAATTTTGAAATTCAGAACAAAGAACACTAGAGACGCAAAATTGTGGTCTTAGACGTAGTGTTTTGGTCCACTATTACTTTTATAGAACAGCAACATCTGGAAGGACCCAATTAAATAATTGATGCTGAAGAGCTCTAGCTGCTCTTCAGTATTCATCTTGTTCATTGTTGGAGTGAGAAGAAGTTCGTACTGTCAAAAGGCATTGATGCTTCAAAACAAACATTGGATTTAAATTTGCAATTTGGTTGTAATTTTTCTGTTTTATCCGAAAAATAATTAACAGAGGTAATAGCGTTATGTATAAAAGCGTTATAGCCTTATAGCGTTATAGCGTTATATATAAAATTCAAAATATGTATTTTCAAGCAGAGATAATATGTGCGTGTGTATATATTTGCGGATGCATACAAACACAGGCAAAATCATAGTCAACCTAGATGATCGCCTATGCTGTATTCTATATCTATTTAATTTTTGATATTTGAATGATTTTAGTAGATATTTCTCATTGAGAACTGGATCATCATTCCAGTTTTCTCTGACTGCTGGTCAGGTTTCTTCGCCTTGAAGAAAAACCTTTCTGACTTCTGATCTTAACGCTAAACTCCCTAAAAAGGCAGACCAACGCTTTCTCAAGCAAAGAGAATAGAATAGTGATAGAATAGTGTTTGAACTTTGAGTCACCCATCTTAGCACTAAAAGCAATATATTCACTACATGATGGTGATAGAATCGTACATACAGACATATACAAACACACTAACAACCACACATACACTACCGGATAGACTAGAATCACGTGAGATGAGTCCTGGTCACGTGCCCAGTGGGACGTGGCGGGATGTGTCAATTATTTGGGACGAGTTGGACATGGAGTTCCTCGGACTCCCTCCTGAATCCGAGCAAAAGTGTCCTGAACAGGTGGAAGGGATCCTCTGGGATTTCTCGCGAATGGGGGGTTGCGAGCTAATCAAAGAAGAAGCGATTGAATTATGCTGGCTCTCTTTGTCTATAACACAACTGGATAATTGAAATGTTAATACTTTATCAATTGAATTGAAGATTAAATAATAATTGTGGATAGCTGTAAGTCCATCTATAATTATTTGTTGCCGAATATTTTGTCGATAGTTGGATTGATTATTATAATCGACAGTTGAATTTAAAGCGATGCAAAAGCTAATTAATTTTTCAATTTAGTTTATTTATTTAGGTTTATATATCTTAATTAAATGGAATCCCGGTACTGTTGTTTTTTATCATTCATGAAAATATATAATTTTTAAACACAATATCATGTTAATTAGGCCTAGTGAAATAGAGAAAATGAATTGAAAATATTAAGCTTCTGTTTATACACAGAAATTGATGGAGACAGATTAAGGCAGTATTCGATGTTATATGCGTATTTGAGTGCAGGCTGAGGCAATTTGATGTTGTATTAGAGATTGCATGGAAACAGAGGGAATGGGAAGAGTGGACGGATAGGGGAGGGAGAAAAGGAGGGGTTGATAGTGTGTCCAGTGTATTGAATGAAGATAATCCGAGAGAACAAAACGAGAGACATCTTAAATTGAATGCCGCGACCAAGTGCAGCAACTGACATCTTAGATACTCTGCAGCTGACCAGCTGCTAAATAGGCTTACCCATAAAAGCAGCAATCGTACAGCAGCTTACCAGTAGCCGATTAACAGCTAAAATGCTTATCAGTGGTATCACACTGCTCTGCAGAAGTCGTCCAGAAGCTGATTATCAACAGCTGAGGTCCTATAATTAACTTGATCTGACAATGATATGTAGCAGAGCACAGCAGCTTGCCTGTAGCTGATTAGCAGCTGATCAGTAGCTAATTAAACTCTCCAATGATATGTACAGCTGCTTACCGCAGCTGATTAGCGGCTTATCAGCAGCTAATTAAACACACAAATGATATGTACTGCTGCTTGCTGGCAGCTGATAAGCAGCTTATCAGTAGCTAATTAAATGTACAGCAGCTTGCTGGCAGTTGCATATCATTGGTATGTCGCCTTCCCTGAAAAGCTGGATGCCATGTAGGTTCCAGTGCCTTCAATGCCCCTGTAACATTCCTCTACTAGTATCTTTTATGTTTCCTTATTACAATTTCACTTTTCAATTATCACTATTATTTTCATTGTTGATTACTATTCCTTACATCTAATTGTAATTTCTTTGTAGTTTTTCTGAGCAATTTCATATGTCAATATCATTTTTGGTATTTCGTAGTACTCTTTATTACCATTAATAATCACTTTCGACATGTATAATGAAGAAACAGGTGTTTAACTTCGATTTGTTTTATAAATTTTAAGCTAGGATTTAAGGAATTAAATAGTCACAACCGTTTTAGTGGTTTAAACTTAGATGCTTTCACAAAAAGGGCTTCTTGTGCAGAATCAACAGCTACTGCGTCATAACTAATTCATTTTAGTGATTAACAGTGTTATGTGTACATCGACCGCAACATACGTAATATAACATAGCATATTGCAACAGAAAGTAATATAATATAACCTAAAGCCTCTGCTCATTCATCATTCATAAATAGAAGTGCACAATTGGGTATCATTCTCCTTAGTGGTCTTTGTTCTTTTTTCAAAATGATAGGCCCTATATCAAAATGATAATGAAAAACTGATTTCTCACAATTTACTTAAAAGACTGTTATTGCATGTAGGCGTACAAAGCCGACATAAGCAAGGATGGGAAGGGAAACCCATCAATCATGGACATGTCTTGGATTTGGTTTTTAGAGTTTTTTGTGATATCAATACACCTTTAATTTTGTAGTGTATATTAGTACGAGTGATACATGCGCAAAATGTAGCTCTCGTATCCTCTAACCTAATATATAGCTAAACAAGCCTTTTGGCAACGAGAAAGAGAAAGCAAAGATGGAGGTGGAGAAAACAATGGACTGAACGAGCGATAAAAAAGGATGAAATGGTAGCTGAGAAAGAACTTGGACAAGAAGAAAGTATTTTAAAAATGAAAGAAGAGGACTTTCCAATGGAATTGAAATTGACTGACTCTTAATTCTTTCAAGATGTTATAATTTATAATTTCCATTTTAATGGCTAAAAAAGTACTTCCTTTTAAAATTTTGAGCAGCTCAATTTCTAGAAGAGAGCTCCACTAAGCAATGTGTGTGCTACGCCACTTTTTGTCGACGTTGCCTCGAGTACGGAGAGGCGGTAGAAATTGACAAGGAAGGTGACAAAACGTTGTCTTGTATCGCCAAACAATTTTTCATATGAAGCTTATAATTCTCACGAATAGCGGCGTCTCCATGACACAAGCATGCAGGCTTGTTGGCATCTCTATCCACCTCCCTCCAATCATTCCCTATTCCATATTTTTCATCAATCCTCCGCTAACTTTTTCATTTCTCCCTCCAACTCCTCTCTTATTTCAATATTAACATTTAAAATGAATTTGTATATATATTTTCTTTCATGATAAGTGCAGAGATGATGATGAGTTAATATGTATCTATAAATATCGATGCGTATTTCACATTTTTTTAATTTAATTGGAAATTAAATTATCAAAACCAATTTAAAACATACTGTACGTAGATACGATTTAAATGAAATAATTGTTCTTTGATATAAATATTACTACGAAGAAAATTATACAATTAAATTATAAATTGAGCTATGAGATGGAGTTATTTAAAATATGTCTTAAATTTAAACGAACTTCACGCAAATCCTCCTATAGAGTATTATTGTGGTTTTTTATGTTTTAAGGTTCCATTAATTAATTGAGGTTTCTTTAGGATAGGGCTTGAGAAGAGTAAGAAACATAATTAAACAAAAAAATTACAAAGGAGATTTTCTAAGATTACACATAAGTAGTAAAGCAAGGAATCTGTCTTCAATATGTGAAAAATAGGAGGACTCTGTACAGATCATAGTGCAGAAGAAAATAGATGTCAGCAACAATTTCGATAAATCTTTCTTGATAAAATAACTTATAGAAGTGAAGGCAATTCCAAGGAGCAGCGAAGATCAGTCGAATCTGAACACCATTCATGTATTATCTGAAATACTAAAATAAGCTAGAAATATCGGATATTATCTAATTATGAAAACAAGTGTATCATGTCAGTGCAGTCCTTCAGGCTAATAATATTTTCCTAGGCCATATTTGATTTATTTCTGTCTATCTACTGATATGCAAAAGTTTAAAATGTCAAAATTCAAGACTGCCATTCGTACTCATAAACTGCGATCGTGAAAATAAATCAGTAATCAACAGTCACATGACCAGGGTACTGATATCACAACAACAAAAATAACTGTGTAATATTTAGCATTATCTAACAAGAACCTTTCTGTGTAACTTTTTCATTCAATGTCCATGCATGATTTGCGACCAACACGTAAAACTTCTCTTTTAAATATCATTTGATCCTTAACTGAATTTTATGTCATTGGCGACGGCAGCACTCTAATTGTTTCTGTTGCTGTCACTCTTAAAATGCAGATTCTAATCTAATGTTTGAATATTTTTAAAATATGACTTCAGAAAATTTCTACTTTTACCTAACAGTACAAATTTCAAATTTCTACGCGGTGCATTTATAAAAATCTGCATTTGTTACTTCATACGAGCTCAACTATACCAGCCTATCGACGTCCAGTAGTCTCATCGAGAAATTTCTCGAGATCGTTTCATTTGAGTGATTGTGAAGTGTCGGGCATTGAAGTCAGAATGCAATTAATGATCAGGAGAAGTTCGTGGAAGCATTTCATGGGGGGGGGGAACTATGAGGATAAAGAAAGAGACTAAATCTATCAGTGGAGATATCAAACCCCAGTTCATAAACATAAATAATATCGGCAGAATAGAACCTACCAGTCGGTCGAATTTCATACTTATTAAAAAATATCGCAACACTGAACACGGTCAACAGTGACATCTATACGAAGGTTGAACAAGTGCGACAAATGCCAAGAAGAATTAGCTATATGGACACGGAAAAATTTATGTGACACTTGTATGTTATACTATAATAACAATGATATAGAAATACAATACTAATGCTGAAATAGTATAACAATAATGGTATATAGTACTTTAAAACAGTAGTGGACGTTAAAGAAATGAATGGTTATAAAGGTATGCAAGGTGATTTCATAATATTATTGTTGAAAAATTCGATGTCCACTTTATTTCTCCTCCGTGATGAAACATAATGCTATACATAACCAAGAGATTCTCCATATAGCCTAACAACGCTATAAAATGGATTAACGGGAAGCACACAACTATACTGTATAAACTAATCGCAGGCTGTATACTATATTGAAAGAAGTATAGCTTTAATGAAAGATTAAAAACTAAACATTCTACAATTAATGAATCAGAAACAATTTCAAATGTAGCCGAATTTTAGGGCGGTTGATTTGCACAATGAAGGCACGCACCTCGCGGGTTCAGTGAATAGAAAGCAACAGGAGGTCAGGGGAGGTGTTTAGTTATCACTAGGGATCATCATCAGCTGTGAATGGGACTCGAAGAGGTCACATCCTAGGACATGAGGACAAGTGTTGTGCTGGTGGCTCAACGGGGTGATCCATCATTCCTTTCATATGCTTCTTCTTCCACCACCCTTCTCTTTCCTCCTCTCCTACCCCATCATATTCTTCCCAACTTTTTCTCTTTCCCTCTCTCACTCTCTATGCCGTTCTCTCTCGATCTACCTATCTAATTCTCACTTTCTCTGAATGCAGGCCTATATACGTAAAGGTGTATATAATATATATATATATATATATATATATATATATATATATATATATATATATATACATATATATGTATATGTATATATATATATATAAATATATATATATATATACATATACATATATATATATATATATATATATATATATATATATATACAGGCTGCGCATTAAAGAATATCCCCTAGCACAATTACGATAGCTTAGCCAATTATTAATATTTCGCCTTGACATTTTAAGGTTCTCTTGTGGAGGAATTTAGCCACAAGCTGACCAAATTTTGTAAAAATATTTTTAAATGAAGCGGAGTTATCCAAGTTTTGCGAAAAATCGATTTTTTTCATTTAACTCGCAACGTAAAACGTCAGTTAGAATGAATTCCTTTTGAAATTGTGCTGGCCCTGAAAAGGGCCGTTAGATGATGACACCTCAGATATTTTGCTACATTGTATTACACTAACACTATTCTGCCGAAACTGATTGAAGACTGTAACAAGTTAAAGTCAAATGATTTAATTTTTCAACAGGACGGCGCGCCGGCTCACACTTTACTTCTTGCGCAATACTTTCATTTATAGCACAAATTTCATAAAATGGATGATTGACCTCCTAATTCTCCAGATTTTAATCCACTTGATTTTTTTGTCTGGGGAACCATGTTGGAAAAGTATCATGCTTTCAAGCCCAAACCCAGAAACACAATGGAATTAAAGGCTGTTCTTCATGAGATCTGGAAAGATCTACCACAATAGTCCATTGACAGCGCAATTTTATCTGTAAAAAAAAAATTTCTGGCCGTCATTACAGCCCAGGGCTTTTATTTCGAGCACGCATTGTAGCACAAAATCAGAGTCGTCATCATTTAACGGCCTTTTTAAGGGCCAGCACAATTTCAAAAGGAATTCATTCTAATTGACGTTTTACGTTGCGTGTTAAATGAAAAAGAATCATTTTTTTCGCAAAACTCGGATAACTTCGGTTCCTTTAGAAATATTTGTACAAAATTTGGTCAGCTTGTGGCTAAATTCCTCCACAAGAGAACCTTAAAATATCAAGGCGAAATATTAATAATTGGCTAAGCTATCGTAATTGTGCTAGGAGGATATTTTTTAATGCGCAGCCTGTATATATATATATATATATATATATATATATATATATATATATATATATGATACAGCATATAGGCCTACATTTAAATATATAGACATATAACTATATATTTATATATAATAAAAATGTATACATTTATATATACATATATACAAATATGTATATATATATATATATATACTATATACATGTATATTCCCCGTGTTGTGTCCGAGTTGTTTGAAGAATTGACCAACCGGTGACTGCACGTGTCGTAGAAGGCGACTAAAGCACTAAGATCCATACCAACGTCAGAAAGGGCATTCGGTTGGGGAGCGCCTAGGCTCCAGAGATTGCTACAAAAATTTAAACGAATGGAAAGGTCTCAAATAGGGGATTGGCTGGTGGTGTGGTGTATGACAGAGAGGATTTGAAGCAGTATATTCGTATCCCGACCCTAGTTAAATTGGGATTCCAGGGAGGAGGATGATGATGATATATACTCTATATACATGTATGTGTATGTATATAACCTGTCAGGAACTGTTAAGCAGTCTCGAAAACCTGTCTCCGGCCATGACACTGCTATAGAAATTGTCGGAGCTAATTATTATTTTGTACATGTATACATTGTATAGGCCTATATATTAATGTTTACCATGTTTAAACTGATTAATAAGTTTGTTATGCCAATAAAGTGCAATGCCAGTGTGAAATTGCTTATGCAGTTTTCATGCTTGGATATTACACGTTATATCGGGATGTTGAGTCTGCAACAAACAGGAAGGAGGCATTGGATCGATTGGACTGTTATATATGTTCTTTGATTATTTTAGAAAATCAACAAAGACTATAAAGTTTCCCTGAAAAAAAGAAATAAAATTAATGTCTTTATTAAAACCAGGCTTTTTGCATCTCGACGTTCTTAAAACTTTCGTACTATTTATGGCTGACGCTGGACTTGCTGGTTCGCGTTATTAGGCGTATCACTGGTCCTATAACTTCAGGACTCACAGCTACATGTATCATATTATAAAGAAACGAGTCCAACGAACGATCATCAATGGCACACATGGAAACAGGGACACAAGTATTAGAGCATAACTTGTCTTGATGATGAACTAAGCGTGTGATTAGACTCAATAACTCGTCATTAGTAACGTGAATATGAAACACATCATCGCGACAAATGACTGATGATGACACTGGCATAATGTTCTATTCAACTTGTAACACTCGTCACCATTGGTTGGCGCGTTATGCTCAATTCCTCCCTGGAGACATAACGCTGAATGGCGGGAATGTCGTCTGCGTACAGGAAGTTATCACTATGAATGCAAGATGTCGGAACATCATGTAGTTCCGACTGTCGGATAATAATGCCAGTAAATATGACGCATATAGTGGATACTTTGACAAGAATCCTGGGATCAGCTAATAAACTGGAATGGGCTTTCCGGTCAGTACATTCTGTCGGGTATTACAGTTTTGATATAAGAATTTGCCATTGAATTATATAAGATATTCTTCTACCCTTCGTAGTTGGTCCCTGATATTTGAACGCAGGTTGTCAGAATTGCAATGTTAAAATAGGCTGCTGGTTCCATGATCAGAAAGAGTAATGCCAATAAGATCTACAATAAAGCATTAGAATAAGGAAATAGAATAAAAAATTAGGCTAAAGATTTACACTAAAGAATTCAATATCTTTGATATTAGCTGTTTGAATGAATAGATCCAGTAGGCCTATGCTGTTTTACAGCTTCTTCCTCGTATAAAGATGTCAAACATATTTAATTTTGACCTAACTATAGGGCTATAAAAAAGCTAAGGTTAATGTCAGTTTCCTCACTCGAAAGCAATGTCAGTGACGGGCGAGCCCAGGATTTGAACCCGCGCCTACTGATCCCCGGTCGAGTATCTTACCGATTTCGCCACTGGCTCCAGCCGGTATAGAAGCAATGCTCTAATTCTCAATGAGAGCCACGCAAAATGCATATAGGCGTAGTCTCCTGTCAATTAAAAATTACTAATTTACTCTATAAAATAAATTGCTAAATCAAATAAAATAATTTTGCAATTAAATCTGTTCCGTGCAAAGTTTAGTATTTAATTCAGTATACAGATTATATATTAATACATAAATTACACTATATAGAAATATATTGTATGTATATCCCAAATTGATTATACAGTACGGATTGGAGCTATGGCTTGTAGTGGATAAATAGATTACGGCTAGAGTTAGCGTAGGAGCTGGACCTATTTAGATCTAAATTATAGTGAACCTTGAAGTGAGGTCTTGATTTAACGGTTATTCATAAACCGCTATAGATCACTATCGATATATCGAAAAGGCCAAGTTTAACTTCCTTACTCTATCGCAAAGAAAACAAAATTGTCAAAAACTTGAATCTAATCGTATGTCTTATTCCAGATACTCAATAGTAAAAGAATAAGCCACTATAGTATAATTATTTTCATTCAGCATGCTACTAGATAAAACTTAAGATAAGCCATGAAAGAAATTTTGAGGAATAAGAATATATAGGGAAGGATGTGGAATGCTGGATGAGGGATATGATTGGAAGTGAATCCAGGAGGGAGGTAAAGCGAGACAGGAAATGAAACTGGATGGAAGAATTCGGGATTGTGATTCTAAACTAAACAGGAAGCTATCGTCTTTGCTTTGCTCGGAGTCCAACTAGTATTGATCTTTCAGGAGACACTCTATCATCATATTGGAGCAATTGTTCGCTGTTTGCAATTTTCACGTATTATGTTTTAAATAAATAAATCCCCGTGTTGTGTCCGGGTTTTTGAAGAATTGACCAACCGGTGAGTGAACGTGTCGTAGAAGGCGACTAAAGCACTAAGATATACACCAACGTCAGAAAGGGCATTCGTTTTGTGAGCGCCTAGACTCCTGATATTGCTACAAAAATTTTAACGAATGGAAGTCTCAAATATGGGATTGACTGATGGATTATATGATGTAGGACAGAGAGGATTTGAGACAGTCTATTCGTATCCCGACCCTAGTTCAAGTGGAATTCAAGGGAAAATGATGACGGTGTTTTAAATAAATAGCACTGAATAACAGTTTTGAAGCATGTTAGAAGAGTTTATCTACTTTGTTCCTCCACATTCCTTCTACGTCTACGCTAAGGCATACGGCTGAGGTGATACCCATCCTACCTGGTATGCCAAAGGTCACGAGTTCTTTACTCAACCAGACCATCTCCTATGCAGTAAACTTGTGGTACTGAGACAATCGTTTAAATTAGCAAATCAAGTCGATAGAAAATTGTCTATATTTTTCGAAGCCGTGCACTTTAGAGCCAAATTCATATATTGATCGAGCAGGGTATTGCAGCTTTGCTAGACTATACGGATCGATACGAAGACAGTGTTAACCTTTGAAGGTTTCCAAACACGCGAAATCATTCTAGTGCTGATACTGAATTTTTACTCGACCTTTAGCAAATTCAGTCTAAGAAATGGTTTCTTTACTTTTGCAGCTCTTTTAGCGCGGAAATGATGTCATTGATTAGTTAGTATAGAATATGTTAACATTTTGCGTTACTCGGGTTTCTTAATTAAAAGTACATTTATTAAAGCTATTAGTAATATATACGTAGTACATTTGAAATACTGCAGACATTCTCAACTGTAAAAAGTCACAGGTTACAGATTTAACATTAGCAAGTATGAGCACACTGATTGATTAATTGCAACTTCGAACTTCATGACGTGTAATACCACCACTATGTTACCATTAACATTAAAGTTTACGAAACAGCTTTCTGAAAAAATATATGCAAAAATTTTCAATTTTCAATCGCGAATAAAAACACAATACTTTGTAAGAAATAATCACTGCCATGTTTCTCAGATTAGGTATATAATAACTTTTATTCCCTTTAGTGTACATCTACTATCAATTTAAATGCAGGCGTGATTGTTTCTTTAAATAAATTAAACGTTACAAATTGCCCATTATTTGTGTGCTTTAGCTAAACCAGCCAAACACACACGCTTTGTAGATTGCAATAAAGATCCATCACGAAATAACTTTTTGACGCCGATTCACCGAGTTGTCACAGCTTTTTCCGGACCCTCTGGTGGACTCGCTCCGGAAAGACTGGGCGCAGTGACGCCTCTAATGGCGACAGATCTGATCAACGACGTCCGGATCGGAAGTGGAAAAGCGAGAACTCCCGGACCTCCCCCTGGAACCATATCATCACCGTCGCGTCCGTCTGCAAATAATGCACGCCTTCATCGACTCTAATATCTATCCATCTCGTCCTTGGTCACTTGAGGATCTCAACAGATTTTAAGAAATGGGGTGGAACTAGTTTTGAAACTAGTTAATTTTTTGCTTTAACGTGCATGGTTTCTCTTTGAAGATTTGCTCTTACGAAATTTGGCAAATTCTAAAGCCCATGTTTATGTTGACGTTATTATTTGGTGCGTTCTTAGAATGTATGTTTTGTATTTTGAGGTTTATCCGCAATATTTAATTCAATCTTTTTCTCTCTTCTTAAGCCAGGACTTGCTTAGGGCTTGAGAAATAGAGAATTAGCTTTAATAAAATTATTTAAAGTAACTGTTAGATAAGTTAATTGATTTAACTAAAAAATTGCCATTCTATCAATAACTTGTACTCGCTAAAGTAGTTAAATTAATCGACTTTTTATTTTCAATCTCTCCAACTCACATATCATGTTAATCTTTGGCATTTTATCTTGAGCTATATCATAATATGCTGCGATTTATGACATATTAGAACTAGCAGGCTTTTATGGTAACTTGCTATTCACAAGTTAAATTTCACAACCGCAGACCATAAGCCACTCAATCAACCCACAAGCACAACGCAAAACTTATCATAAAGGCAAACCAAATCCTAAAGGAACAACTTATCAAAGGCAAGCTTATGAAATGTTAAGACCTAACAAGCTTCCTGAAATAGTACACTGAGAGAGAGAGAGAGATATTCAGAAGTCTTTTTTTCTTTACAGTTATTCATTTAACACTTACATGTTGTATTCCTTGAATTTTCAAAATTTTTGTAGTGGCAGGTATAACATATACTTTGTGTTATACGTATAGGCCTATACATGTAGGCCTACGATGCCGTTTCAAAACCCTGATGTAGCCTACAACTTAAGAAAAATATGCTTTTGAAGAGGTTTTCCATTTCTCCCTTAGCTTCGGATAATATTAAAATTAAATTAATTTTTGTATATGGGTTAGAGAGAGAGAGAGAGAGAGAGAGAGATTGAATGCCTCTCCAATATTCCTCGTACGAAGTAGTCTATGAAATATAATGAAATATAATTAATTCTACAACTAAATTCGACTGAAGAAATTGAAGTAAAATCATTGATTAAATTATCAAAATCTCTATAAAATTTGTAGTAAAATAAATTTAAATTACAACATATTTTCAGAATATTAGGGTTTTGCAGAAGAAGCAACCTGCGGGTAATATAGAAGATCAAATCGATTGGCCCCATCTGTTGACCTATGACCCGTGTGCTGACTGATGACCTTATCGTGTTGACAATTGACCTCATCACGTGATCTCGTCAATAACGAATAGCAAACGGCAAGGGTCAATCCTCCAGTCGTCATTGGCCAACGCTTTATTACCCTAATGAATATGCATAAAGATCATGTAGATTAAGATAAGGTTTGTTTATATTCACATTAAAGTAGAATTTTGGAACAGCCTTAAATTCTTTTTAAACGAAGTAAAGTTGCGAAATGACTTTAGTAACTTGAAAATAGTAGAATTAACTGCATTTATGACGATTAATTTATTACTATCAAGATATTGGTAGTAATAAATTCACTGGCTGGAGCCAGTTGCAATGTTGGTAAGATACTCCACCGCGAATCAGTATGTTCGGGAACAAATCCTGGGCTCGCCCGTCACTGACATCTTCTTTCGAGTGAGGAAACTGACGTTACATTAACTTTACCAGCTTTTTATTCTTCAGTATGATTAATTAAACAAATTTATCAAAAGGTCCACATTACTCAATGAAAGCAAATAATATCTTTAACTAAATAAAGTTTGATGCATTGGTCGCTATGCTTTTCTTTAAACCAGTATAACTAACCCTTTCATTATGAAAATTGAGATGACTTTAATTTCATCAGAAATAATATTTAGAGTCAGCATAATATGATGACATTATTTAGTCGTAGTATTGAAGTACTCTATAAATTGCCTCCAAATCAATAATCGACAATGTCCATATTACTTCATTTGTAGTAGCAACCTCCTCCAAACAGCCTACATACAGTTTTCGATTTTTCAATTTCTAATACTTCTAAAAAATACACCGCGATCCCTTCCTACCGGTTTACTGGCTCTCTCTCTCTCTCTCTCTCTCTCTCTCTCTCTCTCTCTCTCTCTCTCTCTCTCTTTCTTCCCCGTACGTATTTGTAACTAACCCTTTTATGTATTTAATGTAAAACGAATCATAGTGAATAAAATGTCAGTGATTTGATAGCTTATTGAATGAGGTGTCGGTTTACTAGTTTATTCAATGCCGTTAATCGCATATTGCTAATTTTAATACAAACCCGTTGGCGTAACTAACAAGCATCTGATCGAAATGCTCAAATACCGTTATATTTCCAATTATACATTCTGTCTCTAGGCCTATGCTCGGCTGCAAACCCAAATGTCTGCTACTGTAAATATTTATTGTATACGTCTGTATTCGGCAATATCTCAGTTACACCCTAGTGTTAAATAAAATGGCAGGTTTAAGACACATATTCCTACTCAAAATCGGCTTTTCGACCCCATCGAAAACAACACATCGACTAACTGAATCTAACTAGTGAAGTCGTCATCAGGGGAGTCCACACAGTGATACCAACCACACAATTCCTTCGTTTCTAAATAGGGGGAAATGGAAAACGTACGACATTTTTAAAAAGAGGAAGGGAAGTGGAAAAATTGCGCATGGTGAGTTAGGCCAGGGGGGAAACATGCGTGCATTTGATATACTGAATATTCAACCTCGTCTATAATACAGAATCTTCAGCCTTATCTATGTCTATGAGTTCAAATCCTGAGCTCGCCCGTCACTGACATCGCTTTCGAGTGAGGAAACTGACGTTAACCTTAGCTTTACCAGCTTTTTTATATAGAGGTTATAATGACTTTATCCATTTTACTCCATGTATTTAGCCTGAATTATTGTAAGAAGATTTTATTTCTGTAGCTCAGTAGTCGAGAGCTTGGGTTTGTCTACTAGATGTTCTAAAGAACATCTTGTTGTTCTGATCCTACATCAGTCGATTCTCTATCCGGTAAGATCTATTTAGAAAGTAAAGTCAGGAATTCCTAAAAGTCGACCAAACATTTAATTTAAATTATAACTGGTAATTGATTTATAGACTGCCAATGTTAACTTTCGAACGAGTGCTGCAAAAAATTAAGAATTTATTAGTGTACTTGAAATTAAAGAATTTAATAACATGTATGAGTCTTTATAATTCTAGCATCAAATAATGAAGAATCAACCTTTGGGTTAATTTTAACCGACCATTTATGCGTTATTTGGTGCATAGTTGATGTTAGACTATCAATCGTATTAAATCTGTTTCTGATTAAATTTTAAACGAACGCAATTGCAATGTCATCTTCCTGTCTCGGAGGCATATCAGTGACGGTCTAGCATTAGATTAGATTTGAACACTACACCTACTGGTTCTCAGTTGGTTGTGGATATACAGCCTGTGCAGTCTTTTTATAAGTATACTTTAGCTTGATTGGCTTCAAGTATTTTATTTTATGCACTAACTAATTTCCGATTGCTTTGTTATGAACATGTTTAATATAAACAAGTTGTTTAATACAAACAAGTGTAATTGGAGGTCTCCTGGTTTATGTAGGAAATCTTCACGCCTATCGTATTACATGTTTAATAACTAGACCTGTGTCGACCTCACAACGATTCAATACATGGCCGAGCTTATGAATATTCCGCAGTAATTAAATGAGAATAATGATTCTCAAACTCACTAGATTGTTTCGAGTATTAATTTCATAGCGAGAATTTGCTGTTGCTAACTGAATGTTATTTAGTATTTACATGTGAGAGAGAGAGAGAGAGAGAGAGAGAGAGATTAAATTTAGAGAGACAGAAAGAGAGCGAGAGAGACATAGCGAGAGAGAGAGAGAGAGAGATAGAGAAAGAAAGGTAACAAAAAAAAAGTCAGCGAAAAAATATAAAACGTTATATTGTCAGGAGAATATATAGTTGTATAGAACAATAAGATAACTGATACAGAGAAGAAACGAATATAATTACTTTTCAGAGTATTCAGTCTATACTAAAATTATGAAGGTACCGCAAGTTCTAGCTTAAAATGGTTTATCTTAGGGTGATTTTCCGTTTTTCCAGTGCTTACATGGAGGCAAAGGGAAGCTCATTTCCACTACGTCTCTTTGTTGAAGTGAATTCACCTGCTCTGGGCCCTTATAATAGATACTTTGGGCCCTGTAAAAGAAAAGGGCTAGAAAAATTAGGGCAGATCCATTAGCTCTCAAATCCCATTTTAACCAGAGACATTAAACAATTCCTGTTTTTATCAACGTTATCGAAGCACTGCTAGTTTTAGGTCACTTGAACGGTGGCTTAGTTAAGAGCTCAAGTAATGATAAAGGCAAATGTCCCATGGTAATGAAGCAATTTCATTTAAGATTTTAAAAGAAACTCTTTAATATCATTGTTTTGGTGATTTATTGATATTTTTCAGACATTTATAAAGTGATGTTATAAGACATGTATAACGCTCATTTAACATAATAAACTCTGTGTTCAATAGAAGTGAATAGCAAGAGAAGCAAAATCAAGAACTTTAACGACTGTAATCCTATGCTCTAAGTCCAAGGAAGCAGGAAATAATAGCACTATTGTCAGAACTTCATATGGTTAGTCCTGGACCCCTATCGACGATTGAAAGCTGGATGAATTAATTTCTACATCTGGTCACGTGATGATTCCATTTAAGTCCTCAGCAAACTTAATTCACCCGAATATTGTGAAAGGTAAAAATGACCGTAATGGTATAATTTCTCGTTGTGGTGTAGGATGAAAAATACCCAGCTAAATGGATTAAAATCCAAATGTGAGCCATTTTGGACGATATTTATTTTGCATTGTCTGCAAATTTATATTTACATTAATGTTTATTTATTTAATATCTTTCAGTACATTTTAAGCTAAAATAATAAGCTATATCTAATTATCTATTTAATATATTTAATCAATTATATTATTATTTATATCTCTTTAGTCTATTTTATTTTAAAGTAATTGTTGAATTTATCCAAAAAGACATTACCATCATTTAGGAAGATGATTTTGTGCAATATTTAATCAGACCATATAAATATATTAAAGGCAGGCTTCTCTGAAGACAAATTCACATAAATAGAGTGAATTTTACGGCGAATCTTTTATTGAAAAACATTTTAAACATAATTGTAAAACGGGAGTAAGCTTTTATCTAACGTTTTGTCAGATAACCCTGGTTCGATCATTTTTATTGCTTTTCAAACCTCCATATGAATCTACGAAGGGTTATAAACTGTCAATGAAGCTCTAATAGACCAATACAGCTTAGTTACTAGCTGATGACCTTATTCAATTCCAAATTCACTTATATTTCGACACAAATTGATTATAAACACACATTTTTAGCAGAAATCTTCTTTTTCACTCACATTTTAAAACTTATTTTAGGATCGCTCAAATATCTTGGTGAATTAATCACTATCCGATGTCCACTGAACGCCATTGGACCGGTGTGACATAAATCTTGGAAAATGGGAATGGGAAATTTAGCAGTGGCAGTCAGGCATTGAAAGATCAGAGAATGAAATGGAAATACGAAGAAACAATGAGTTATGGAATCACCAGAGACTGTATGTGAATTGAATAATGAAATTTGTATTTGGAGAATTGCTTTGATTAGGGATTATATGTATGGTAAGAATTGCCAGAAATTTTACCAGAATATAATGACATTACCCATATAGCAAGACCAAGACCGGACCCTTTGAGACCGAGATAAAGACCATGACTTAGAAAGACAACATGTTTCAATCTGAAATTCAATAAGAGACTCACAGTCACCTAAGTTCATTTATATATAGGCCTACATAACAATCGATCTGCAAAAAAGGCAATAAAGCATGTTAGTTATTGCGGTGCAACATGTATAATTCTTGCAAACTGTCACAACTTCTTGCCGACAGTCAAAACAATACGAAGTGGTCTTGAAAATATCCGAAACGAATTGCTTGAGATCAAAACCAGGACGAGAACCTTGAAGAACAAACAAAGACCAAGAAGAGAACCTTGAAGAACAAGACCAAGACCAAGGCGAGAACCCTGAAGGACAAGAACTAAATCAAGACGGAAACCTTCACAAATAAGACCAAGACGAGAACCTTCAAGGACAAGACCAAGAAGAGAACCTTTAAGAACAAGACCAAGACCAAGATGAGAACCTTCAAGAACAAGACCAAGATGAGAACCTTCAAGAACAAGACTAAGATGAGAACATTGAAGAACAAGACCAAGACCGGCAAAACCCGGTCACAAGCAACGTTGAGAGCAGGACTAGGACTCGCGCTGTACAAGTCTTTTTCAATGCCATTTACTTATTACAATATTTCTAAACAAAATTTACTATTTAACATAGATTGCTATCTACAGTTACTATCTAACTTATATTGTTATTTCGTGCCATTTCTATTTTTAAGAAATATTTTACGAAAAGAAATCAGCATACAAGTTTTACACCAAATATACGGTGACTAATAAGTTTAAACCAATTTAAATGTAAAACTATAATATTTGGTCGACAATTATATCAAGCAAAGTTATAATGATATACCTACCCTAAGTGATCTAGTGAGAAAAGTAAATACTTTGAGCGAGAAAGATATATGAATTGAGAAAGAGAGAGAGAGAGAGAGAGAGAGAGTCCATTTGTGTGTGTAAGAGAGAGGGAGGGAGACTGAGACTGAGAGAGACAGAGTGTGTGCGAGAGAGAGAGCAATAAAGAGCACTAGATAGAGCGACAGAGAGAGCGACATCACAAGAAAGAGATTTTCTGGGATTGGGAGATGAATGAGAGGAAAGAATAAAGGATTAGAAATGATGAGAGCAGAGAATGAGAGAAATGTAGAGTCACGACTGACTCGGTTATTTATTGCCAGTTAGTCCTGATTTATTTCTTACAAATGTGACGACTGGCCAATCTGCCGTATGAACTGACCACTTCAACCCCTTCAGCGTCATGGGCAGCTGACAGGACCGTGGACTGCCCAGTAGCCAAGGCAGCTCACTACAGGCTGGCATATGCCAATAACTAAGCTAATCTATGCTGTAGTATAAAAATATTGAAACTATTGTGTTTTGTGATGAGCTAAACTAGTTGGAATTTGGCAACATATAAAAATTATAAACAATATTGCTTCCAACTAAAGTTTCTGATTCGTTCTATTCGTCATAGCAAAGAATTCAGCTTGTAAAAAACTTAAAAATCCTCATTGATTGATTGATTGTGGAACTAGATCAATATCTCATATTTGACCTATACTAAGTTGAGCCGGTGGCTTGTTGTCAAGTTTTTCGAATGCGCATCGGTAGAAACAGGATTCAAATCCAGTGCTCTCCCGACACTGACATGCTCTTCGAGCAGAAAACTGATGTTATGTTTGACATCAACCTAGGTAATTCTAAAGATAAGGGCGTAATTTAAGGCAATGTGAGATTAAGAGATGGTTAACAACGACAATCACAACGTCGCCCCTTTTCTGTTGATGAATTACGCATTTAATTGGTAGATGACAAGCGAAAGTCGATTGATGTACAATATATACGTATTTGTCAAGTTCTGATTAATTTAAATTTATCTAAATTTAACGATACTTTTTGTTCATGTTGATATAGAATGGCAAGATAATACCCGAGTTTACGAAATGCAAAACTTTTTTGTTTGGCTTTTGTGTTAAGTTGATCTAGGTTATATTATTTGTAGTAATGGATATTGAGATGTCCATAGCGTCGGAGAGAAGATTGGCACTTCCAGTATAAGGGACATAAAGCAATATGCTCTAGAGCTGAATGACGGATATTTTGTATTTCTACACTCCAACTTTCTATGAATCGAAGAACTACACACATTAAACTTTAGAATTTGGAGCAAGCTTACAATCAATCAAAACGTTGATAGTCCATATTAACTTTAATTTAACCTTTAATTGACATCAGTAAAAACGGGCTAAGGATTTGAACTTCTCACCAAATGATCAGAAGCCGGAAACTTAACCCTATTTGTATGATTGTTTGGAGTTAGTATGCTTTATTCTGCAGTGCTAATTTCTGATAATAGTATTGATCTTTATGAACTTTAAACATTAACAGAATGATCCTAATCTTACTTTCTCGATCAGTTTTTAATTTTCTCTAAAAAGTCTTTCCATTCTACTGCTCCGTGACGGGAGAAAAGAAGGCGTGCACCTATCATAAGCAGTTAGCCGGTGAATGGGCGGACTTATAAAGTTATTGATATCATAACGTATCCATAGAGCTCTCAGCATGAAGCCGTCTCCGTGCGGCCAGCCCGACCCAGCCACCGAGGCGGCTTCAGCAGCGGCCGCTGATGCGCTGAGATATGGCCGTCAGATGGCGACGCTGACTGTCAGTCAAACAGACTGTGATAGGCGTCATAACTAGAACTGAGGTCGTTCCTAGCGCCAATATTTCACAGTTTTTGTAGAAGTGAAAACTAAGAAGCAGCGCGTAATGTTATATTTTTAATGTAAGTTAGGTAGTATATTCGATCAGGTTATTTATGAGTTAATATTTTAATTGATATAGAGGAGATAACTTAGGCTGTATGAAAATATATTTATTATTTAATAATGATATTGTTGATAAAGATAATTGCTCTTTTATGTGTTTCACAGTTACTAGATGTGTAATGCCAATTTAATATAAGTTAAAAAGACAACGAAAGAGTGATACAGCTGATAAAATTCTACTAATACATTATGAATGGTAATATTGATTGATGATAAAAATTTAAGAATTGGCATTTAATTAGGCAATCCCCTACACTGAGATAGATTCAGTGAACTGAAGCTTTGGTCTTGTCTCATAAATATGCAAGTCAATACTACTTTGATTGTTGTGGACCTTAATAAGGCAGTTAGCTAAAATTTAAAGTAGTAGTCTAATTTAAAGATTTTCCAATTATAAAATACATGTGCAATTGCAAATATCCCTTCGGAGAGGTACTAAGCTTGGTTGACTGAATAAGGTTAACGAATAAGAATTAGATAATTGGAAAATGAGATGTGGCAATGAAGCTAACGAGCTAAGTTTACCGTCCGTTTCATACCACAAATACATAGTTGCAAATTACAAGTGTATAGTAGAGCGAGTTGGTAGCCATCTTGCATGTAAAACAAGAGCCTTGGGTTCGGATACCTATAAGATCGTATCTGACAAACTGCATGAGCAGCTGTTGAATTGGCACATTATCCTTCATTATATTTCGAATGGTTATTATATTTTTAGTAGGTTATCGCCTAATTTGCTTAGATATATGTAAATAACTGAATTGCAGTGAATTAAATTAAACATAAGGTTTGTTATAACTTATAAATAGTGACTATGATCGTGACTATGATCGTAAGACTCGCATACTGTGATTGTGATGTTTTGTGATGTTTGACGATAGTTTGATCAAATATGATTTTACGGTCGAAGTAGGAGAATAACATTTCAAATATGAAATTTTGTCCACTTATTTCGTGATTAGAAGACGGAAAGTCGACTTAACAATTTGTAAAATGTAAGCTCACGAATGTAAGCCATGTGCTCGACAGGCCTCACTAACATTTTTCTTGGAGTTTTCAGGTAACGGTTGGAATAGAAAGTATATTTTGAAACTCAAAATTCACAGTAGAACAATGCAGTACTTTCTTGAATTCCTTAACTTCAGAGAAGAGCTTAACATTTTACTGCGCCATAATTTGAGCTTGTCGCACAACTACATGTCTATAAAGTATTTTTATCAAAACAAGTCGTTCACAATCTTCTAGAACTTTAGGTGCTGATTTGCTACATATATATATATATATATATATATATATATATATATATATATAATATTATATATATAATATGTTCATAACCATTATAGTATAAATGTACATCAGCTCAACGCTTTTTTAGGCATTAAATTAAATCTTACTATACTAGTGCACAGTTAAAGAGCATACATGTGAGCTATACAATAGTTCGCAAAATATTATCTTCGTAAATATGAAAAGTTTCGTATCTTAGCAAAGAGACACAGTAGATTGTGGACATTTCTGCTAAAACAGCGCATATTGTGTAATTTGAACATTAAAGCTAAAGAGCTAAAGCCACGTTTAACGTCAGTTTGCTGATCTTTATATAATTGACGATAGAGCGCTGGATTTTAGCATCCTCACCTACTGATTCGCTGTCAAACAACTTGCCAACATATCACCGGCTCAGCCCATGACTTCATTAGTACAACTCAGATTAATCTATCCGAGAATGCTAGAATAATTTTATAAAATTTAATAAATAATCCTCGAGAATTTTCATTAATTCTTATCATATGGATTTTATATTCACTCAGCTATAATGTAAAGATTTCGTATAAAATTACAAAAATTACTTTTATGAATAAAGTCAAGGATAATTAGATATAGTATTGGTAATTATATTTTTGCTAGAAAGTGTACAGTAATGTAATATTAACAATTTTTGTATTTTACGGACTCAAATTATAGGGTAAAGTGTTTAATGCTATACATAAATGTAAATGTGATAATTCGATTTTCAAAATGTTAGGATCAATGTTTAAAAAACCACTATAGAAATACAACTTACCTTTTTAAAACCTACGTTCGCTCTAAACTTTAACCTTGTGGATTATTCGGGTCTTCATATTGAGCCAATCAACTGACATATTTATTGAACAAATACAGAAATCCATAAAATAAAGGCCCAGTAAAAGCGTCATTATGAAACATTTAAAATAAAACTTTTAATATTTTTATTGTAACAAGAGGCTCTTAAAGCCCTTCCAGATTTCTCCCACTTAGTGTTTACATGATAATTTAGCCTGAGTGCTTGTTAATAAATTAGCTAATAGTAAATTTGTGAAGTGGCGACTGACTGATTGACTCGCTGGTTGACAGAATGTCCAGGAGAAAACAGAGTAAACCCAGACATGTGGACAATGAATTTGGCGACGACGACATAGTAGCTGCAGACACAGTAACGGACGGTAAGCGAATTGATTTAAATTTGTCACATAAGTTATTAAATAAGTTTTTGTTAGTTATTCCGTTGATCAATCGATTATCAAAGTAAATAAAGCAATAATTATAACGGTAAGTTAGAAATTACTGAATCTATTCTCTCTCTCTCCTCTCCTCTTCCTCTCTCTCTCTCTCTCTCTCTGTCTCTCTCTCTCTCTCTCTCTCTCAATCTATCTATCTATCTATATATCTATCTATGTATCTGTGTCTGCTTCTATCTATCTATCTATCTATCTATCTATCTATCTATCTATCTATCTATCTATCTATCTATCTATCTATCTATCTATCTATCTATCTATCTATCTATCTATCTCTCACTCTCACTCTCTGTCTAGTGTTCTGCGAAATATCAGGTCCAAGGTACAAATTCGTGCTGAGAATCTGCTTTCACGCTCCAATAAGAGCACTCCATAGATCAACAAGTTAATTTCTTCACAAAAATCAATTAGTCAAGAGTCATCGTTCTTGGTTGGAGAAAAATAATGTTGGCTTAATTACATGTAATGTAGGTGGTTAGAGAATCGAGCTTAGCTAGACAGCCAAGATGTTTTCGGAGTATAAAACAAAAGAAGCGGCTGAGCTATTAGGCTTAGCAATTTCTTCAATTACACTGTAGTTTATTGCTAGTTTGTAATGTTTTTAAATATTGAATTCAAATTCACTTACGAGAGATTCTTGTAAATTCAAAAATTCATTCAAATTCATAGTTTTATTCTAAACAAGAATAAATTAATTAATAAATTAATCCATAAGGGTTTCTTAATTAATTTTCGTCTGATCCTGCGATTCATTGAGTTTCGATGCATTTACACCGAACTTTTTATTTTGCCCACTATAGTAAATGCGAAAGAAACATGAAATTAATTTCTAAAGTACTTTGTGGGTGACCACCTTGGAAGACCGAGTGTTGGTAAAAGCTTAGGAAGGAAAAAATCCCAGGGTGATGGAAGGTTATTCTTAAATCCGCGCCGGCTGCAATTGATGCGCCATCAAAAGGCAACGATTACTAATAACCATGGAGAGGAAGGAGGAAATGGATCTTAAAACAAGCATCTGTGCTTCCTGACCAAGTGTGCCGTTATGTTTATGTTTTTTAAATTGATTGAAAATTAAAATTAATTCCACACTGTTGTCATCAAATCTGGGAATTATAACTACCAATTGTAGCATAAAAGAAAGAGAATTTTTGTCCAATTATTTTGCCGTGAACCTGCTGTCTTACAGAGAAGTGAGAGCACTGCAATACTTCGTTAATATTATTGTATCTGTTTATTTCCATGTTTTCACATCCACTCGTTCTCCTGGCTTCTTAGCCAGCATTTCGATATTCTCTCACATTATCAGTCAGTTTACGAGTCATTTCATCCTAACGACCTTTCCTCTCCTCTCACTCACTGTCTTCAATCAATCCACATTTTCCCCCTTTCTCTCTCTATCGACGTGGATCCTTCTATCAACGATAGTCGCCTTTAATTGTACGTTTAACGTCGGTCTCAAGGTCCTGTCAGGAGGAACACGTGTTCATTCTCCATGCTTCTACTCGTCCTGAGTTAGGCATCTAATGCAACATGTCAGTGGAAAAACCAAAGAGTCAAACCAGTGCCTTCTCTTCGTCCTATACACGTCGACTATGTTTTACCTTTAAGTGTATCGTTTCAATTTGAATATGTCTCAATTTTTCGTATATCGCGTTCATTTGACTATGTCTTAATATTAAGTATTTTTTTAGTTTGTTTGACACATCCAACGAAGAACATCGAGGTCCTTGTCCCGCTACCACTGACAACATTTGTGTATGGGAAAGTCTGATTGGCCTTCTTGATTTTTTCACCTTCGGAATTTTGTGTTTTTTGAACTAGAATGCTCTGAACTTACTTTCTTTAGTTAAAGTTGATGCAGTAGATGAACCTCTTGCATGTAACTTGTATGTAGTTAAATAATAAACACATCAATATTAATATTTCTGCTTTAAAACTCTAATAACAGTACAATATTTGAGAAAATTTCTAATTGGGAAGGGAGCAAATATTCTACATCCTCTCACATCTTCGACAACTTCTACCGGATAGTGTCCGCACGGGATATCATTGGTGACCCGGGATTATTTCACTGTTATGCATGACCGTCACTGAAACGACACCCGTCATCTGATAAAGTTCTGTCTCTAGCCGTTCCAGTCCCACGCGACTAATAACAGATCAACACATTGTGATCATCGACCTGCTGATGGGTCCACCCCCTATGACCTCACCCCGCCCCCCGCCCCCCTTTCACGCACCGCACCTTCAAAAAACACTGATTCAAAATTATTGTCATCTTAACATACTATCTCTACCAAAGTGTCTGTTTTTATTTGATCAGAAATTGACATGATATGAATTTCGGTTTATGAAAGTGTGCAGGTTATCAAATATGATTCTAATTTATTAATATATAAGTTAATTAAAAGACTATTTTGAGTAAATAATTTATAAATAATTGAGTTTTCTATGTTCTGTCGACAATTCTCATCAATCGTAATTTCAACTTTTCAATTAAAATCATTTATTTCAACGACTAGCTTATTAACTAAATTAATATTGAAAGCTCAATAAATTAATTTATACAAAATTAATCAAATGATCTCATGCAGTGATTCGATTAATTGATTTTTAGTCAATTTACAACTAAATACCTACATAATCAATCAATCCAACAAACATGTAGGTTACTGCTTGGTTAAAGATTTCAATGTGGCTATTCTGCTAATGCTGAAATGTAGCTTTGATCTTTGAGCTCGAATCATTGAATCGGATTTGAAATAACTGTAACAACCAGATTATGCTATCTAGCTGGTATTAATAATTCTAGTAAACTTGTTACTTGTTCATGATAGGGGCGCCACGACATTATAGACAAAATTCAAATCTACATCCCGGCGAATTAGCTTACTCATTTGGTTTCGCCGTTAAACTGTATCAGTTGAATATTTTCTCATGTATTTAGCTTATCCTGTGTCCTTACCACTAAATTTTAGCAAAGAAATATTTCAGAGTAATCTTGGATACACGCATACGTGGTTCGGCTGGAAAATTTGACAGTGTAAATTCTTGCAACCAGATATTGCACAATCTGGTTTAGTTGTAATAATATCAGCGGAGCGCAGCAACGATATGTACGTTTCTGACATGTTGTAAGTCTCTCTGTATCTCGTTATGTGCGCCAGCTGTATCTACTCTCCTTCTAACCAAGTACGACTAGTCTACAACCATTAGCGAATCTGCTTTAACTACGCGTTTCAACCTTTTTACGCGTTCAAAAGTTAATCATTTAGTAGTAATTTACTAACAATTACTCGAATTGCGTTGTTTCCCGAATAATGTAACGTACTTCTCTTCTCTCTCTCTCTCTCTCTCTCTTAGTGCACTGCCTACAGGCAGGTCCATGGTATACTCTCCAGTCTTCTCCCTTTTTTCTCCATGTCCATATACGAGTGGATCTTTAAATCGTTTTTTTGTTATGCCTTTTGATATACCATTATTCTTCGGGGATATTTCTTTTGACGAGGTCGGCCCCCTATGCTTTCCTCAGCTTCGACTAACATTTACTGGGCAGGGGCGTCATTCCCTGAGAAAACAATCCTGCTTTCCCTACTTCAAAGAACTTAATTATCACGGGCATTGGTGGCTTTAGGACTAGCAGGCTATCATGATGCTGAATAGAGCAGGAAGAGGTTCAGACCATGACAAAAATTATCCATGGCAACCTTTAATCAAGAACCTATATTTATGGCCACTGTATTTTCGCGGCTCGTAATACGTACCAATAATAGTAGTTAATCTATTTAATCTCAGGTCTTACTTGTTGTTAATGTAGTTTTAAATCTACGAAACAGACGCTGAAAAGTTATATGGATGTTTTCAAAGAGGCGGGTTGAGAGCTTCGTCTCTATTTAATCTTTTATTTCTGTCAAGTTGTTTTCTACATTCTCCGTTAATAACAGCATATCTAATCACCTAGCTGTTTCCATAACCTCCTCCACTCAACTCTTTACTCTATTTCTTTTTCTGATTTAAGTCAACTTTATATCTGTTCGATATTAATTTAGCTCACTTTTATATTTGTAATATTAAGTGGGCAATCTTTTGCTTTAACTTCTTCAAGGTTTTTGATATTTTGTAGTTACCTTCCATTTTTGCAAGTAGGCCTATTTAAAATATTTGGTTACCCTACCGGTATTCTGTAGCATAGAAAACAATTATTAAAGAAAGTTGCTATTCACAGCAGCTGCTAATCACTGCATTACTACACAGAGATTACGATCCCTTGTGGTAACCTTCCTCATCTTCTTCATCTTGTTTATTTGTTTATATGCTAATTAAGACTGTTTGTATTGTCTGTAACTGCGACAAGAACATAAAGTTTGAAGTTTGTAAAAATAATCTCCACATTTCAATTGTTTTCTTAAACACCGAGTTTCCCCCTCCATTGTGTTCTTGGAGGAATACGATGTTATGCAATTATAATAAAACAGATTGATTGTGTTGTGTTTCTTATCTTCGTCTAAATGTTGGCTTGGTCACAAAAATTTGGTCATAAAAAACTGAAATCTTCTGTATTCTGCAATCCAAACTGTAATCTGTATAATTAACTAGTTTAACTGTTAATTAAACAGATTACAGTTTATTACACTGATTGCAGATTACAGAAGAATTTATGATTACTCTCATTCCAGTGCACTGATACCAGTGCGATACCAGTGCGTCTTCATTTTACCATTCTTAGGCACAGTCTAGAATATCTCTCAATAATAAGTACATTCAAAACTAAGAAAGAGTACCGACCCATAATAACCGTTATTGTGTGTTTATCTCAATACCACGCCTGTAATTTATTATTTCTTAAATTTATTTATTTCATTAAGATTTACTTAATAATTTACCGGTTTTTTGTGAGCTTTCTTAATGTCTCTACTGGTGTGATCTTTAAAATATGCGCAATTATCTTCTCTTTGGCTCCGGTTTGGCTGGATTGAAAACGAGAAAAGACTATGTAGTCCTAATCAGAAAACGTGTGTTTTGAATAATAACGTCGGTGTTAATCTAAAATGGATGATTAAATGCCCTAATCGTAATTTTGTGAGACTGTGTATATAATTCATTAGAATCTATAGGCCTATATCCGAAGCACATTATGCTCTTAAATGATCCAATTTAAATAAAGTACAAAAAATACATATTTTAAATAAACTCATGTATTCAAAATACTTAATGTTCGACAATTCATGCGAAGATGAAATCTGTTTCTTGTCAAACATAGAAGTTAGGAAAGTGGTACGGTGTCAGTTTAGTTTGGCAGGGTTATGGCAGTTCTTGCGTCAGCATCTTTGATACTCTGCTCATAATAAATCGAACTATACCATGAAATCAATTATTATTCGTAACAAAGTCTAAGTAATTAAAAATAGGCACATTTATATTAAAAACATGTTTTTGCGCATGCGTTTATATTTTAATGTGTTATGAATTCAAACTTTTAGCTGAACTGTACCAGTAAATGCACCCAACGAGAAGCAAGTATAGCACATAAGCAGTGTGTCGCAGTATGTAATAGCTTTAAGCTACATAAGACATTTTAAATATCAATCTTGAATTGAATTTAAGTCCTTTGATACAAATCACGTGGAGGAGGGGGTAAAGATTTATTCTTCAATATAAACGGTAGATAAATAAGGAGTGTGTAGGTTTATTACTAAAATTCTGTTTAAAAGTAATTAATATTTCAGTGGCTTAATAGTAGGGGTATACCATTAACATTCAGTATGCGCTATATTAAGTGCTTTTTCGATAGTAGTTTTTATTTCAGAATCTTCTATAACAACCCTAAATACAATATTTGCTTCTTTTAGAATCATCTCTCAGAACTCAAGCAGAGGAAGGTCTCTGTAACGGTGATCTGGACGGGGTCAAGGATATCGAAATGAAAGATCTGAATAGACTGAGTCAATCTGACATTACCAATGGCGACAGCGCAGGTTCACACTCGGACAAACAGTGGGACAAAGAAGTTAATAAAAGTGACGACATTTCCGTAGATGATCAATTAGAAAATATTGATAATAAAAAAAGTAAAGTATTAAACTTTCTCAAAAACTCTGAGAGTGAAGATGATTTTAGTAGAAGTCACCGAGGTTCAGAGAGATCTGCAGAGAATCTTTCTGCGGAGGTGCCGGATCCAGTGACTTTTAGCTCATTAGTGCATATGGAGAAAAATGGGCAAAAGGAAACTACAATGAACGAAATGGAAAAGTCTTCCTCTGAATTCCGTGAGAAGAAAACTGATACAAAAGTTGAATCTCAGACGACAAACGGCGAGAAATTCGGGTCACGTGACTTTAGTGCTGATGAAGATGATATTGATAGTGACTCTGAGAGTGATAATGAGGAAAGAAGGAGCTTGGCCGATGTTGATAACGAATGGATATCAGAGAAAAGAAGCCGTTTCGATGTTCCCCCATTCTTTCCACTTCCTCTTGATCCTACAAAACTGATAATTCCGCCTCCGCCTCCCCTTCAGAGGGACTCTAATGTTAAATTGTCTACAATGTCTGGAACAGACGTAGCGGTGGCTCAGTACCCTCAGACTAGTCCACTACCGGGTGATGTGGCCATGCTGAACATGGTTCTCTGGAACCTCCAGCAGCAGCAGATGTTTCAGCTGCACGTGCTGCAGCAGCTTCAAAATCAAGTTCAGTTTCCTAGCAGCGGCTGCAGCCCAGCTGAACTGCTGACAGGCCTACAGGGCCTAAGTGGTCCAGCAGCTGCTGCTGCTGCAGCTGCAAGATTGAGCAGCTGGCGATTTGGACCTCCAGTCTCATCTTCTGCAGCTGCAGATATAAGAAATATGTCAGCAGCTGCAGCCGCTGCTGTCGTTGCAGCTGCAGCTCAGAAATTGCCTACGTCACTACCTCACAGTTCATCGGCGTTATTTACACACAAACTGTTGACGTCATCAGGCGGCAAGTCACAGGCAACCGGAGAACCCAGCAATAAGACTTCATCGGCAGAGTGCAGCACAGAGTCGATGGGCGAAAGAAAAGACTCCGATCATCTCCTTACTAAAGATTTCTCTCAAACGATCCTCAATCCTGATGCGATGGGAGGAGCACCGGAAATAATGTCGAGTAATCCTGTCAATCATATGATCGCAATGGTGGACATGTCAACAAGCAAGCTGCTTCAGGAGAGAGTGCTGCAATCAGGTTGGTCTGATTTTTCTTATCTCTTGCTATATCTTTTTATATCTGCTGAATCTATATGTGAACTACGATGAACTTTGAGAAAAAAATTATAAAAGAAGAAGTAACCCAGATGAGCTAATAGTGTCATTATTTATCCATTAAGTGTTGACAAAGATTTATCTAAAAAGAGTTAAAGGTTAGACGAGCGTACACTAGATGGCAAAGATTGCCAACATCTAGGACCTTGCACAGAGATGTATATCTCAAGGATCGTAATTCTGGAATTTGGTATACTGTATATTGGTATACAATAATCATTCTGATATACACTAAAGGTTTTAAATCAGCGTATCGCTTTCATTCTGTTGAACCTTGTTTCTCCTCAGCTCATTTCTATTACAGATTTGTCTGCGTAAATTGATTTGTAGTGATGTGTGCTCAGGGAGGACGCACAATTTCTAGTGATATAGAAAATTAGAGATCTCTCAATATCCTACAATTATTGACCACACTAGTGGTGTCCTAAAGCTTAAGTCACCTAACTTAATTGGCCCGTGGATTCATGTTTACTGATTTCTTTCAAACTTTAGCATTTTGACTTGAAGAAAATCTCCAAGTCTTGCTTTTGCATTAGCATTAGAAAAAGAAGTTACAATAGTCTCAGCCCGAAACTATAAGATGTCAAGAAATTATAAGAAGCCGTTCGGGTTATTTTATTGAGCTATCCCAAGCTTCGAAAAATAAGGCATTACGCACGAATCTGAAAAAGTTTCTGTCATGTAATGTAGTTGCTGGTACAAAAATTGAACAGCTACTTCGTTAATTTTTTAAAATTAAATGATCTAACGGTTCATTTACATGTTGGTCCAAAAATATAGTAATTTAAAATGTGTCTAATTAAGAAATTTTGTAATGAAAATCGGGGTAAATGAATTACTAATTTATTAGAAATACACTATAACAAAAATAAGTCTAAGTGAATATATATCAGTGTCTTAAAATTTGACAAATTCCGAGCACTTACACTCAGACTGTTCCACAGAAGTAATAATATTCTTTTGCAAGAAGCCCGGCTAAAATCCCAATTGTCTGTATAGTAATTAAATATTATTACGATTAATAAAAATATTATTATGCAATTTCATTGTGCAGTATTTATTGAAATTAATCACTTGACGGGCACTGTACCTTATTTTCTCATATTGAAATTCATTGTTCTTGTTAGCCGTAGTGTCGCATCATCCATACTTTATTATCTTATTAGCGTAATATAGTAATTAGAATCGAATAATTATAACTTGTCTATCTTTAGTCTGTTACTGATAACTTTTACTCTATAAGATTTATAGAATTATGTCTCTACTCTTGAGCCTTCTGAAGAAAAAATACATTGGCTATTTTTGTCCAATTCTAGTAGTCTGCATGAGACTGTGACATGTTATCCTTCACCGATTACAAACTTACTTTTTATCATCATCATCATCTTCCCTTGAATCCCAGTTAACTAGAGTCGGGATACGAATAGACTGTCTCAAATCCCCTCTGTTCTACACCACACCACCAGGGAATCCCCTATTTGAGACTTTTCCATTCGTTTAAATTTTGAAGCAATTTCTGGAGCCTAGGCGCTCACCAACCGAATGCCCTTTCTGACGTTGGTATGGATCTTAGTGCTTTAGTCGCCTTCTACGACACGTGCAGTCACCGGTTGGTCAATTCTTCAAACAACCCGAACACAACACGGGGAAAACAAACTTACCTTTTATACTTTTTAAATAAATGAAACGTATAAAATTTAGAATTTAGAATTTGCGAAATAAATTTTTGAATAACAGCACAGCGTACCGTTGTTATTAATCGTTTGATTATAGATAAATATAGCAATTGTAGTCGCACGAGTGTTCTAATTTTGTTTGCTTAATATCAGTACTTGTAAATTTATTATAGATTTTCACTTCTAGTGCTTCGTTAGATTATGATTTTATTGGTTTAATAATTTTATTGTAAGTCTGTAATTAAACAGTCATAAATGCTTAAATCGTCGAATGGTGATTGTGATTTCGCAGGATAGACCCACTTAGAGTTTTAACTGTCACAATAAACCAAAATTCTACAAAAATCAATGTTACCAATTCAATACATTAAATTAAGTCATTCTCATATTTAACTTTAATAAATGGGAACATTAAGTGATTATCTTAAAAAGTATCAAAAAGGAATGCAATGAACATTGATGAAAAGAATCTCTGAAATAAATCGTTTGACTTGAATATGCTAATAAAACCCAGCTGAGTCTTTTAATTCAACTATTTTAATAGTCTTCATTACTATAGAGTATTAAGTTAATAGAAATAATGAATATATACACTGTATATGCATAACGTACACTTCATACATGTGCAAAAGCATTAAATATACTTTTAGTATAAATGTACTTATACATTATAATATATATATATATATATATATATATATATATATATATACATATATATACATATATATATAGACTAATATAATATAATATATATAGGCCTATATATATATATATATATATATATATTATACATATATTTTACAAATTATAATCTATATATATATATATATATATATACATGTGTATATATATATATAAATCATATCACACAATAATTTGATGTAGTACTATATAATTATATGACAATGGTATCTTTATAAGCTTACATTGTTTCTCAGTAATGTACATGTATATTTCTCAGTATAGTTATGCAGTTTGTATCTTTTTACATAGTCCTCTAAAGTCATATATGCATAAGTTAACTAACATAACATAACATAGCAACAATTAGAGTGCTACAGTCATCAATGACAGCATAGAGCACTATTGAGACAAAATCAAGCCGGCGAGAAAAAAATCAGGTCCAAAAACGGTGAAAATTCCAAAATCCAGAAACTCAGTCCAGAGATAAAAACTATAGCTAAAACTGTAACTAAAACTGTAATTATTGTTGAGACAATAATAATGTACATGTTTGGTTGTTAGAATGCGTATCTGGTAGGAGTGTACTTCACCTGTTTAATTACAGTCCGAGTATCCGACCCACCATAGACTTTTGTGAACCTGACTGTTTCATTTTGATGACGAAGCATGATAAACTTTTGTCAGTTAGTTCTAGATTTTACATGAGAATAGTTAGCATAAAAATAACAAAAAACAAATAAAATCTTATTAAATTTTAAAAAATGTTTCTTGTAGTAACAACTTCTGACCATGCATTTAAAAACGGGCATGATCTTCTATGACGAGCTGTCAAAACGTTTGAAACATTTGATAAAGTTTGACAACGCTGAAAACATCTGACAATATTTGACAAAGTTTGACAACACTGACAACATTTGACAACATTTGACAACACAACACTGAAAACATTTGACAACGTTTGACAACACTGACAACATTTGACAAAGTTTGACAAAATTTGACAAAGTTTTACAAAACTGAAAACATTTGATAAAGTTTGACAACACTGAAAACCTTTTGACAAGGTTTGACAACACTGACAACTTTTGACAAAGTTTGACAACATTTGACAACGTTTAACAACACTGAAAACATTTGACAACAATAACAAGCCCTTCAGGTATAATCAGACAAAATACTTTTTAATTGCCGTCGATTGCCATCACACCACTCATAATTTGAACAAGGCAAACAATGGATTTACTCAGCGCTAAGTCGTTAACGAGAAATCGTTTAAAATGATAATTACGGCTCTTTAGACAGATTCTTCTAATCTGATTGTTGTTCGTTGTTGACATCGAATGGGGCGTACCCTATCCTGCCCACTAGCGGCAGATTTACAATCAAATGCTCCTCCCGATTCTTGTAACTTTTCGGCGTGAGCAAAACTTTAAACGATTTCCTGCCTTACAAGATTACCCGCAGCTGTAAAACAGACCGCGAGAGTTGTGTTTATTTTTCATTCTAGTGATGCAAAGAGTTCGATTAAGGTGACTTGTGCACGCACATGTAAAGGTGTAGGCATACATACACATGCCCAGTCTATAGGTGCGTTGCTCAAATTCAAGGCTCTCCTGACAAAAATATCCTTCCGACAGGTGAAACTAGCGCCAAACGAGAAAAAACAATTATTATGTCATTTCCTAAAAGGAAAGCAGAATATTTTGAATTTCCTCTGAAATTGCGTATGATTAAGACATTTTAGATAGAAATATAAAAAACTTGACTAAAATGACCCAATGTATTTTGCTTATAATTCTAGAGATCATACTAATGAATTAGAGGTCATATTTTAGTCTGATGTCAATTTTAGAGCTTAATTTGCTAAATGAGCATTGAGTTAAAAATTGAAACTCCGTTTTGTTGAACCTCAACAGTTTAACTCGTGCTACATGCAGCGCAGGCTCCTCAACGCTGCGGTCTTGTGACATGCTCAGACATATTAATTGCATGCAATGTCTGATGTTGTTATATGATATAACACCATAACTAAAAGTTCATTAGAAACATTCAAATTATGCCGACCTTATTTCTGCAATGGTAACCAATTTCAATCATTTTATAGAGAATTTGAATGTCAACTTAAAATTAATATATTATTATTATTATTATTATTATATACAATAATGATAATAATTAAAACTATGATACTTTTATTATTATTGTCAACACGTAGTAGTTCCACTTGAAGCCATATCTGTAGTAGTCGAATCCAGCGCAGTCACTGGAGTAGATGCAGTGGTTCTGGCAGTTTTCCAGAGTCCGACCTATTATTACTATTATTTTTATTTTTATAATAATAATAATAATTATTGTTATTATTATTATCATCATCATCATTATTATTGTTATTATTATTGTTATTATTATTCATTTATTTAGCCAGAAATCATTACATGCTCCGAGATATGGAATTGATGCGTAATTGATTCCACTTACATGTACTTTCAAGAGTTAGAGCTAATTAGAGTCACTTAGAGTGAATTAGAGTCACTTAGTTACAGTTAATTTCATTATAGCAATGATAATTTTAGAGAATTCAGGTTTATTTTTCATTTCTGGGAATCTTGTTTAAAATTATGTTTTCACAATCAAACAATCAGCTAATAATATAATAATTGGGATGCATCACATATTTTAAGTCGATATACGTCTAGACCTTCTAAATATCGGCCACTGATTGTCATTTAATTCTACCTTCGACCTAATTCTATGAATGAAATTCAGTATCAGCTGACACGAACCGTATCCATAAAGGTTTCTGTTCGTGCAAGTCATGATCTGGAATCTATATATTCACTAATTAGCTAAACAGCTGCAGTATAAATTTCTACAGGAATCGGTTTATTAGTGTATTCACTCTGTCCAAATGTTATACCATTGGTATCTGAAGAGCTCATATTCCTGCTCATAATATGCTCTTTCGCTCAGGATTGAGCACACCAATGATCAGTTTAGAGAAATTTATAAGTTAGGCTAGATAAATTTATACGAAAATTTTGCCTCTACATCTTTACTATTTTCTAGTTTTGAACTTGAAGAATATGGCGTCTGAGGCAGTGCCTTCTTTAGTTACATCACTACTCGATCCTGTAGAATTATTAGAGTTTTCGGTTAATCAATTCTTATGAATCCCACATCCAATATTAGAGATATTATGTTCGAGATAGCGAATAATTTCACATTTCACATAATTTTATATTCGATTCTGTACTAAGTGTCTTGGACGCAAAAGCTCTTAAAACAGCCATAGCTCTAGTAGTATTTTCACGTAGACAATTCAAGAGTGATCTGTAAATTAACACCTTTAACATTTGCTCTTCTTTCTTACAATAACAATAAAAATAGGCCTTCTGTAGGCCTTTGCATATATATAATATCGAAAACAGATTATCAGAGGTTATTTTCCGTTGTCATCTTAAGGCATCTACATTGTCGGCTCTTGTCGGATATTGAGTTTGAAATCTACATATAATATAACCTACACAAAATTACGCGGGAGGGGATATAGTGTAACAGTTAGAGTGTTCACCTCGGATGCAAGTGGCCTGGGTTCAAAACCCATGTCAGGCAAGTAATGATGGCTATCCCCTTGTGTCCTTAGAAGGTTAATTTGTATCGCAGCTTGCTGCCGATTTACGCTATCAATAGCAAAGATATGGTTAACCATGGAGAGGAGTGTAATATCCTGCCAGGAACATGTAAAACGGTCTCCAAGACCGGACACCGGTCATGACACCGCTATAGAAATTGTCGGAGGTTATTATTATTAATATAATTATATTCATGTATCCGCAAAGTGTATGCGAAATCTTCACACATGTGAACGCATCAACACACATACACATATCCACATACACATGCACATGCACAAACACAGACACAGACACATACACTACACATACGTATGCACGCCAAACCACACAGACATACCCACACGTACACTTACACACTCACATACGCATTCCGTCTATTTGACGATAGCTGCTGCTGCCATGTTACAAAGTGATACATTATCGTTTGTAACCTGCTTCCACTTCTTATCAGCGTTTCTTTTAAAACTTGAAGTCATTTCAGCTTAACCTTATCACCCGTTCATATGTTCGCCATCCTGCGCATTTAATAGCCGCAGCTAACTAGACTTATTGCATATACATGTATATACCGACACGCTGATTCTGTATACAGCCAGTCGAAAGTTTCTGATAAATTGCGACGCTTATGTATAAATCGGATAAACAATACGATAGAAGTTGAACAATTCCAGAAAGCCTGGCGAGATAAATGATTTCACAAAATTCTTATTAAAATTATTGCTAAGCGCTTTGTGTGTTTCCGGTTGAGCAACGGCTGCATTTGTAATTTATTTTTTAGTCATTTTTTAATCTACATGTTATTTAATAAGTACCTTATTTTCTGTAAGATTTATTCCAATCAGTGTACAGGTATTAGCGACTTAATGTGATTCTCTTGGAATGTTAAAAATCTATTAAATTAATTAATGTTAAATTAATTTATGCGATGTCAAGTTTGGGAGCGAATATGCAGGTGGTCAAATGTCATGTATGTTCTTTTCCGTGATTTATAATTTAACTGTCCGATAAATCAACATTGCTGTTTAAATACTGCAAGTCTTTAAGCCTGGCAGGTGTACAACGTAAGCAATTGAGCAATTTGTTTTGTTATTTCAAGAAATAAACAATATGCACTGGCTTGTTAGCATGTGTTTCGGCAGCGAACTAATTGTTGCAGGATTCAACTTCAGTGCTAGTCCCGTCATGACGTGCTTTCGAGCGGGAAACTGACGTTAAACTTGGCTTTGAATCTTAGCTTCAAGAAACTTGAACTAGTCTCAGCTGCAGACGAACTCTGCGAAGGAATTATATGCGGCTTATCATGACTGAACTAAGATTATATTTATGGCATCGTTGATCGTAGATCAGTTCTCGATTTATCGCATTTGTCAGAAACTTGTCAAATTGTCTATAGCAACTATTGCACCCCTTTCCGCTCTTGCACTCTTGCTCCATTCCAGTGGAATGGTGGGACGTGGGGGGTTCTCTCTTACAGAGGCAAGCGTTAAATAGTGCAGCGAGAAAACTGCTTGAACTCAGGATAGATTATCTATTTTAAAAGGTAATATATTTTTGATGATATTTTAAAAATTGTATACCCCCCTGTCAGGACAGGATCTTCGTCTGAGTCATCACTTGTCAGACACGGACGTTAAACCCTATTCCGGCCTCGATAACTTCAGTCTATACTAACTATTAACACGACAAAATCAATGTTTAGAAGTTAAATAATAAAGTAATATTTAATACAATAAAATAAGAACACTAATACATGAATGATGGTATGGTAAACTCCGAATCAAACATAACACAAATTATAATTCCTACATTCCAATCAAATTCAACACAATAAAACCTTCTACTCCATACCACATAGCTAAACTATAACTTTAAAGAACCCCCCTTAAAACAACTACTATAACTAATTTATAGTATATACGACTAGGTTAGAACTAATCTATGCAGCCTAGTGCTATAGTGAAATAAGAACTAAAACTAGCGTGGTAATCCTAAACTAACTACTACTATACATAAACTTGCTATAGACCCCTGGACTTGAAAAACTCACTGGCACTCCGCTATAACTACACCAATAGTATCCTGGTACTATAAACTAAAATATCTATGACTAGTATCCTGGTACTATTGTCTATAACTCAACCAATTGACTTGGAAAATCACCTCAAAACTAAATCTAACTAATCAACATCACCGCAAAGTCCCAAGTCCTCTTATCATCGCTCACAACAAACCGCCTCATCTTTTTCGCAGCTACGCGCGACAGCAACAACAATACAACAATTCAATAAAACATATTGATTCCACAAGTGCGCTTCCATAACTGGAAGTACGAACCCTGACACCCCCCTTAGCCAATCACACTTCCTCCCCGCCTCTGTTAAACTGCTTCACTTCACCCACTTGCCCACCATCTTGCTTTGAAAATTAAAATTATTTTCACTCGTCAAATCAATAAGTATAATTGTCAAACTTTACTTTTATTTGAAGCCTCCAAATTCATATTCTGCCATTAGGAAATACTTGCAAATTGATAGTTTAATGTATATCTTAATAATGGATATCTGTAATTAATTTATATCTACATGTATTATGTAGATATAAATGAACATTATGTTTATAATCTAACTAACACAGTAAACCAGAGCAAGGAGCAGTCTAATCGCGCTATAGCACCTAATTCGGTTTGTTGCCAATAATAGCGGGACATCGTATAGGCCCCTAATATTAAAAAATATTTTGTTATTTTTTAATGTGCGAAACAGAAATAAAACCTTGCTATATTTTTCTTCAAATCTGGGCAATGTCCTATCTTATTAGATTTAGAAATATCTCAATAATGAAAACGCTGAAATACTGTCCGTATACGTCTAGATCTCTCTCTGCATTACTCTGTTTCTCTCATTCTTTCGATCTATCTTTATCTCTCTATTAGGCCCTACTGTTTATTATTATTATTATAATTATCAATTTATTATTATTATTATTATTCTTTTGAATATCACAACGATAACGATGTTTGAAAAAAGGAAAAAGGAAAAGACTTTGTGAAGGGATTAAATTGTTGATCTAAGGAGTGCTTTTATGGAGCGAGAAGACAGACTTTGAGTATGAACTATGAATATGTACCTTGAACCTGCCACTTGGCAGTGCACTGAGTGAGGAAGGAAGGAAGGAATGATGTTTATAGTTATTATAACTAGGATAGCGATGACGACTATGATTGACGTCCCTGACATCATACTTGTATGAGGAAACGGACGTTAAACCTTTATTATTATTATTATTATTAACGACGTAAATGACGATAATAATTATACGGGTATTGCATTGATCCCAGTAGTCTCTAAATTGTTCGAGTTAGTATTATTGGAGATTTGTGAACCGTTTTTGCATCAGACAACCTTCAATTTGGTTTCAAAAAGGGGATAGGATGCTCTAATGCTATATTTGATTTTAGTCAGGCAGTGAAGTATTTTAATTCGAAAGGGAGTTCATGGCAACTTTATATTTTAAAAAGGTATATGATAAAATTAATCACTATAAACTCTTGTCATCTTTGGTTAAGCGTGGTATTCCAATGTGGGTTATAGTGCTACATAATTGGTATAACAAACTATTCGTTAATGTTAGATGGAGGGGGTGTATATCTAGGGGGTTTTCAGTGAGAAGTGGTGTACGACAAGGTAGTTCTATTTCTCCTGCGTTATTTAATGTGTTTATAAATACATTTATTCTTGTTTTAAAAGATAATAATATTGGGCGTCAATTTTGTGGTCAGTATGTTGGCATTATTATGTATGCTGATGATTTACTTTTAATCTCGCCTAGCGTTGCTGGTCTTCAAGAAATGCTAAATACCTGCTACTCAGTTAGTGTGAACACCATGTTAGAATTTAATTACAAGTCAAGCTGTGCTGCCATAGGATCAGCTAGTAAATATAATATTGAAAACATGACGCTTGGTGGTAATAAATTAGAATGGTCTACAACCGTTAAATACTTCGGTGCCACGTTTACAGCCGGAAAGAAGCTATTTGTAGATACGGCTCCAATTAAAAGGAAATTTTATTTGTCAGTTAATTGTATTTTAGGGAAAACTAGGTGTACCGACGACACACTTAAACTCGCTTTAATGGAGTCACATTGTCTTCCGATTCTGCTATATTCATCTACGGCCGTTATTTATTCCAAAGAGCAGCTTGTTGATCTTAATGCATGTTGGGACTCAGTATTTTGTCGAATCTTTGGCTTTAATCGCTCGGATTCTGTCAGGGTATTCGTTGCGGGATTAGGCCGAATGGATTTTGCTTCAATTCATGCTTATTTATGTTTGAAATTTTAAAAAGAAGGAATTAAGTCATGTAATTTAGTTTTTTAGGCGTATTAAGACGGTCGATCTTTTCAAAAGACTTGAGAACTCTATGTAGATTTGTAAATTTAGAATTTAATTACCAATCTTTAATCGAAGTAACGTTACGCAATATGAAACAAAGTGTCTATAACAATTTTTGTAGAAGCGCTCCCGTGTAAGATTGTTTGGTTATCGCACTTGTATTTTGTATTCTGCACTGTTTCGGTCTTTGTACGACACTTGTTAAATTTCTTAGTTGTCTAATCGACGAATAAAAGATCTTCATTATTATTATTATTTATGAGGTTATTATTATTATTATTATTATTACTATAATTTATTATTATTATTATTATATCTATTACTATCAGTGCAAACAGACACACACAGTCACTCTCGCTCTCACTCTCTCTCTCTCTCTTTCTCCCTTTTTGTTTCTTTCTGTCTCTTTTCGTTCATTTATTTAACTATGTAACTGCCAAATTTATATAATTTTCATGCTGCTTACATCTGTCTATCTTATGCTCTATTTTCTCAGTGGTTACTATGATCCAATGAGTTGGTCTTAGTTATTGATTAACTCTCTACCTTTATCTCTTCCAATTTGTTTGTGGTTTTCAACCTATTTCAGGTTGTCTGTACCAACCCATTCGTTTGTTTGACTCAAACAATCCTCTCTGACTATCTTTCTTACATTATTCGTTTGTCTGTCTAAATCTATATGTTTATCTCTCTATCTCAACCTACTCGCCTGTCTCTCTTTCAAGTTATTCGTTTGTCTCTCTCTCTCTCTCTCTCTCTCTCTCTCTCTCTCTTTCAACATAATCCTTTGAATATTTTCTTCTTATTTCTGTCGTTTGTCTCAGTCAATATATTCGTTTGTTTTCTCAATCTATCCGTTTGTTTATTTTAATCTTTAGATTGTATGTCTCAATCTATTCCTTAGTCTCACTCATTCTGTTCATTTGTCTCACTCAAGCTATTCGTTTGTCTGCCTCGACCTATTGGTTTGTCTCACTCAATCTATTCGTTTGTCTGCCTCGACCTATTCGTTTGTCTCTCTCGTTCAATCTATTCGTTTGTCTGCCTCGACCTATTCGTTTGTCTCTCTCGTTCAATCTATTCGTTTGTCTGCCTCACCTATTCGTCTGTCTTACTCAATCGATTCGTTTGTCTGTCTCAATCTATTCATTTGTCTTACTCAATCGATTCGTTTGTCTGTCTCCATCTATTCGTTTGTCCCACTCAATCTATTCGGTTGTCTGTCTCAATCTATTCTTTTTGTCTTACTTAATCTATTCGTTCGTCTGTCTCAAGGTATTCCTCTCAGACTGTCTCTATATGTTGATCTCTCAGCTCTTCGTAGCTCTGAAATGGAAATCCAATCGGATATTTATTGAAGTCCAACATTACGATCTCTCTTACAAGAAAAGCTTACTAATTGCGTGTTCGTTGCATCTCTTGCAGGACTATTCATTGAATTATTATATAAATCAGGCACCGTAATCTCTACATCATTCGTACAAAGAAACTCTAGAATTATCAGTTACATTTCACTAGAACTAACACTATCTAAACCTAAATGACAATCATCTGTTCTTTATGTTTGACTAAAAGGCAGGATGTTAATTAAACCCGTCTTGGCAGAGTTCCCTAACTCTTTTAATCTTGTCACCTGAAACAAATCTTTGTTATAGTTTTAAAACTTGAATACTTTCTAGTACTCAAGTATTGTAGTATTTTCTTTCTTTGCCCGTTCTCTATTTAATTATAATAAATCATCAAATTTGCACACTACTTCACTTCTTTTCGCTTTATTGGTTCTATTTATTTACTTGCTTTGCTTCTTTTCTTCGCTAGTAAGAATATCTCAGTATTTGTGATAATATATCTATGAATGCATTAAGTTAAAGAAAAATGAATTATAGAATTGAACTACATGTGCCACTTGACTCACGTAATTTTTCAGAGTACTAAGTAGTAGACCAGTCATTAGTTACGTAGATTAGATTATATTATAGATTAGATTAGATTAGAACAGATTAGAACAGATTAGAACAGATTAGATTAGATTAGAACAGATTAGATTAGATTAGATTAGATTAGAACAGATTAGAACAGATTAGACTAGATTAGATTAGAATAAATTAGATTAGATTAAACAAGATTAGACTAGATTAGATTATAATAAATTAGAATAGATTAGAACAGATTAGAATAGATTAGACTAGATTAGATTAGATTAGAATAGATTAGATTAGAATAAATTATATTAGATTAGATTAGATTAGATTAGATTAGTAGCATAGATAGATTGATAGATTAGATTGGATTCGATTAGTAGCATTGATTGATTATAAATTGGATACGTAGCATATCTAGGACTATAAATGACTGCAGTTAACATTAGTCTAATCATTCAAATCATATACATCTCGATGTATATCATCACCGTGACAAGCAGTGGAAGGTTGTGCTCTTCTAGTCACGTGACTTAGTCACGTGCGAAGAAATATTCCATATTCATAACTCGCCTGTTATCCGCATCCTCTCGTTCCTGCCTCCTGACAGGACTGTTGCTCAAATGGAATTTCACAAAATCTGATTGATGCCAAATGCTAGAATGGCTCAGTACAACTTATCAGACATTTGAGATGTTTAGTTGAGATACCAGCGAGACACAAAGTATCCTCAGAGATAACTTCGTCAAGTTTTCCACACAAATTAGACCTGCGACATCTCATAATGAAAAGTGCTTATTCTGCAACCAAGCTGCTTGTGGTTAGTGGTGGACATTGGTGTGTCCCTGACATGTTGACCTTGCATAGGTAGTCGTTGTTTTTTATTAATGCTGCAATATTTCAGAAATATTTCGGCAGCGTCAGGCTCAAATTAGGTATGTTAGATGATTTAAAGACCCACTCAAATGTGAACATGAAGAGGAAACCGGAAGACAGAGAAGAGTGGAGGCGTTATATACCATGGACCTGCCAGTAGGCAGTGCAGTAAAAGAGAACAATATTTCTTACATGACAGACCTAAAAGAAATCATTTTCTTTTTTGTTTGAAAATGTGCATCGAAGTAGATCATCAAGCGGTAAATAAAGTAAAACTCTCCCTGATACAATTCTAGATTCGAACATTTCTAACAAACAATCTTTCAAAATATTTACAATTTTACGAAGCTTTGTTATTAATAAGTAGGCCTTTGTAGTTATGTTATATCAAGTTAGCTTAGATTTGTTCAGAGGCATTTGAAACAAGATTGTTTATCTGGAAATATATATTGCAAGTTATGCACATATACAATATAATAAATATATTATATGCATGTACATATAAGTGTGTACATGTATATAATATTATAGATAATACTATATGCATATATTATATATAATATTATATATAATATTATGCAATACTCGTACATGTATACCGTATAATGTCTTACCTGTTAGAATATTGATGTATACTATAATACATATACTGTTTATAAAATAAACTGTTTATATATATGTATATATATATATATATACTTATTACATGTATATACATATTTGTATGTATGTATATATACACATATAAAACATTTAGAAGCACAATGCTTATTTAAAAAGCCGTGAAATAAGTTAGCAAAGCCTCTCGTATTGATTTATTGGATAGGTTCATGTAGTATAAATTAGATTTTATTTTTAAGCTATAATAAATTAATATAATCACTTAGTTGGAATTTTAAAAAGCTACTGCCTTTAAAACATGCCACAAATACTTCTGCTAGAAGTATTTTTAGTTCGCCAGTGTAGCTTAACTCTTGCAAATTTTTTTATGATATATAATGCATTAGTTACCATTCGTGCATTCCTTCAGTCCTTTCATTATATATATTATTTTATGATTCTTCTCATTTTACATTTCTCCATGTCCCAAATATTATTTCTGAATCTCGTGCAGTTAATCTAAAATTGTGATGGGATTCATTGATTGCTAGGGCCTTTGTAGGCCCAAATCACATCTTTATCATGAATTTCTGTCAATAAATATAGAGTTATCAAAGAACAAAAAGAACACATCATTTTTTTATGACATCATCTATTATAGCATTTATGGACAACAAATCATAACTTGAAAGCTGGCCAAATGAACTAATTTATTTGGTTAGTTAAATTATTTGGGGCGCAAATAGATCGCAAGCTAAAGTTTGACCAATCGTGAATGCAGCGTTACCGCAGAACATTAAGTTTCAGTAAAATAACATCGTGTCTGAAGATGATGAATGTATGATCGCAGATGACGGCAAGCTGTTATAAGAACATGAAAAGGAGGCCAGCAATTGTTACGAGTTATGAAGCAGACGTCAAACTTTGCTGCCCTGAGCGCACGCGCCCCCTAACCCGTGCACGTGCCTTCAGATATCTGGAATGCCTCCTCCTATATGTAGTCCTCTTTAAAGAAGAGTTACTACTGGAATTATCGAGAATGAGACTTAAAAATGAGGAGAGGTGTTTTGTTTTAGTACATGTACATAGAGCATAAAATCAAAGTAGGCAACGAGTAAGAATAAAAAAATTAAGGAGAAATACTTTTTGTTTTGTAAAATTATTTTAATATTTTAGAATTTTGATAAGAGTTTGGAAGTGTTGAATAATTTACTGTATATAGAAGGCAGGTGCCTCGAGACTTTTTATAAACTTGGCCGAAACGACGCGAAATATTAAAGGGCAAATAAATAAGTAATATGCACTGATTGCTGAATTAACAGCCGATTGTTTGTTGGCATGCTATGCAATAAAAGAGAATTAGGTGCAAAGGTCAAATGCAGTGCTCTCCCCGTCACTGGCATGCTATCGAACAGGAAACTGACGTTAAACGTAGCCTTTTAGAGTTACATTAAACAATATTTAAGTATAAATCTCAAGTATCCGCAAACTCTGCCTTTAAAAATTTGCCTTTAAAAATGTTTTACTGCTGTCAAATTCGCCGTTGCTTTCTGATTGAACTCTCTCTGATTCTTGCAGTAACATTCTAATTAATTTCAATATCAGAGTATCCGCGGAATCTGCTGGTAGATCTACGTGGGTGATTTCATATAAGAAATATATACATATATATAATGTATATATATATATATATATATATATATATAGAGAGAGAGAGAGAGAGAGAGAGAGAGAGAGAGAGGGAATATTATAGTAAACCAGTATGAAAATGAAAAAGCTTACATTTAACTCTGATCTTACATATTACTCATCATTGCACTTAATTCTATATACTGCTCTTCAAAAGATGTACAGTACGAGCACAAATGCTCTCACATTAATTAACATTCAAAGCTGCTCTCCATGCAACCTCCACCTCTAAGTTATTAACTCTTTGTCCGCTGCCTGAGCTGACCACATCTACAATGTCTGCGAGGTCAACCGGACTTCAAATAGCCAGCTAATAGTTTCCCATAATCCCAAGCACTAGTCTATTGTACATTTATACACTACTCGACAACCAGAGATAGATCTTGAGGCCGTCCAACCTCGTGCCAGTGTCGAGCAGCTCATCATGGATAAAGTGATGGATGAATATGAGCAGCCGCTTAGCAAGCTGTTAGATGTCATAGAGAGAGAGAGAGAGAGAGAGAGAGAGAGAAAGAAAGAGAGAGAGAGGAGTGAAAGTTTTGAGATGTAATGCACGTTATTGACGATTGAAGACTGTCTAGCTGTTCATCTTCTGGTATAATTTACGCCATCGCGTAGTGTATGTTTTTCTGCATGACATGACTATATTTGCATGAGATTACCTTTTACGTGACTATATTAAGCTAAATATAGGAATATATTTAAAGCATAAAGCCAATTGGCTGAAGCCAGTGGCGATGTCGGTAAGATATTCGACCACGGATCAGTGTGTGCTGGGTTAAAATCCTAGGCTTACCCGTCACTGACATCGCTTTCGAGTGAGGAAACTGACGTTAACATAAGCTGTACCAATTCTATTACTACTCAGTTTGCTTTAAACTGTACACCCTTTGCAAAATATAATATTTGGATCAAACATAAAGATGGTTATAACTCAAAGTAATGTTTCGTAGGACTTGAGAGTTTTTGACAAGTGAAGGTATTTACTGTTGGAAAAGATTACGATGTAGCATAAACGTGGAAACATTATATTCCACTGCCGCACTTCCCAGCAGGTGGAATTATTAATTGTGTTTTTAAATAATTGTTTTAATGGAAGAACTAAGACGCTAGTTTCTCTGATGTTTAGCATGTGTGGAAAATTATTATAAGATTTCTTGACCTATAAATGTGCACTTAAATTGCAACGTAAATATAGGTCGCCTTGGTTAAATGACCTATATAGCAAATCATACGGTAAAGTAGTGAATAAACTTTAAAAAGCAATTTATTTATTTATTAAGTTTTTTATTTTTTATAACTACAACAATATGAGTTCCAAATTCTTTAAAAAGTCCATTGACGTTTCCTAAATCGCATTTGGATGAGGTAATGAACTTTACCCCAATAACCATTCCACTAAATAGCTATAAAATTGGAATGTGTATCGCCAGTATCGGCTATGTTCTGCACTTTACTTTTCTCTTTTAGTATGATTAAACTTCTTGTTCCTCTGTGCACTGCCTAACGGCAGGCCCATGGCATATAACATTTTCAACCACTTCTATCTTCAGCTTCTCTTTTCATTTTATATACTAATTTTTTCATTAAACTGACTTGGTCTGCCTCTACCTCTTTTCGTTTGCATTCCTCCTTCAAGTTCGACTTTCATCAACCCATCCTCCATATGTGACTTTTGATATACCAGTAACCAATATTTCGATATACAAGAAACTAATATTTCGATATACCAGTAACTAATATTTCGCATATTAACATGCATTTAGTATCTATGGAATATTTTAAATCTTTGAGATATTGTATATAGACTATACAGTATATTTATATATACAGGAACTTCGACCAAAATGAGAAAATTCGCATTGCATTGTTAACGAGACTAATTTTACATTTCAACTAGCCTGCCTTTCATGTTATTGATACAGCAACTTTATTTGTTTATAGATTAATTAACTAACAATCATGATTGATTAACCTAGAGCCAAATGATTGGTTGAATTAATCGCTCTCAATAGCCTAGAATTTGAAAGAATCTGGAGATCTGCAGGACTTTATGTATATATACAATTCTTTATAAACGAGCGATAGATCAATCAGTGGAGTCTCAAACAAACTTCAACAGGTTCTCACAACGCCAGTTTTCAGCCGCTATTCATGGCAATACGTAATATGGGAATGGCAATAGGTTTGGGTGGAAGGAGGATGAGAGGTGGGGATAAAATGCTGGAAGATATTTTGGATATGCATGTAGTTTGATCGCTATCAACCAAACGCTGAATAATATTACAAAATGTCTTTAACTCACTGCCTATTAGCTAGTCTATATATTTGAAATGATCTATTTTACATTTCAGCATTTGCAATACTATACAACGCAATACATATGCAATACACTCGAATACCTTACTAAGTTACTACACAATACAAGGCAAACTGATAAGCTACTATGCTATACGATACGAAGCAATGCTGTCCGAAGCAATATTAGTTTAAACTTTTGTTTCAAACTCTAATTTCTTTATTGAGGAGATGTTTAAATAACATTTACAGTATACAAGGAAGCTAAAAGCTAATGTTAACGTCAGTTTCCTCAGTTTCCTCACTCGAAAGCGATGTCATTGACTGACGAATTCAGGAGTTGAACCTCGCACATACTGATCCGCGGTCGAATATCTTACCGACATCGCCAATGGCTCCAGGCAGTTTAGGAATATAATGTTTGCATTTAAATAATATTTAAAATATAATGCCAATGCTAATATTGGGCAAAATTTAACTTTTGTTTTAAATTAGATCTAACTATTTTTAAAGATAACGACGGCACCTTTTAATATTAGGTTTTTATTTTAAAAAGTTAAAGCGCAATTTATAGCAAATGCAGCCGATGCCAGAACTTTGATAGCGAAACTTCAAAGTTTCGCTATCAAAGTTCTGGCATCAGCTGCATTTGAGAATAAATGAGAGTGTAAATTTAAAATATTTAAATTTTATTTACTGAAATTGTGGGCTTTATATCGATGACATTTATTTCATGGAATTGTCATGTCAAGAACGAGTCCTTCCATTGAAGATATATGGGGTGCTTTCAGGATACTGGATACCTGACGAACCTAGATAAGTAGACTGTTTATTACCAATGACCCTTTCGATAGTATTCTTGGATCCTGAAGGATATCAAACATTTATTATGCTATTAATACTTTTTAATTTTATATCCTTGACAATAAAGTTAATTAATTTCTATACATTTATGCTGGGCCCTCTTTTGTATCATAGTTTAGGCTTGCTATGTTGAAGTTGTATTGTAATAAATCGAAACACTTGCGGCAGATGGTGCGCATAGAATTAAAATGACTAGGCCTACTAGGATCAAAGTCCAACATGGCTTGGGGAATACCGTTGTGTAAATAATCATAACATACCAAGCTACGCTAATAGTACAAACTCAGCGCCTTTCAGTGTTTTAAAACCTTCGGGTTACTTTTGCTTCAGAAGAAATATACAGCAGAAGGGTGATTATATTTTCTCAGAATATCAGAAATTATTTGTACTTTTATATTTATTATTTCGGTTCTTTAAATGCCCTTCATCTTTCCGGCATGAGATTGAAATGTTTACGTACAGTTAATCTGAATTTATTCCGTATAGTATCCGGACCACTGAAGAATAGATCAACCGTAAATTGTAAGTATCGTAAGAGGCAAGAGCCACCTAAATAACAACTGAAGCCAATGGGAAACTATCTCAGAAATCATTATTCAATATTAACATATAGGCCTTTATCATTTTACTTTTATTTAGATAAAGTGGATTTAGGTTCACTTAACTGCCGGACACTTTAAATATGTTACGGGATTATCATATATTCAATCAGTTGACTATTTGTAAGGTGTCCGACAGAAAGTATCAGTAGATGTGGATGCGGGGTTTAATTCCTGTGTTTACTTTACCAATGGCAATTTTCAATATAGGAAACAGACGCTAAATTTGAGCTTAGGTGTAGACTTTGGCTTAGATAATACAAAACTCTTGTGCGATTGCCCAACATGCGAATTGACAAGTGACATGTCAATTCGCATGTTGGGCTGTAGTTTAAGAACGTGAACGTTGCATCGACGAGAGATGTCTATTATGCAACATCTACAAGCAGGGTGCTATAACCTTATGTGCAGGGTGCTATAACCTTAAGTTTTTATTTTGTTAAAGCGATAAGAAATTCCTAAGCGGCTAGCATCGATATTTTGCAAGGTTTTTAAGCTAAATTGCATTCAATTTCCAGATGCTGAAGTCTAAGTTAACTTATAAAATTGTCATACTAAATATAATATTAATGTGTATCAACAAAGTTTGTTCTTGTAGCCAAACATCCTATATTTATTTAGTCTAAATATCAGTATTTAGTATTTTAGTAAAATAAAATATTATAGTAAAATATAATAATTATACAAATTAATAACAAATAATATGGACATTTAATATTTAAAAATCATACTAAATATTTATATTAATAAAATTAATTGTGACTACGGCAGGAACTAGTTGGGTTAAGCTAGTTAGCTTAAGTAAACTCCCTGCAGCTAGCCTTAAAGCCACTATTAAGTGTTGAAGCAGATGTTAATTTAGGCGAAACTAGTTAGCTTAAGTAAACTCTCATCTGCTAGTCTTGCACCACTATTAGGTGTTGAAACAGACGTTAATTTAGGCTAAGCTAGTTAGCTTAAGAAACTCACTGCCGCTAGTCTTGCGCCACTATTAGGTGTTGAAACAGACGTTAATTTTTTCTAAATTGCCTTGTATTAAACTGATCCCATTACCACACACCTGCAAGAAAGTATGGACGCCTAGCAGGTCGCTATTAACAATGGCCTGCAGGTATGGCGGGTAGAGAACATTTATAAATAAACAAACAAGATGGATGTCTCTATACCTTGCCCACCTCATTGAGACAGTTAGGATGATAAGTGGAGGATAGCCTGGTTACGTATCTGTTCTAATTATGTCTGTCTATGCAGAACTCTGTGTGTGACTGGTATATTCGTATGCTTACAATGCTTATATGTATGCTTATATGTATGCTTATATGTATGCTTATATGTATGCTTATATGTATGCTTATCCTTAGAGATTAATCTGATCAGACAGATATTCAGATAAATATGATATTGTGTGGTCACCTTTTTGTTTGATTTTCTGTCTTTGTGTCTAGATTTCCATTTGGTCCCTTATGTGGACCTTTTTATTTTTGACTAATCAGATTATTGTGCTTGGCATCATTATGCTTGGTTCTAAATGCAATCTCTGTGCGTTGTTGTTGCTGTTAATTTTTTGTTAGTGCTTTTTACGTGTTGTTTGCATTAGCTAATTCGTAAATCAATATATCGCTCATAGGTTTGTTTAACGTGATGGTTTAATTCGAGAAGCAACATTTTACTGATATGGTTTTGGCACATAGGGGCGTAAAATGCTGACATACCACCGTGGTAAATGAATTACTTTGGAAATTCTGAATGCAAAATGTATTTCGTCAAAACGTATTATATTGTACCATAGCGTATCTCATCATATCGTATGGTTTAACATCAAATCTGCTGACCATATTATATCATAGCACATCACTTCTTTATATCGCATCAGTTCTTTATATCTCTAATTAGTCCACATCACATCTTCTGATAACATAACAGAGTAAAATAAACATCGTTTCGCGCTTTGCCATGTTACTTCAATTTAATTGCTTCATTTCTCAATAATTTCTTTGCCATTGGTTTATTTTCTTTATCTTATTTTAATTTATTCTATTTAAAATTTTGCAATTTAATGTTAGTGTGCTTTATTTTTCATTCATTATTTTGTCATTGATTAAGCCGTTGATTTCATGACCGTTGAGCACATAAAATGGAAAGCAGTTGAGAATACGTAGTTCGAGATGAGAAGAAAAAACCTTTTTTTCGCAATAACTTAAACACTGTAACTTACTGTTAATCCAATCTTTGCGACGGTAGCTTGAGTGTGTCAAATCGTCATGAACTATCATCATGAGCCTTATTGGTGCTTCTGAACCGTAACTTTATAGAAACTACAACCTACCTACTCTATAACTTTAAGTTTCTTGTTAATTTCTAGTTATCATTCTCAATTAATTCTTGAAGAAGTGTTGAGTAATTTTAATATTATTAAAAGTAGTCTCTCATTCCGAATTATCAGTAGATCTACTTACACTCTTCGGTTCATCAGCCAATCAAAGAAATAAGGATCTACGCCCCAATCTACATGATAGACCAATTTCACTGACAAATCTTACATGGCTTAAGTGTGTAATAGTTCCGAAAATTAAAAAAAACATTTTCCCAATCCAATTTATACGAAAGTTCATGCCATTAGTTGGTAAGAAATGATAACATTTGACCTGCAGTTTGACCTCCAAGACTTCAATTGTTACTGTTTTTCGCCGCTCACACTCCGGTATATAAGCGGCGAGAAGGAGGCAGTGCTCTCACGTGGGTAGAGAATATAAAATAGACAGAACGTAAAGTATAATATATACACCAACCGGCGTTAGATGGCGTAATGGATTCAATTGACAAGTTGTCAGAAGCTTCGAATATACAGTTAAAATTTATTGTCTACTCTAATGGCTCCGGAAGATCTGCTATAGACAGGATCTGGATATGATCTGTTCCGGATCGGTATGGGAGCAATAGTCCAGGATACCTTAGTTTATCTTACACTATAAATATCGTCGCCATTATATTCCATGCATTCTCGCGCGCTGAGGGTCTGAGACATCTAATTAATCAAGCTGCAAAAGATGTGTAAACAAAGTAAATAACGGACTCAGAGGGTAGCATGGGCTTAAGTTGCCCCACTGCGTATCAGTTTGAAGTAGGACAACAGCATGGAATAGCACTATTCAAATCCAAACCTCTCTCCATCCGTGACGTAATTTATAGAAAATAAACTGGCGTTAGTCTTGGTTTTACTGTTTTCTTTAAATCAACTTACGTAAGAAACAATAAGGCAATCAATTGAATCGTGTCGCGAATACTGTATAAATAAAGTTAATTAATCTATCAATCAGTCAATCAATCAGTCCATAAATTAGCCACACAGTGAAACACGAGGCTCATTCTGTTAATTTGTTGAGTCCCTGTAATGTGCTTAGACTATTACATCACATAATTTTCTAACAACTAAGTATACTGTATAGAATGTCTCAATAGCGCAATGGTTAGAGGTGCAGATAACAGACATTCAGGTGAATTGAAACATCGTGGGTTCGAATCCCAGCCGCACTGATCTGAGAGTAAAACCTCGGGCATTCACATGACTGACTACTCGGAAAATGGACAAAATTGCTTAACGGATGTAACATAGGCCCTATGTGGTATTAGAAGTGATAGATATCAACATAGTTGATCATTTCACTATAATGTGTGTTATTATTATTATTATAAATTTACATCCGCGGTTCAGTCGTCCAGTCGCATAATAGAATTGTTGACGCTAAGTTATGAGGATATTCTGAAACAGAAGCTTTTAGAAATATGTCCATTAGATGGTGCTGAAAATCCTTAGATTATAAAATTACAGGTGAGAAATTGCGTGATAGGCTAGTTATAGAAAGTCGACGAGTGAATTAACCTAAAGAAAATAGGGCGCCACTGAACTCATTCTAAAGGTTGGCTGGAAAGGTAATGGAGAGGTAGTGGATAAATGATGGACAGGTAATAGAAAGATGATGGACTGAAAGTGGAAAGATGATAGAGAAGGAAAATAGTTTTAAAAAGACAAAGATCAAGGATGCTTGAAGACGCATCGGTATGTAGATATGAATTGAATAGAAGATGAATAGAATTAAATGAAATAAAATAAGAATTACATGAAAAATCAGTGAATGGAATTAAATGAAAGAAATATATAAATATATTTTGAACTATATTCCAGGAAATATTTTCCTGGAAATATATTCCAGGGACCTGCCATTGGGCAGAACCTTGAGAGTGTTAGCCATTCTTCCTCGAAGAGGTCATTATCTGTCATGGTGAGATGTTATTCAGATGGTCGAGCCGTAGCAACCAGTTTATGAGAGCTGTCGATTAAAGTTTGGAACTATTCACGATAAATCACCGCAGTTAGACAGGCCTGGCTGTTAACTGAACTTCTCGCGCCTGCCAGTGTGCGTGAAAAGTGTTTACAATTACAGAAAATTCTCCAGTTAATGATTGTTATAAGAATTCCTGGAGAAATTTTCTGCCAATCAATCTCTCTGTAATATACTAATCTATGTTTGTCTGCGTGGATTTGATGACGATTGTGCGGAACTGTCCAAATGTGTGTTTCTCCATCAATTTTACCACAACGATTTATTCCTTATTTAACTGGTCATCAAAAACCATTTATCTAGATTTTCTTCATGCTCCCATTCTGTAGCATTGCCAACTTGAAAGAATTGGGAAATTTTTAATCAGAACTAAGCTGATTGTAAGTTACAGAACTTCAACGTTTCAAACCTGCGCAAAATATCGCAAAACTTCATTGCAAAACGTTATTCTAACATAGAGTTTTCGCTATATAAATTCATGAAGCATAATTAAATTTCCTTTCATTTTCATATCACTGCTTTTGGTAGAATATTATTTTTTACAAAATGGGCATATTAAAAGAGGTTATGCCGCATGAATCATGTACTGAATTCAAAGTTAAAAAGCGCATGATTGTATGATTTAAACGCAAATAAATTATTAGAAAATTATAACAGATCAATTAAATAAGATTTTTTATAAATCATTAAGAATTAATTAATGGAATTAATGAAAATGCAGAACATTGGCATTTCAAATGAAGTTAACTTTCAAATTAAGTATTATATATATATATATATATATATATATATATATATATATATATATATACCAAATGAAGTTTAACTTTCAAATTAAGTATTATATATATATATACAGTATATATATATATATATATATATATATATATACTGTACATAAGCTATAATATATATATATATAATATATATATATATATATATATATATATATATATATATATATATATATATATATATTATAGCTTATGTACACAGATACAACAAATATTTAATATACAGGTCTATACATGCTTATATGTAATATATTTATGTGTATACATTATTGTATATAATAATGTAGGCCTATATACAGATATTAATATATTATATATATATATTAATATATTTTATAGTATACATTATATATCATCCGTTTTGTCATACAAGGATGATGTCAGGGACGTCAATATGACGTCCCTGACATCATCCTTGTATGAGAAAACGGACGTTAAGTCTTTTGTATTAATTTTATTTTTATTATTAATATTATTATTATTATTATTATTATTATATACATGTATATATTTTATTACAGGGTCGTCCAGCCTGACCTCGTTGACTTCAGTCAGTGTTGGCGGGAAGCAGAACCCTGATGAACCTCACCACAGACACAGATGTCGCTACTGTCAGAAAGGCTTCAGCAGCGACAGCGCTCTCCAAATACATATCAGATCACACACCGGTATAGTAATAGTTCATTTATTACAAAAATAATCTAAATTACTAAATATCTTCAGTACAAAAACCGATATTTCCATCGAATTATAACAACAAAAATGTTTCATTTATCAATTTTGTTCTTAAATTTGCTGATATCGCTTAAAATAAATATTTTATTAAGAAATTTTCAAAATAGGATTTCAAAGGTAGAGTTTTAAGAGCCAAAATATTAAAGTTGGGTTAAGCTCTGTATCTCGAGAGTATCAAACAAGTGCGATTCCTAAATTTGAATCCAGATCCTACTAATCGGAAATAGGATGCGTATACAATCACGTTAATGGGTGACCATACAGTTTTATATAACATACCCCATTTACTGACAATCGCGGAAGATAAAATGTTTAGTTACTGTATATTTTACGTATTGAAATTACTTCAAAATTTGCAGTAACCAGACTGCAATCTTGTAAGTTTATTATCTTAGTGAAATATTTTTATGCGTTTGTAAAAGGCACATATATTTCATAAATTATCTTTAAATAAATGTGACAGAGATATTACTGTTATGGCCTTTTCATAAACAATGAGATTTATGATTTGTAATTAGGAGAGCGACCGTTCAAGTGCAGCGTGTGCGGTAATCGATTCAGTACTAAGGGAAACCTCAAGGTTCACTTCATGTGTCACACTGAGACCTATCCACATCTACGCCTGGACGTCATCAATCATGGACTCGCTTCCAGCAACAAACCGTCCGATCGTCCTACCTCGCGTCCTTCTCACTTTCCCCAGACACTCCTCTCATCCACCACGTCATCGAGCACCTCCGCTAGCCGTCCTCTAGGTCCTCCTGGAGATGTATTGTCGTCTCTTACCAGACCACCGATGCTTGTTCCTATATCAAAGGGTGTATCGTCAAGTCAGATTGAGCAATTTAAGGACAGATTTCCTATGTTTGATGGAACTGGATTCCCGTTAAGGATGGGATCAGTAGGCGGCGGACGACATGATAAATCTCCTGGATCCTTTTCTGGAGTGGGATCTGGTGAAAAGGACGACTGTGGTATTGGAGCCAAAAGCGGAAGTCGCTCTCCCGTGCCAAGGGAGACATCAGAGCAGAGGGATGACGTCGTTAAGAAATGGGCAGATTTTAAGGAAGATTTAAGAAGAGGGGATTTCTCTAGTCCATCCAGTTCGTCGCAGTTTAGATCTCGTTCCACCTCACCAGTTCATGACAAGGACAGCAGCGTGAAGACTGATAAAACAGACAACGAGTATAATGACGAAAAGAGAAGAGTTCATGAAGGAGATGCCAATCGCGGAAGGATTAACTTTCCGCCTATATCAGCCAGTATTAGCTCCAGCTTTTCGCTCCATTCGTCTCTAGCTATTCCTCCACCATTGAGTCTCCTCTCTTCAATGTCTTCCGCACTAACGGGTTTTCCAAACTCTCCCTATTGCACTAGCCGTCCGCCACTTCCTTCGCACGTTCCGCCAACATCATTCAGCTTTAATACGTCATCCATGTTCTTTCGCCCTAATTTCTCGGGGCCACCAAATGGTCTGGGTGGAGGAAATCTGATTGCAGATGGAATTAGCGGCAGAGGGAGCAATAACGCAGCAAAGGAGGATCCTATGGAACAGTTTATGGAGATTCAAAAATCGGAGACTAGTAAGATGGAGCAACTGGTAAAGAACATTGATAAAAAGTTGTCGGATCCTAACCAATGTGCTATCTGCTACCGCACGCTGAGCTGCAAGAGCGCCCTACAGATGCACTATCGTACTCACACTGGTGAACGACCATTCCGCTGCAAAATATGCGGAAGAGCTTTTACAACCAAGGGTAACCTCAAAACTCATATGGGTGTTCATCGAGCGAAGCCACCTCTGCGGATGATGCACCAGTGTCCTGTCTGTCACAAGCAATTTACAAACACTCTAGTCCTACAGCAGCATATTCGAATGCACACTGGCGACATGCCGAAATTGACTACCAGTTTTCCCGGAGCCGGGCCAATGCTGATGATACCACCCGGCTATCTACAGATGGGAGGAGGATATCCAGGATTTTTTGGACACCATTCTCAAGGTTTTGGTTTAAATGTTTCAAGACCATCTTCAAGTTTAATTTGTCCACTTGAGGGGCGTATGATGCCGTCCCACCTGAGAGGAGGAGATTCTGCCGGACCTTTAGGGGATCGTGAAAATGATTCAACTTCCAGTGTTCAGGAAAAAGATGATGCTGAGGCTGATAACATAGATCACTCAAATCTCTCTGATGAAGATAGTTCCATGATGATGGATTATTCTAAGCGCATCCAGGACGATGGTCCGGATGATGATATGGATGTGGATGGCGGAATTGATGATGCAAAGTCCAGTGAACTGGGACGAGATTATTCAGACGATGAGATTAGTTGTGATGAAAATATTGAGTTTGGAAAGAAATATCCGCCAGAGCAATTGGATGAAGAGGGTATTAATTGCGACAAAACGAGAGAATTTAAAAAGGAATATGAAGAAACTGAAACTGAAGTGAACGATTACAATCATCCTTCAAATGAATCGGACGGTGGTAACAGTAGTTCCAGATCAGAATCTCCTGATGGAGCAACTAGGCAGACACCCAGGAGCCAGAACGAAGAGGAAGATGAAAATGAACAGTTGGATAGAGAAATAGTACGAAAATCGCGATCACCAAATACATCGGAGTCGACAAATATGCGAGACAATGAAGAAAGATCTGCGACTAGCCAGTATCTTATGTTTGACTACTCGCAGAATTCATCATCAGTGTTAGTTCCATCCACGGGAACCTATTCCTCTTCCTTGATGGCTCTTGAAGAAAAGGTTAAAGAAATTAATGGTCAGCGGGTAGTTCCTCACTTTGGAATTGGTCTCACTCACCCTTTGGAACAAATGGAAAGAATTATTAACAGAACGGAAGGTCCTCCTGTCAAATCTGGAAGATCTAACTGGGATGTAAGTGGAGATTCGGCTCGAGCTGCCGCAGCCAGGGAAAGGCTGGCATCCAGGCAAATTCTAGCAGACGAACGCCGAGCTGCATCATCTCCAAGATTAGATGGAGAATCTAACTCAAGATCCGAGTTTTCTCATTATGCTAACTTATCGCTAGATGGAATGGACCTGTCGCCTAGTTCTTTTGAAGCAACCACTGGAAAACCGAACACCACCTGCAGTATTTGCTACAAGACCTTTGCCTGCAAGAGTGCTCTGGATATTCATTATCGCAGCCATACAAAAGAGCGACCTTTCAAGTGCAAACTCTGCGATAGAGCTTTCTCTACCAGAGGAAACATGAAACAACATATGCTAACTCACAAAAACAACGGTGACATCACTGGACAAATGATGATGACGTCATCTGAAGGATCGTGTTCATCCTGCTCTCAGTCTGTTTTCGCTGATGACGTCAACGCGGGGGAGAAATCCGAAGCGACTATGGGTGCTTCCGACGACGACTTAAATAACAACAACAACAGCGACGAATTCAATACGTCACACGACTCACCTGCAGTGACGTCACAGCATGATGTAATGAAAAATTTCAGCCAAACAGGAGCTGACAATTCCATTCAGGAGCAGAGAATTGATGGTGCCGATAGAGTTGTGGATAATCAGCCCGTTTATCCACCACCTCCCAGCCATTCTCCATCGATTAGTCGCCGGACTAGCTTGCGGCACATGTGCCAAGTGTGCCAGAAACCTTTCTCAAGTGCCAGCGCCCTGCAGATTCACATGAGGACTCACACAGGCGACAAACCGTTCAAATGCACAGTATGCGGCAAGGCCTTCACAACCAAGGGTAATCTGAAAGTACACATGGGCACTCACATGTGGAATAACGGTCCCTCTCGCAGGGGGCGAAGAATGTCCGTGGAAGGGATCAGTGGGTTTGTCGCACCCCCGAAATGTTCTGAATTCTTTAATTCTCCGCCTCCACAGCACATACCGCCACCGATCCCTTCTAACGCCCCCACCCATAGAATTTCACAGATGTTTCCTTTTCATTTTAACCCATTCGTTAATGGTTTCGGGGCAGGAGCCAAGCTTAACGAGATCTCGGTTATACAGAATATGGCTAGTGTTGGAGCCAGAATGCCTCTACTCTCGTCGTTTGGGCCTGATGTAATGAATAGAATACCGTCAATGCTAAAACCACCGGGCTTTGCCCTCTACTCTCCAATGAGAGCCACTCTAGGATTTGGAATTCCCCCAGCCAGACACAATATTGACAACCTTGTCAGAGGCCGAAGTCCTTCCGGTAGAAGGAGCGAAGATGAAAGACCCATAAGTCCTGGTTCTGACTCCAGTATCCCGAGAGAAGACGTTGCTAGCAGAAGTTCTTTGGGTACCAACGGCGAACTGGATCTAAGCCTCAAGAAGTCTCCTACTCCTCTTAGATCAGCGGCAGTTCCAGGTGCCACGGATCCAGCCTCACCTCAGTGGACCTGGAAAACTTCATGCAACCTATGCAGTAAGGTTTGTTCCTCTCCAGGCGCCCTAGACCTTCACATGAAGTCACACCCGGACTGGACGGATTCTGCCAGCTCTCCGAAACAACTAGCCGTTTAGTAGAACTGTTTTGTAGTTTTATAGGGATCATTGAGAAGTTATTGATATTAAATGCATGATTAGCTGGATAATTGATCAGTTGAGATCAGAATAGTACATTCGTTATTCTTAACGAGCCGATAAAATTAGTTCTAAAATGTTAAACGTCTCATTAAAGGCAAAATTCATTATGAAGTCTACCTTCTCTAATTTTATGCTTAACTGTATATTAGACGTTAAATTGTCAGTGGTATACATGTATATCATTCGTCCATTACATTAATTAAAATGCACTCAGTAGACTGAAGGTTCATCTCATCGCGATGTCTATAAAACATTTATCAGGCCTCTGATAGAGAATATGAATAGTTCCTAATTACTATTCATACTTACTTCTTTTGACTTGTTGCACTTTTTGTGTTGCGATAATTTAAATAGTAAATGTGCGAAAACAAGCAGAAGCTCCTAAGCAATTTGTTATTATTTGACAAGAGCATGTAAACGTACGCACATCGTATTAATATCTCAACTTCTTGAGAACTAAGACTAATATCGCTCAGTATTGTTTTTACTATGGAAGACATTGCGATATTTGCCGAGCAGTCTAGTCGTTTAATTAATTATCTATATGATACATTAATTAATTATAATATGCTGTTTAATGTTTGTACTGTATAATGTTCTTATTTGTGAACCCAATGTCCGAGATCATCCGACATTAATAAAACGTTTAAAATGTCTTAGTTATGTATTGAAGCCGACTTTACCCGTTCTGCATAATTTAATTCTATGAACAACCTGACACGAGGTTCCAATTGTTTAGATTTAGACTGCTTCATCAGTTTTATCTGACTTCATCATTTTAAAATTACAATAATGTTTTACAAAGTCTGTTTTGCTTTCAATTAAATTTCACCAACCAAATGGCATGAGCGACGGACCTGAATCAAAACTGCAGTGACTGTAAGTCGAGGCGATTAACAAAAAGCATCCCATAAACGAAAACATAAACTAATCTTTAAAGTTTTAGGTAAACCACGTTTTTCTTACATAGTATTCTGTAAACTATTAAGCACAACTTCGTCTTAGCGTTTAGGTCCAAATAACATTTTATTTCTAAATCAGTGAAGAGCCTGTTCTTGAATGCAGTTCTAGAAAACTGTCCTCGTTCTCTTTAAGAATCAGTTCCACAAACCAGTTCAATACTCTAACGTTAACTGAATAATTTTAAAACAATTAATAAAATTAAGAAGTAATTAGTAAAATAAGATTCTAGTCAACTTTATAAAGATACATTTTATGCAATACTGCTGCAGCATTTCTCTACAGTGCACGGAGAATGAAACCAGCCAGTAAAAAGATGATAATATACTCTAAGGATGATATTTTGACGAAGCTGCACTTTGAACAACTGAACAACTTGTGTTTCACATTTAAATCTTACTTAAATACACTGGACACGTGAATATGCATGTATAGTGCACATTTAGATACGTTATAATCGATCTTTAGAAAATTGTACATAGTATTGCAGTGAAATGTATTTATTGAGTGAATTTATTAATTTGTTATCAGTATTATTGCGCACAGTACAATGTACATTATCAATGAAGTCTTTTTGCAATTTTGTTAAATAGCAAGCGTTGTATCGCATAGCATTCACTTCATAGCAAGATTTGTATAATTATGTGCTCTTGTATGATAACGGTACGTGACTGTGTGCATGCTAAGAATTATCGTACTTGTTTTATGCTATACTGAATGTTAAATTATTTATTGTGCTAGTCTTTGAGAGTCGACTTCAGTTCGTGTACCTGAATGATAAGCGTAATGTTTATGTATTTCGTCATAGCTTGTTATTGTCTAGACTAAATCTGTTGACTACATTATGCTTGTATATGTTTAATGTGCTACACTGTTATAAGAAGACAGTGTCAAAAAGATTGATTTTTCTAGCATTGTGAGCTGCGAATCCAGATAAGTATGTGTATTTCAATCAGCTGAATGTTTCTAAAAGAAATTGTTCGTCAATCGTTCGGGTTCATTACTCAATTTCAGTCAACTAAAGATGAACAAAATTTAAAAGAAGCATAAAAATCTCTATCTCTATTTCTCATCTGCCTATCTCTCTCTCTCTCTTTCTCTCTCTCTCTATCTCTTTATATATATATCTCTCTTTCTCTGTCCCTCTCTTTCTCTCTCTCTCCTCTCTATCTCTCTCTCCATCTCTCTCTCTCTCTCTCTCTCTCTCTCTCTCTCTCTCTCAGAGTATAGCATGGTGGTTAGTTCATGGTTTGCAATACCTCATTTCTGTCAACTATAAACTAGCATATTTGAACGCCAAACATATCTTCACATTTCTCACTAATTATGGACTGGCTGACAAATATCGTGTAATCAGGATCAAAATGAATAAATTGCTCCGCCAGTGGTAAGCTCAAAGCGTAATTTATATGCCCAATGATTGCAACATAACAATATCATTAAACTGTAGCCATACTATCGAGACATGGATTCTTTCTTTTTTTTAATCTAACATTCCAATCAATTTAAGCGTCTTGGAGTTTCCTATGAAATTTTCGGAGAACTGACTTCAGAAAAAATGAGAACTAGTGTAACTGATTTTCCATGCGTCCCCCAAAAATAGTAGGAAGGCAAGGAAACGGTGGCAAGTTATACGAACTAAATGGTAAGTAAAGCTGATCCTAAGATGTATTATTTCCTGTTGCATTCCGTGTCACGGTCTATGATTGATCAATGTCATAATCTACATTATAAACTATGAATCTCGGGCTAGCATATCCTAGTTTAAAATTTCTTTTAGCTGAATCGGTAGAATGGCCATTTCACTGAACAGCCTAGCCAGTTAAACAAGTTAAAAGTCATAGTTAGAAATATGGATAATATTTCGCTGATAAGACTTTAAGATAAAAAGTAGGTAAAGTGCAAAATGTGAATAAATTCGTTTCAGCTCTAATTCGAAAAGAGGTCTAGCGTGTTTGTGTATGTTTTGTAATCACAATGTACATGTATACTCAGTACGAGAAGCAGAGTATTTGTTTAAATACGTGCTTGTATAGAATTCTAATATAATGTTTTCTATTCAGGAGGACACAAGTAAACAAGTTACTGTCAATGTGTGACTCATGCTTTTATGCAAATGCATTATTGTGGACCCGCACATTATTATACGAGAGAGCATGCCTTATAAAATTAGGTTATCATATTAATTTGCATTGATTAATTTCAGATTCAGAATTAATCAATGAAAAGCGGCTCTCCTTTCGTCATATCAGAGTTGTAGTCAACATTGTTGGCTGTTAAATTGAATTCAGTTTTTGGCTGTTTATTCTCTGACAATTTCATGAAGTTTACTTACTTCTGTACTACAATGTTTAGCTAGGACATTAGGAGTAACTCTGAGAGTTCACTTAATATTCTAAAGCCTACCAAGCTTAGCGTTGGAACAAATTCTATCCAAATGGGATTGGGGATTATCTCGAACAAACTTAGATTTTACATTAATGGAACAATATTTACGCTGATTGAAGCATTCGGATGATTATGAAATGCGTTAATTTCAAAAATTTTAATGATACTGAATCGACCTGTGTCTTAGATGTTATTAGACCTAATACTGTAATCAAGGTAGTGATCAAAGCAAATATACTTTCATCAGCATATTATAACCATGTTACAAGCTAAAGCGTTATTTATTCGCACTACACTTTACACTAGAAATCTCATCTCTTCCTATTGTTCTGCCTAACAGCAGGTCCAATACACACACTTCAAATCAAAGTCTACTTTCTCGCACAGTTAGGAAGCGACGATGAGGATGTTAATCTCGTCTCAAAGGTTTTTTTCCAAAATCATTGTAGCCTCTTGCCTGAGAATATTGAGTTTTGATGATATCCCATTGTTTTCCTCAGTTCCTGCTTAGGTCTCACCTTCTTTTTAAAGTTGTTCTACTCTGCATTGATTCGACCGCGGATCAGTATGTGTGGGGTTCAAATCCTAGGCTCGTCTGTCACTGATAGCGCTTTCGAGTGAGGAAACAGACGTTACCATTAGCGTTTTAGCTTTATAAAAGTGAATGTCAGTAATCTTGCAACATAACGCCGATTCTACACTTTCTGTAGAAAATAAACTCATGGACATAATTTATGTAAAAGTACTTTTAAAATTTTAGGTTAAAAATTTCATAAATGGGTATTTTAACGCCATTCTTCATAAGAAGTCGAGTCCAAAGTGTTGAACGCATGACAATAAGCTTAGCAGACTGTCACTGTAAAATTAATTTACAGTAAGAAAGTCAGAAACTGTTTATGTATATATATATATATATATATATATATATATATATATATATATATATATATATACATATATATATATATACACACACACACACACACACACACACACATATATATATATATATATATATATATATATATATATATATGTGTGTGTGTGTAGGAAAAGTCAGCTAATATAACAGCGCAGCCGTAGAGCTGCAATTCAACAGAACGTTTCTGATATACCACTGTGAATAGCATTAAATCTGTATCTGGAAACTTTCAAATTCTTATTTATGAAGCTAAAGTCTATCATGTATATAGCAGAATGTGTATACAAGATTCTTATCAAATATTAACTATTGAGTTTAATAGCGTATTTCTCCGAACCTCATGTCGCATTTATGAATCTAAAGGTTATTATAAAACGTCACCGAGTTCTAAATGTCGTGGGTTGAGAATGCTATGTGATTGGATAGTCTGAAATACAAGGCGCGAGGTCTGTTGATGCCAAATATGCTGAAAATTATTCACCATTACACTGAGCTCCAGTTAATTTCACATGGAACCAATAGCCTATCTAATACTCAGCGACGGACTTGGCAAGAAATACAATCCTCTGGTCTTCCAACATTAACCGCCTGGATATATCTGAACAATTGAAACCGAGCACGAAGTCTAAATGCTAAGATGGTGAAAAATACAGTTTTATTATATTGAGTTGTTTCTAAACTCCTAAATTTGACTAGCATTTAATGTGCATTCTGTGCGGTAGGATATATTGAAGTGGCATCAGTGATTTCTAATTGAATGTCTCAATAGCGTAGTGGCTAGATGTGTGTACATAACGTCATGTAGCTTTAAAAGACAGACCCTAAGATAAATTGAACTCTCTTGGATTCGAGTCCCAGCCGCGCTGATCTGAGAATGAAATCTCGGACATTCACTGGCCTGGTTACACGGAAAATGGAATAAATTTCCTAACGGATTTAACATGTGGTATTAATATCGATAGATATCAACGTAGTTGATATCTATCGATATAAATAATATCTCTTGATATCTATTTGACTTTTGAAAGATTTATACACATTCCTAGCCATTAGTGATATGCGTCAGTAGGAATGAATATAAAAAATTTTGCGAAAATGCCAATACTATATCAGAGGATGCCTATGAAATAAAGCTGCTGAACTTTGCATTTATATATCATTTGCATGTCGTTAAGCCTTTCTGCTTATAATGCAGAATTGAGACATCTCAAGTGTTGAAATTAGTCACACGAATTGCAATGTATTATAGTCAAACTATCTGAGCGGTTACAGGGACTAATTTACTAATATATAATAGGCGTCCTATATGTATATGACAGTGATATATTTAAATCCTCTTCCGATTTTAATTTAATTAGTACTATATTAAAAATAAACAATTAATCTGCACCATTAATTTTATTTATTGCGCACTTTCTCTTCTGTTTCCCAAGTTATGTTTTCTGTTACCATATTCCTTGTAGTTTTTCCTTTATAACTTATAAGTGGTTAAATACACTATATTATGTATTTCACATTAGACAGCCTCCACGGATATTCCCAATACAGTATAAAATTAAGTTTTTGTATTGTAGTGAATTTATTGTGCATACCATTCCCCCGTGTTGTGCTCGGGTGGTTGGATCACTGCAAAATAGGGCAACCGCAAACAATCTGCTGCATGTACGTAGGAAGCGACTAAGGCAGGAGCTGAGGAAGGTAAGAGGGGACCCACCTCACCATGAATTATTTTCCCTCAGGATTAAATTGCAATTAATCCATCTAGCTGAGGAAGGCAACGGGAAACCATCTCAGAAGCCATACATTTCCCAAGCTATAGGCTACATAATGTATGGATGGATAAGGCACAGACTTTGTGAAGGGATTAACTTGTTGATCTATGAAGTGCTCTTATGGAGCGAGAAATCAAACTTTGAGTATGAATATGTACTTTGAACCTGCCAAATGGCAGTGCATTGAAAAGACCATTCCGGCTGAATAAACAAACATTCTCTCTTTCTCTCTTTTCCTCTCTCTCTCTCTCTCTCTCTCTCTCTATCTCTCATACACACAAACCCACACAAGACTTTCTTGGCACTAAGAACTATAAATTTTATTTTTCTATGCCAGCAGCTAGTGTATTTCTATGATAATTACCGTCGATGACGTAGCATTCATGTGTTACAATTCTTATTGTAGCACATAATGTCCTTTAACTCCTACTAAGCGTCATCTGAACAAGACACTTTTTCATTATATATTCTATGCTGGACCATACAACATCTGGGCTCAATCCTGGACCATACAACATCTGGGCTCAATCATGGACCATACAACATCTGGGCTCAATCCTGGACCATACAACATCTGGGCTCAATCCTGGACCATACAACATCTGGGCTCAATGCTGGACCATACAACATCTGGGCTCAATCCTGGACCATATAACATCTGGGCTCAATGCTGGACCATACAACATCTGGGCTCAATCCTGGACCATACAACATCTGGGCTCAATCATGACCATACAGCATCTGGGCTCAATCCTGGGCCATTCAACATTCGGGCTCAATGCTGGAAACTTCGTACAATTTGTATGTAAATTCAATAAAAAAAATTGAGGTTTAGGAAATGAGAATCGCTGCATGTGTATATACTATAGGCATGCAATCACTAAGGAAACACTGTTGAAGGCAACATTTTATTTTATGAGAAATGTAATAACCTATTCAGTTTCAGTATGATTTATTTCGATTTTATATGTGGAGATTCTGGCTACCAAGACCTTAGATTTGATGAAGGGATTAACTTGTTGATCTTGGAGTACTCTTTATGGAGCTTGAAAGCAAGTAAGAATATGTACCTTGGACCTTAACTCCACAGAACACGAGCGAGAGTGAGTTGTCAACATCCTATACTGGCAGGAAATCACTGAAAAAACTTTACGTCGAGTTGCCTCAGTTGTATGTAAAAACTGATGATCTAACACATTAGCTTCTTTTCTTAATCAGTATGTTGTATGTGAACTCTTTATTTTGCTTAAGAGTTACTAGTGTTATTTAAATATATTTTAAGGATTCAATTAAACGATCCATGCAGACTAAATCAATTATTACATTAATGTTCAATTTTTAACTGCATAACATTAACTGTATGTAATGAAATAGGTAGTATAATTAAATATTGTAGAACATTTTTTAATAATAAATTAGCAGATAATTACTATATCTCCGCACCTGTATAGATAAAAGATGGTTCTGTCACATTTTAAACTGTGATTAATTTACTCGGATATCTCTAGCACTCAGATATTTACATTTCTTATATTTCACTATTACAGAAAACGCCTTGCACTATCAACAGCGACTTTGCTGTCATTGGTGTTCTTGATGACTTCTGAGACGTTGAGCCGGACCTCACAGATAAAGCAGTCTTCTGTTGCAATCTATGTCATTCCACTCGAAATCGTCACTGCCCTTTACCCCCCACAGGTTCAAACAATGTTTCTGTTCTCCACAGTCAGGCTGACTCTTGGCCCAGTTGAGTAGTCTTCGATAGAGAAGAGTTCATCGTTTATATTCCATGAAAAGTTATCGCCGCATTTTGTCAGGTCAGTTCTCTTTCCAGCCGTGTAGAAAAAATATGCCCCGTCATCTTCTTTACAAATCGGATTAGCTGCAGTAGATTAAGAATCATAAGTGAAGTAAACCTAAACCGAGACTAATTCAGTATATCATGTTTAAGGAAACATGATATACTTGTGTGATAATTTTAAATTCTCATAATTTATAAATCAGTAATGCAAGATAGTATGGAGATATCATTGTTTGGTTAACATCGATAGATAGTAGACCAACAAAACGTTACAGATCTTAGTATATGACTAATATAATGACGAAGAATAAAAAAATATACCATCTTAGATCAAATTCTTTTAAACAAAAGCTTCCCAATTCCATTAGACATACAAAAGATCCAAATCCTTATAATTGGAAGTATGTTTTCAACTGACCAAATTTTTCTCTTCAGTGAACCAAATAGAAGATATCTGTGGCCAGTATATTCTAAGACTTGCCTCCAAACATAGTATTCGTCGTAAATTGCACAAAAAATCAATCAATAAGAATTTAACGTCCGATTTCTCGTCATAAGGCAATGTCAGGGACGTCAACTAACGTTCTAATAACGTTCTACTGCACGGCAATAAATGGAAAAATGCGGTAGTTTACTCATTTGTAGTTATTATATATTATTGTAGTTTAAGCCAAACGTGCAAGTAGTTTAATTATTTTGAAATTGACAACGAAAAGCAGTTTAACTACTCCGATAAAAATGCAGTTAACTGAATATTTGAACGATCCATGAGTAGTTGGAGTTAGCATTTATGGAAGAACTGAAGGAAGAAAATGAATAAACATCGAGGAAATGGCAAAGAATAGAGTTTTGTGGAAGTACATCATAGAGAAATCTTTGGCTGGAACCAGCCTCAGGATGATCACAAGACATGACTTGACATGAGTAGTTAGAAAAGTCGTTGTTAAAGTTTAGCTACTTATCAGTAGTTAAGTGAACATCACAGGTATTTAACAATACCTCGGGTGGTTTTCTTCGCTGCAGTGATATATTTTTCCAGCGAGTGTTGATGTGTCTGTCATCGATGGACACCAATGAGGCTCCGGGAATTTGATTGCTGCAATACTGCGAAGCGCTTTCCCATGTTTTCCTTTCCGTTACCAATAGGAGGCACTTGCCGCTTGTGCGATCCTAATGCCATCCACCGGGACAAGCTGATGTCCGGATGGTAATGGAGGAATAGATTATAAGTAATTATCAATTATTAACTGCATCAGATGTTCTATACATGTCATCATCATCATCATTTTCTTTCCTTAATTCTCAGTTTAAAAAGGGTCGGGATACGAATAGACTTCCTCCAGTCATCTCTGTCCCACACCATATCATCAGTCAATCGCCTATTTTTCATGTCCTTCGTAACTACCGCATCCCACGTCAATTGTGGTCTACCTCTCTCAAGCTTAACATCCAGTTCTTCCCTCCAAACTCTCTTTACTACATCCTCAGCTGCCTTTCTCACAATAAGACCATACCATCTCAATCTCGACTGAGCCAACCTATCCCCGATAACCTCAACATTCAAGATATTATATACATGTAATTTGTAAATGTTGAATATGCTACAGATAAATAAGTTATTATCGGTAATCAGTGGGCTGCAGTTTTAGTGAACATAGAGTAACATAACGTCTAAATTAAAGACCAATGTTATCTAAAATTATGTAAGCCAATATTTCTCAAGTTGGAGCATAAAAAGTTCCTCAAAGTTCAACAGCTACAAATCACTGAAGCTTTTCTCTAATGAGCTGCAGAAGATATCATCAGTGATATCATCTGTGGATAAGGAAACGGACAAAGCCTTTATTATTTATTTATCACACATTTGAAAATATTGGACTAAGCCGGTAGATCCTTGGTAAGTCGTCCGCGAGATGATCAGTATATAATATGTTCAAAGTTAGTGCTCGCCTGGTACTTCCAGGCTTTCGAAAAATGAAAATGTTCTTAAACTATGTCTAACATTTTAAATGATTTATTTTACACGTTATTTTGTCCATGCTTAGTTCACATGTTTCATTTCAATGATTCCAATGAAAATACAAGTTACTAGAAAACAAGGAAGATTTTTAAAATTCATAGTTTATGTCAGTGGCATTTGATCTAAAGGAGTACATATATGCCAATGATTTAATTCCGCCTTAAATCTCACGACAGAATGAAATGGCTAACAAGAACGATATCTGAAACAAATGCCAAAGGAAATTTCTTAAAAGAAAAAAATTCGGAGTGATTGGGCCCTATATGAATTTATATGTACATGTTCATATAATTAAATAGTCTGACATTTAAACAAAGTTAAAATATTAGATACTTAGAACTCAGCGTAAGAATGTAAGAAAAATCAAAGTTGAAGCGATAAAGCAGAAAGAATTATATTGTACTACGAGTATTTAAGGAAGTTTTTTAATTTGTATAATTTTGACATTTTCTGTAACTTACTTGATATTCCTCTAAAGCCAGCATTTTTAGCATTAATAGCCGATAACATCGTCATCAGGAACATTAGACTGTAGATACCGAAAGATAGCATCGCAGTAGATTAGCTGTGCAAAATAAACAATCAATACAATTTATATTTACAGCAAATTTCTGTATAATTTAGCATTTTTAAATGGATCCATAAATTGTATTTCATCATTGCACATGATAAACAAATAAAAGAGATGAAGTTAATGTAAAAAGGTATAATTTTGAAATTACTTTCGATTTGTTTATTTCATTACAAATAGGCTCATACAGATGTCTTTGTAATATTCATGACTAGTTTATTACTAATTATGATCATTATTAATAAATAGAATTATTACTAACAATTATAATTATTACTAAAAATAAGTTATACTTAGTTAGTTGACTGTTCAAATATAAATTTCCATAACAATTAAAATACAAAATGTTACATATTGAAAGTTCTTCAAAAATGTTCGTATTCTTCAATATTTTTCATAGAATTCCCCTCTATCAATTCTATTTTATTAATTTCCCTTATTAATTCCCTTCTATCAATCCTCAACTATCAATTCCTCTTTCAATTCCCCTCTATCATTTCTTTCATATCTCTCTGATCTAATTGACGAAAAATGATTTTAAGCTGATTTTAAGCTTTTTCAACATAATTTTAACTTCATTTTAACGTAAATTTAGTACTATAGTTTCCTATTTGGTCATCGATTTGATCTGATCCATAGGCCTAAGTAAAAATTCTCCATGACATAATATCCAGCGTAAATAAAAACTTATAAACAAAACAACTCAAAACAACAACAAAACAACTCTATAGCTCAAAAGCTATAGCATTCGCGAAAAATTTAACAAGACGACTGGCTTCTTTCTCAAAACTAATGAGTTGAATTGACACAAGTAATGATGAATCTCTGTCAACATTCCTCAGATCGGCTCCTTTTATATTTACAAATTAGGGTATCCTGAGTGCAATTTAATACGACCACAAAGTGTATAATAATATATAGTGCAATTTTTTGGAATATTTACACTTACAATTCTGCTTTAGTATTGAAGTAGTCTTCAGTGTAGTTCATTTATCTCTCAGATCAGTCAAATTAGACCAAGAGGTTCTTCCCTAGACAGAAATTCAAGCATTAAGCTTGTTATTAAAGGCCCATTAAAACTTAATTGGTCTAACTTGCTGTACAAATAAAAGATAAGGACGAATATTAGGAGCACAAAATGAAATTAGAGTTCTAAACATTTGGAGCTGCAAATGAAATATCAGTTGATTACGCGCCTCGAGGATCGACAGAGCATACGTGTGAGTTTGGACACATTGTAGACGGGTGAGACAAGAAGCCGTTAAACCTATATAAAGTTAACGGCTCCTTAAATGAGGATTCTCTAGCTCTGTTGTTGATTCTTTCATGGAGGTCTAAGTTGAATCATACCTTAATAGTTTCCACAGAGAAATTTTTCTAAGCGTTGTCAAATAAACTGAGAATTTAACTAACAGGCAATAATTAAAAATTATTTAGAAAGGACCCAGGCATATTAAATGTATAATAATTCTAGTAAGAGTCGATCGTCTGTATGTTTTGGCAACGTCCAGCTGCTATAAAATGTCGTAAGAGGCGACTAAGCAAGAATTGAAGACGTTGTGAAATTACCTCAAAAGTTGTATTTTCCCAGACTAAACGCTACGCAAAGACTTAAGGCAAAGGCTTTGCGATTGAAATCTACGAAGAATTGATCATTGTAGTGCTCTTTCTCGAGTGCGATAGTTGACGATGACTAGGATTATGTGCCTATGAGCTGCCGTTTATAATTTTAAAAAATTGAGAAAAAATGAGCTACTGTATCACTGTAATCAAAGTAGTTTCTGAAATACCAGACAAAATAAAAAGGTATTAAGTTATTTAATAAGATTGTCCATCACAAAGTATCACAAGAAATATTTTAAGAAAAGGTAAGGATGAGATTCGAATAGATAACCTCCTATTTATTAATCAGGCGTTTTAAACTGGTACACTGAGACGGTAGACGGCAGAATTTAATACTCAGGTTTTGGCACAAAATTATTAACTACTAAGATATTGGTATCTTACAGTGGCGGATCCAGGGGGCCCAGGGGGCACGGCCCCCCCCCCTCAGGCCCGACGATAAAAATTTTAAAACTATATTTTCATTATTTCTATGCAAATTCTAGGTGTAAATATGTTTTAAGGGCGTTAGGGGGCTAGGGGGGTACAAGAGGGAACTCGAACAGTCCGACTACCTGGAATTTTTCAAATATGGGCCTCACTAGGGGCCCATATAACGAAAGGGGGGCCGGAAAAATGTTGACCGTTTCACAAGCTCTCAATTTTCACTTTAGCCATTGTGTAAGAGGAAAAAGGGTGTAAATAAAAAATGTGAACTCTCTCCCGGAGCAGTGGTGAAAACCGCCTTGGCTGGGATCGAGGGGCTTAAGCCCCCCATCTTCCGCCAAAATTAGGTCACTTTTGCAATTGGTCCAGATCCGCTGAGTTTCTTCAGAGCCTCAGAGGTGAAAAAAATTAACCTACTTTTTTTTCTAAACAAATGTAGGATTTTAGGTTTTCCTCTCACTTCAGTACGGGTATGAGGGGGGGTTAAGATACGGTGATATACTCACTCTATGAGCCGAGCGCAGTATGCTGAAAAATTGTGAGCCCTCCACACAGCATTTTTTCTGGTTGCGTCACGTCCCGAAGAAGAAGTGTCGTAAGCAAAAATGTGTACACTGTTCAAAAAAAAATTTCGGGCCCCCCTTAAAAAATTCCTGGATCCACCCCTGGTATCTTATATTCACTCAGAACCTTCAGATATCTTTCTGAGGGCGATGCTTAAGATAATAAACAAAGTATGAAATCAATTCTCTGAGATGCACTTACAAATATTGTAATTAGAATAATACAAACTGTATTCATCACAGCAAACGTTTGAACTCATAGGATTAGTTGATTGGACGTGCGAATTTTTGACACTCCGAAAATAACCCCACATGTATCATACTCGTCATCGAGTAATCGTGTTCTTGACTGCCATCAGTCACTCATTTGATAAATTATAGATTAGCTTTATCATATAAAAATTTCAGTTCGCATTATTACATGTACGTAGTTCAGTTAACACCTTCACAAACTTTACTAACTTACACTTCTTCTAATTCACTTTCTTTATAAAAATTACAGACCGTTAAGTAATGCTGGTATAATTGTAACAACAATTAGAGTGCAATAGTCATCAATGACAACATCAAACACTATTTAGACAAAATCAAGCCGGCGAGCAAACAAAAGAAGGTCCAAAAACGGTGCAAATTCCAAAATCCAGAAAATCAGTAAAAGTAAAAAGTGGTAAAAAAGTGGTAAGGCTTAATCGATGTGTAATAATTTCTCTGAATGCATAGCGATTGACATTAGTATTTTTTAATGAACTGCAGTGTGCATTGCACTCTAATGCACTATTTAACCACACCGGTACCTAAAATGTTGAAGGGAGACCTAAGCTGATGAACTAATGCTCTTTCGAGTGAAAAATAGCACTAATCCTTAGAGACAGTAAATATTAAAATTATCAATCATTGGTGCCCAATGAAACCTGTAAGTCTTCAAAATCCAGAAAAACAGCCCAAAGAATGGGAATTAAATAATAGGAAGTTGCCGCTCTGGTTGCAACTGATGAACAGTAGATGGAAATGAGACATGAAAAAGGCATGTCTTGCAATCTGCAATATATTGAAATATCAAATTTAATATTCTGCAATCTTAGTGTCCAATCTTAGAACTATATATGACTGTCTTCATGACTTTTTTTATTCCTAACCGTATTTCACTATGTTAGAAATGTTGAAAAATCAGAGATACAAAGTACACCTGATATTATTTAATATATTGACTTAATCTCAGTTTTCCAAACCTAGGCTTACATACACGTATAATCGAAAGAGAGTTTCTAATTTTGTAGAACCCTTAGTCTTGTGTCCTTTCTTTCTCTATCGATATTTTGACAATTTGATTTGTTTCAGATAAACGCTATTTCATAATTCGACTTAAGATATTTATATCCTTAAAGGAAAGTTTATAACACCTTCTTGTCTACAGATTTCATTTTTGAATTAAGCACACCTGATATTAATTAATATATTGAATTTGTTATATATGAACTTTTTTGAATCGTGTTTGTGCCTGATAAAGAAGAGGTCATCATTTAGAAGTATAATTTGAAAAGAACCGACACTGATGGTGCGTTTGGTAAGAAAAAAGACTTTAATCATATTTTAATAGTGGGTTTAACATCAAGGTCAGAAACCCGGAGATCTTATCTTCAAGCAAGACGTCGAATCTGATCATCGCCGTGGTTGACCAACTGACCGACCAACCAATGGAACTCTCAGACTAGACATAGTGAAGATCCAGTTCGCAAAACATGCCAAACATAGTCAATTATCTACATGTAAGGTGCAATACATATAGAATACAGCCTGTATCGATCCTCGAAAGATCCAACGGTCTTCGCGCATCCTTCTGTTGCTCTGAAGTTAAGCTTAGCTGTGTTATTTCCATCTATCTATCTATCTATCTATCTATCTATCTCTCTCTCTCTCTCTCTCTCTATCTCTTTCTCTCTCTCTTAGTGCACAGCTCACTGGCATATCCATGATATGAAACGCCTCAATTCTGTGCTATTTAGGATTATATTAATGACAATATTGTAGGCCTATTATATTACATTATCTATTCTTATTGTTGTTAAGCATAATAACATTGCAATTGCATTAATTGTATTAAAATTCTGAATAATATTATGTTTTAATTAAATAAAAGCACTAAATTTTAACCATTTAATTAAGACTACAAAAATTCGCCTCTTTCGATCATTTAATATAAAACTTAAATATTATAATAGAAAATATCTGTCATTACAGGAATCTCAACTAGGCTACTGGTGCCATCTTGTGTATATAGGCAAGATAATACTTCAACAGGTACATGTAATTGTTTTTCTTCAGCTTTAAAAAATCAACTCTTTGGATAATAATAATAACAATAGTAGTAGTAATAATAATAATAATAATGTCACCATTTAGCGTGTACGATGAGTCTAGATTCTGAGAGGATTTAGCAGCAAGGCCGGTTCTAATCGGAGAATTTCTGCCCGAATTTCCAGAATTTAATTCCAGGAAAATGGTCAGGGTACATCTATTATGTCTACGGGGAGAAATGATAAGTCTTAAGCTTGCTACAGAAAGTTAAAAGAGAAGAACAAGAGCGAAGATTAACAGGTAAAGAGCGGAACGAAATGCACGTGAAGGACAATAGGGAAGAAGAACTTCAGATAAGTAAGAAGTTTTGCCAAATGTTATTGCAGTGAGCTGTTTATTGTACAGTGATCAGAATTTAAATGCTTCTCGAGCAATACCGCTTTGAGTTACTGCAGTTTTGTTTAACATTTACATTAAATCTTGAAAACTATACGAGTATTTGCCACTGTAGAAAACGAAAGAGTTTCTAAATACTACTCTAATAACTTTGTGTCTTTGACATAAATTCTGAAAATCAGTCATGAGAGGAGATCGGGAACGTGGATTATTTCAACTATATTTTGTAATTTAGTGGATATATTACATGGAACATAATCATAGTTCCAGATTTATGGAATAAAAAGTAAATGCGGGTAAGAATAGCGGCGTAAAAGATCCTCACAGATCCCGCTTATAATTATAATATTCAGACTAATGTAAGTTGCGTTGGCCTAGAAATAAGCAGATAGTCTTTTGTTGTGTTGTCTTTAATATAATATTAATCGTAGCAACGGCACGAAAGCGTCGAGCGTATCCATGACATAACAACAGCTAGAGATCACAGGATCCTAACGAGTCCAACCCCATTCAAGCGTAACATGTCAATTTACATAAACGACGATATGATCAGAAACAACAGTCTGAAGATTTTAAAATTGTTGAATGGACCTGTATGGCCACTTTTTGTTTTTATAATGCCGGTATCGGGCTTTCGTTCAAACCCGAGGAGTTACGCGCAGCTAGTGTCGTCCAACTATTGACGTCCAGCTAATGTTGTCTAGCTAGTGTCGTCTAGCTAGTGTCGTCCATCTAGTGTCGTCTAGTTAATGTCCTCCAGCTAGTGTCGTCCATCTAGTGTCGTCCAGCTAGTGTCGTCCATCTAGTGTCGTCCAACTAGTGTCGTCCAGCTAGTGCCGTCCTGCTAGTGTCGTCCAGCTAGTGTCGTCTAGCTAGTGTCTTCTAGCTAGAGTCGTCCAGCTAGTGTCGTCCAGTTTGTGTCGTTCAGCTGGTGTCGTCAGCTGGTGTCGTCTAGCTAGATTATAAAGCTAAAAGTTTAATTAAATTCCCTCCTGATTAAGAATATCGTGTCATCCAATCATCTAACCCGTGTGTCATTGCCCCAATTTATAACGGCACACAGGGTCATGAAGCACAGATGCTTGTTTAAGGCCCGTTTCCTCCTTCCTCTCCATGGTTATTAGTAATCGTTGCCTTATGATGGCGCATCAATTGCAGCCGGCGCGGATTTAAGAATAACCTTCCATCACCCTGGGATTTTTTCCTTCCTAAGCTATTACCAACACTCGGTCTTCCAATGTGGTCACCCACAAAGTACTAACCGAGGTCGATGCAGCTTAACTTCGATAATTGACGCGCAACTAAACCAAGTGCGCTAATCCCGCCGTCTAATTTGTGTCCTCCAATTTAAATTTTCTTAAATTACATCTAAATTATAGGTTGCAACCTTCTATCTTTCTCCATTATAACCATCTTAAACATATAAGTTCATTTTATAGAAGTATATATTTCAGCGCGACGCCCATATCGATTCAAGCAGGCCTCCACAGGCTGATTGCAGTGAATTACAAAGGCCCAGATCTGCTGTCAATCTTCTAAGTGACGCAGAGCGCTTTGTTGGCGCAAATCAGTTTTACATAAAAAGTGTTAAAGACTTGTTGCTAAATTAATTAATAATTCACTTTAAATTCAGCAAAATTTGGGTCAAGTAGACACTTGTTAAGTAGAGCTACGCAAAAATAAGCCAATCGTTGACTGCCAGTATATGCGTAAGTGAATAAAGCGGCTATTAGCAAGTTAAAGTATACTAAGGTTTACGGCAAATGTTTAAAAAGCTCCATATAATAAAAATTTAATATAGCAAAGAATTCTATCGTAGGTTAAAGTCAGTCGAGCAGCATAGCTAAGTTTACTTAATTTTACAGATATATGATAAAATAGCTATACATTTTTCAATTTCACTACGTCAATAATGTTAACGTGAATAGGTAGGTGTGTCTATATACTTTATGATATATTTGTATAAAAGTAAGATAGGACACAGAAAATGCAGTCTGAGATTGTGAAATTAAAAGAAATTTGACAAATTTATTTCACGTTTTTTTACCATATCTAGATAGTAAACAAGAAGTATTACAAAAAATTATGTCAATAAAATTATTGCGCAGAGTACCTAATTTCCAAAGAGCGGCTCTTAATAAATTTAGACCATGTGTACGAACTATGAAGATTTCGTTTTCAATTCACAACTTTTTGTATTGCACCTCTATAATTTTGGACTACTTTAATTTCAATCTAGCAATGCTAGTCTGCAAACTTCTCACCCATATTAAAGTTAGTAATTGGTGCAAATACTGTCTAACTGGTAGTTATAAACACAGTATATATATAATTTTACATGCATATATATATATATATATATATATATATATATATTGATATATATATATGCTGTATACTATAGTATAACTTGCTATTGTACATAAAATAGCAAATTCTACTATAATAAACAGTAGATCATTAAACTACATGAAGCGTAATTACAAGTAAATGTATGTAAACTGTTCCTCTATAACCGTAGTATGGGATTTAAAGTGCAAGAATGATAGGATATTGATTAATAGCATATTGATTGATAGGGTATTGATTAATAGCATATTGATTGATAGGGTATTGATTAATAGCATATTGATTGATAGGATATTGATTAATAGCATATTGATTGATAGGGTATTGATTAATAGCATATTGATTGATAGGATATTGATTAATAGCATATTGATTGATAGGGTATTGATTGATAGGATATTGATTGATAGCATATTGATTGATAGGATATTGATTAATAGCATATTGATTGATAGCATATTGATTGATAGCATATTGATTGATAGCATATTGAATGATAGCATATTGATTGATAGCTTATTGAATGATGTTAAAGGCAAGTTATCAGTAAAAATTAGTAGATCCTTAACGTTTTCGAAAGCTTTTGAGACTCAGAATAGAATAATTCTTGGAATATTTCAATAAAGCTAATGTAATCGAAAGAAACAACCTGTACACTGAAAAACTAAACTTATATACTCAAACTACGATTAGTTCTATCCATTTAATGGGAAAAATAATTCCTTCAGAGCAACCTCATGGCGCACTATGAGAGACCAAAGTCAGCATGGGCTTACACAGGTGGAAGTAGAAATAGAGGAAGACGTGGGTTTAGCCTCTATTCGGACGACGATTGGGATTCAAATGAATCCACTCCTTCCCCCTCCCCCTCCCCGTCACGGATGCGCAGACCAAAATCTGCCGCCTTTTCCACCACCGGCCGAAAGCCAGTATTCACTGATGGGGGTTTTGATTTGGACGACGAATTGGAACTATTATTGAGTCAGCCATTTAATTCAGCGGATAATGATTTTCTTCCGTTATTCAAAAGATCCATTCCTACTCAGACCAATCCCATGCGAGATGCTCGAAAGAATGACAGTGAAGATTATGATGCGCTTCATAGGACGACAGATACTTCAATCAACGACGATGTTGTCAATATAATGTCTAACCAGTTTGATCAAGTTACCTACAGTAATGTTACTAACACCGCGTCTAAATTAAAAGGTAGTGATACGTACAGTACACTAGGCAATACATCCCGTCAGAAGTCAAACATTTTGCAATCAAAAGGCATCCGAGACCCCGACAAATCGTCGCTGAATCGACAATCATCAAAGCACAACGAAAAAGATAAACTGAACTTAAACTTGCCTCCGGATAACAGCAAGTACAGCCTGAGCAATGCCGAACGAAGTAGAACACTTTCTCGGAATACCAAGAATACCGGAAAAGTAACAAGTGGACAGCACGCGAGGATGGGTTACAGCCGGAATGATAGAGAAGATTTGAAGCCGGAAAGGATGGTAAGAGAGAAGAGTAAAATTGAAGCTCATGGAGAGACTCTGAAGAGAGGCAAGTCTGCCTCACATAAGAGCAAGATAAAAGGAGAGATCTTTCAAGAAGATCGAATTGAAAGCTCAGAGCAACAGAGTAGTGAGAACGGTAGATCAATCGAGATGCCCGATATTAGTGTAAGAGAGAATACAATACACAGCGCGAGCAGCGATCAGGTGTCAATCCCATTCATCAAGGGGGCTGATACACCTTCCATCGGAGAGTCTCGTTCCATCCTGTCTAAAAATAACTCTTCATCGGTCCTGCAACAGTCGCAACAACCTCTGCAGAAAAAGACTAAGCATAGAGTGCAACACGGACAACATGTGCAACAGCAACAGCAAATAAAAAACATGGAAAAGTTTAACTATCATAGGGAAACTACAAGAGCAGAAGACCTATGTCGAGAAAAACCAACAGAGGAACAGTCGCCTCAGCAGGCAGGAAATACCAGCAAACTTAGCAATTCTAAACAACCGCGCAATAGGCAAGTCGACGGGCGAGGACGAAGAACTTGCTACAAGCCTCCAGAAAACCATCACCAACTACAACAACAACAAAAACAGCAACAGCAAGAACAACAACAACGGAAGCTCGATGAAATATACTCCAGAATAGATACGATCAATACAAGCGTCGATAGTTTAGGCAATGCCAATGATTCATCACAAGACCAAAAGAACTTGGTGTATACCAGTCAGTCTGACATAATCCAATCCAGCTGTCATCCGAATACCGCTCTACGGGCCCAACTAAAACCATCTGGCGCTAACGTTGTACAACGCCAATCTACGGTCGTACAAAACTCAAATAAAACAGTTCAAAATATCGCTCATAGGACTGTCAAATCGTCGAATGAAAAGAAAACGACCGATCGAAGAGAAGAAAATAGTAATCAATTTCTCACCGAGTCAAAAACAATCGAAAGAAATGAAAATTTCAGAAATACTGTAAAGGGATATAACGGTTACGGTTAATGTAGTTTTCTATCTTGATCTCTCTCTCTCACTTCCACATTGAACCCTCAAATCCCAGACCCTTCGAAATGTTTGTCCACAGTAAGCTGCAGCATATTCTAAAAGAACATCGTTTTAGTATAGATTTACGTCGCAAACGCCTATACAATTACCAACCTCTATCTTGCCTAATTTAGATTGAGAAATGTGACTCTATTGGAGCTTTTAAATTGTCACTCTCTTCTTCTGCACAAGACGACTCTTCAGGAACACGTGCAATTGTTCTCTTGTATATTCTCACTCTTTCGTACTACTTCTAAAGGAATAAAGTATATAAAAACTTAAGTATAATAATTCGGAAGAAATATTTGGTTGTTCAGTAGTAGCATAATAAGGCTCTTGACTTTCACTAATATTTATATTAGACTTTTGTCCCCATATGTCTTGATCTTTCAGATTAGAAGCAACGTTGAAATAACGAGATTGACGTCCTTAACTTAGCAAGGGTTCAGTCGGCGGTCCAACAAGAATTTCATTTTATTGCGCAAATGATGCAGATGTATTTTAACTGATACCAGCAGTAAAACTAACAAGCATTGTGATTTAAAGATGCAATTTGAAACTGTAATAAAGTCCAATGCATACGATTTGTTGTAGATAATTGTTAATAGTTAGTTGATTAAAGTCGTAACTTACGAATTTTCAAGTTAATCAACTCGGATAACTCGGAATCAGAAGTTTTATCTGCCTCACAAAACATTACCTATTGTACTGTACATCTCTGTCATATTTGAATACCAATAGTACCAGATAATGGTACCATGAGGTATATAAATTATCCCTCCTAATTGTAAGTACATTCTATACATTCTACGCTTGTCCTATTTCGTAGCAGTCCGGATTATATACGGCGATATATATTATATGCTTATTATACGTATATCCTTTCATTCAAGCTTATCCCCCCCGCAAGATAATCACATCAGTAATTAAAGCCCCCACTGCCGTGCACCCCCGAAATGAAAAGGGGTGTTAAGAATTTCAAGCCCAGTCAGCACCCAGGATGCCTCACGGATATGACTTTACGGAGGATATTTCATTCGTCCCAAAAGGATAACTGTAGGAGTATCGATTCCAAAAATTCGCATATTGTGCATTAGCATCAGTATAGTCCCTATGTATTGCGGTATGAAATTACCACTAGACTGGTGTTACAAGTCTTTACGACTTCTTAAACCAGTATAATTAAGTTAAGAATATGAAATTTGAGAACTGTGGGTGAAAGTGGAAATTTAGAAAACATTACGTGGGAAATTGATCAAGGGAAAATAGAAGCCCTAAGAATAGGTGTAGTTAGATGGTAGGGCACTGGAGATTTTAAAGCAAAAAAGACTTTGGGTAATAAACGATAGTGAAAACCTTGATATGGAAAAGGGTATTATATCGATGGAAAACATGGACCTAAGGGAAGATATCGGGAAACTCGAAGCGTGGAAAATGTGTATAGAGAGAAGAATGAAAAAGATTAGCTGGACCCAATTTAGTTACAAATGAAGAAGTTATGGAGAGAGTTGGTACACATAGACTGTTCACAAATGCATTAAGAAATAGAAAGAAGAGCTGGATAGAACACATTCTAAAAGGGAAAAAGTTTACTAAAAAGATTCATAGCAGGTAGAATGAAAAGAAAAGCAGAAACAGACCCAGATTAGGAATGTTAGATGATTTAGAGATCCACTCATATGTGGGTGGACAAGGAAAACGATGCCGTACACTCAGCCAGTACACTGAGAGAGAGAGAGAGAGAGAGAGAGAGGGAGAAAGAGAGATTCTCTTATTTATAATCTACGACATGCTTTATTAATATTAATTTCCTAAGCAATGAATGGCTTAGTTCATAAACGAGGACATCATTCATAAAATAGGCTTTAATTCATTGAACGAGACTATTCTTTATCAAAGAGTTAAACTGTTTAAAAACATTGGCAAAAATAATTATACATTAGTGTATGCTTCAGCATCTTATCACTGTTTTTAAATGCTTGTTTAGTATCTAGAAATTTACGGTCCGATGAATCTTGAGACCTGTAAGCACCGAATATTTTCGACAAGCCGACATTTCGCAGTTTAGTGCCAACAAAAATATATTCGCCCCAGCTAATTTCCCTTACATTTTCACGTTTCGCATAGTAGAGCTAGGTTTCTCAAGTGTTCCAAACGCTTTCGCACACGAAATTAAAAAAAGTACTCTATAGAAATAGAAAATAAATCACTAACATGTAAGCCTAACGGTTTTCATTAAATCATTTGAAAAGTTTAAGCGCTAGAACCATTGAAATGAAATTATTAATCAATAGGCAGCTTCAACAATACCCCCTTCAAAATACCCAACCAATATACTTTGTCAATTAGTCTACCAAACTATCCCGTAAAATATCTCGCATTTCTTCTTTTTCTTAAGTGCACTGCCAAGTGGCAGGTTCAAGGTACATATTCATACACATAAGTCTGCTTTCTCGCTCCATATGAGCACTCCTTAGATCAACAAGTTAATCCATTCACAAAGTCTATGCCTTATCCATACCTTACGTAGCCTATATCTTTGGAAAAGTATGGCTTCCGAGGTGGTTTGCCGTTGCCTTCCTCTCATATATAATACCCTAAATACCTATCCAAAATATTTTCCATGTCTATCCTCTCTAGTATCATGTCTAAATCTATGGAAAAAGATACGTTTACATAACACCATGATTTCAAAAAGGCACAAAACAATGATAATCAGAGATAAATCTATCCAAGAATGACAAACTCGATTTATTGAATTTGATACATCATTAATTTCACTTCTCAAATCCATGCAATTTCTTGGAATATGTATAAGAAATTATTTTAGAATAGCCTATTATCCTACAGACTTCTAGACCAAGTTGTTCTTATTTCTGTATCACGTAATTTTAGATAGTTACATAAGAGACTAAAGAATAACCAAACTTTATTGCGAAACCATACGTCATGGAGAAAATTTTCACTCATAGTTTCAATGCTCAACCAGCTGAGCTGGAAAAAGGAAAAATTTTTATATTGCGATTTAAATGTTCGTTGATATGTCGAGCTGTTATTCATTGATCGATTCGTGTGATATTTGAACTCAACGACTTCAGCAAACCTCGGAACATTTCACTGAAAATGTCATGACTTTGACTAACGCGCTACACAATAAACTACTCAGACACCCGCAAACATATACGATCACACACACACATACAAGCACATAAAAGCACATTTATAGGTAAAACATTTATAATAATACACAAGCATATAAAATAGATATTAAAATAGGTTACGTATTTGATCTATACCAACATTCAAGTATAAACGTATTATAGAAATTTAGCATTGTGACATTTTAGATGACAAATTTAATAAAGATACATTTAGGCCTACTACCTAAAAATTCTCACCTTTGCGCGAACAAAATATAGGTCAAAACCTATATATTTCTACTCATAATCCGTTGCACGCTTATTCAGGAGCAATCAACGTATCATTTCGTTTTTCGAATTACAATGATTTTACCATACCATAACATAATGTATCTTATAGTTTTGAAATAAATTGCGTGTGAAGTGTCTTTCCATAGATCTACTTAGTAGGCCTATCTAAGTTAGTAGACTCTTGAAATTTTCGCAGTTTCGAATGGTCCATTTTCAATTTTCCTCGATCCAACAGGGGAAAGAACGCGAGACAAAATTATTTGCATTAAATTATGTATTACAAAAGCTTATACTAAACTTAAAACGATTTTGTAGCAGTAATTAAGAAATGAAATCTCTCGTGAATACTAGTTCATTATTATATTGTTATTGCTTTTGTAGACATATTTCTGCACGATATATGGCAAACGGCTTCAAATGAAAGCAGAACACCGGTTTTAAAAAAGTAACACACATTATAGTGAAATGATCAACTATGTTGATATCTACCACTTTTAATACCGCATGTTTAAACCGTTAGGCATTTTAGACCATTTTCCGTATAACTAGTTCAATGAATGTCCGAGATTTTACTCTGGGATTCGAACCCACGAGGATTCAATTCACCTCAGGATCTGCCATTTAGAACTTCATGACGTTTAGAATGCAGCCAGTACGTCAAAATTTCGTGATCTAGTGAAGAGTACCAAGAACATTAGCAACGAATTTCAAACATCAGTCTAGAGAATTTAATGGTCGCCAACAATTCACATATTTACAGTTCAGCATGACGACAAACGTGATTTTGAAATAAGTTGCTTTGAATGCATATACAATTAAATAAGGCACTACAAATTCTTAACTTTGCAAAACTACGATATGTACAAAAGCGGTCGACAATATTGTTGAAACACCTCGAGATTACAAACCGCATCCAACTAAAATAAGGCAGACCAGACGTTTAACTACATTTATTCTAATTACATAGTCTATCACATTTTAAACGAACAACCTTATCAAATAGCTTGATGCAAAACAAGGATGAAGCTATTCACTGAACAATGCGTTAATTTACTCAGCTTCTGCATACTCTGTAATTCAGTAAGGTTCTCTGGAATGGATTCAGAGATGTCTTCTAGTTTGCTGTACACAAACGGTTTAGCCGACTATTGAAAACATTGAATTCGAGCGAAAAATTTGTCAAGTACACAAAAGTCACGTACATTATCTATCCTTCACTGTAACATCAACTTTATCCGCCTTCTTGAAACACGTACATCTTCTCTACAGATATATTCTATAGTTTCTTGTTCCAGCTCAGGCAAGCAAAAATTGAATTAGAATCACTGATCGTTTAATATTGTTAAAGAATCACAACCCTGTATATTCTTAGAAATATTTAACAGAAGATACCAGAAATAGCTGTTACAAAAACTTTGTTAAAGTGATGCAAGGCTGCGTTAATACGGCTTCTATGAGTGGCATTTCAGACTGAACAATTGTCGAAGTTGATTTTTCAATATCACTTTGCTGTAACGGACATCTTCGTAAAATCTCACAGTTTAAGGCATTATTTGAAATGCCTTAAAAATAAGGCATTATTTTTAAGGCGTTGGAAATAATGCAGTGGAAGTGTTGCAGTGGAAATTGGAATGGCAGTTATTATTACAAATTAAATTGTGTAAAATAAAACATTTTTCGGTTGAAGCAAAATACGAACGCTGCCATGGTGATTAAAAGATAAATTAGATTTATTTATGATCTCTTTTCAAACTATGTCGACTTTCTACAGACGGATTGCATTATAACTACAAATATAAATAGAGCTTGCTTTAAATGCATTAACTAAACTAACTTAAGGCAAATAGATATATAACTAAGTAATAACCTAATTTTATCATTACAAATCTAGTAAGAATGTCAATTAAATATTTTTAATATATTGGAAAAATGACTTTGCAAATTATGCATCAAATTTCGAAAATAGTCTCATGTTCTGAAGTGTACTGAGTCGCTCGCTTCGTTGCATAAATTCTAATAGAATATTCATCTGTCACATAATACAAATCAAAGAACGCTAGATACTAGCGTACATAAATCTGTATAATCTGTGTACGTTAGATAATCCTGAAGTCCAAGGACAGGGTTACTGAATGGTTTCTATGATTTGAGTCTATGGACATTCACCGGTTGACATTTTTCTGACGACAACAATGAAACCAGAGTTGAGGAAAATCCTGAAAATAAAGAAATGTGATATATAATATTATTTTAATACCTTATATCTATACGAAAAGCGCACAAATATCAGAATCTATGTATGAATAAACAAACAAAACACATTTAAAACAAATGAAAGTTTAAAAAAATTTAAAATAACTAGTAAACTAAAATTATATGCTAATTTTAATTCAAAAGTATAAATTTTTAAAGTAACTCGAAATTACGTGTCTAACCCTAATATTATTATTAAATCATATTTGATTAATTTGTATGTTTAAAGGATTTACGAATTATAAACCTTAAGTGACAAACAACATGATTGGATATTTAGCGTAACCAATCACGCACAGTAGGATGGCATAATTACAACAAATCTTAGCTATGAAATTAAGTAGCCTACTCGATCATAAAGCAAAAATGTTATAGAATTGTATTGTCTCTATAGAAGAGAGCGGATTAAAGATTCATGGGTGGACTACTCTGCTACATCCGCCAGACTGTCCTGATCCAGCGCTGTCAGACTTTCATTTGTTCAGCATAATAAAGAAAAGACAGTTCCCTGTGTTGTGTCGTGGTAGTTTAAAAAATAGACTAACAGTGTAAATATGCACGTGTCGTAGAAGGCGACATAAAAACTAGATCAAAACTAACGTCAGAAAACGCATTCGGTTGGTGAGCGGCTGGGCTGCAGAAATTGCTACAAAAACTTAAACGAATGGATCAAGTCTATTCGTATCCCAACCCTAGTTAAACTGGGATTTAGGGGAAGATGATGATGATGACGAATAAAGAAAGGACTGAATAAAGAAAGAACTGAAGGAAAAAATTATGTCATCATAAATTTTAATGTAGAGAGGGCTGCAACGTCATGGTTGAGACAGATTCTCTCAGAGTTCTATCAGAGGGTATATCTACTCTGGTGCCACGCTGGCAGAAATGCATTGATGTGCAAGGAGACTGTCGAAACGTAGAGAACATATAGATACACACATTTGCCAATTACGATTTACTTTACCCATGCTGTGTCCGCGTTGCTGAAAAATAGACCAACCGTGGACTGCATGTGTCATAAAAAGCGACATGTGCAGTCGCACTAATATCCAAACTAAAGAATGGGCATTCGGTTAGTAGGCGCCTATGGTCAAGAAATTATTAAAATGTTCAAATCAAGAAACTAGTTAAGCTGGGATTCAAATGAAGATGATGATGCTTATTTTATTGTGACTTCTTCGTATCTTACAATCAAGTCAGTCTCGTTACATTTGGTACGCCCTTCGTGCTAAATGGCTAGTAATGTCGAAAAACAAACTAAGTTATAACTAAATAGACGGTCAAACCTACATTTATAATCAAGATCGATCGGCCTGGAACCGTTGCAAAAGTCTACCTGAAAAAAAGAAATGCAAGGTCAAACTTTACTACCTTCAAAACTAGATCCTAATCAATATCAAAACAATCCAAACAATTAATTTAAAATTTAAAGGTTTAATTTAAATTGTCTAAATCAAAGTTCAGAGAAACCGAAAGTTTTAAACTGTCACCTAAGTAATAATTACTTTAACAATACTATTAACGATAAGACCGTAATTTAAGATCGTATTAATAGCACGAATAATAATGCTAAAATAGGATTACAAATATAATTATATGCATAGATATTGTAACATATATTGTAGCATAATGTAACATACAATGTTTTTTAAATTCTGTTTAAAAAACTACCTTAACGGTTTCATTTCGTTTATATGTTCATCACAGCACAGATTATACAAGCAATAGGAACGTGCATGTAGTTAGAGATACAAACAACAATACAAAAGAGGTTGCCATAAAGAGCTACTGTAGAGCTCTGTGCGGTAATACCATAATTGCAGCTATAGCAGAGTCTATGGGTACGGACAATGATGATGATGATTTAGGTATGTTAGATGATTTAAAGATCCACGCATATGCGGAAATGAAGAGGAATGAGGAAGACAGAGAAGAGTGGAGGCGTTATATATCATGGACCTGCCAGTAGTCAGTGCACTGAGAGAGAGAGAGAGCAGAGTCTACTTTATTACTAACCTTCGAAGCTTACTGGCAAGTCTATTGAGAAACGTGACTTTATGAGCTCTATTAAGCGGGGCAGGGGTAGGCGGCCCCAGATTGGCTGCTGCAGAGGCTGCTGCCATTTGATTGGCTCGTTCTTGAACAGTACCCCCGTGCACTGTTGACCTGACTTGCCCATTTCGCTGAAACCTTGTGGTGCTGACTCCCTCAGTACCCACACTGGGGGACTGCGCGTCGAGCAGGAACCTGCCTCTAGTGACCTCTGTGGGTGTGTTGTAGGTGTCACTGGTGTCATAGACCGAGTCAGCTGGGTACACTGACGGTGTGCCCCATCTGTCGACATAGGAAGCGTAAATAAATAAAACTTTATAAAGAAATTACACAATTTTTGTAGCTTAGTACCAAATTATTTATTAAATTTTATAAATAAAGAAAATTATCGGAATAAAACGTATCGCAAATAAAGAAAACTTAGTAAATATTAAAAATTGTACAGCTTATTACCTAATTATTTATATTTTATAGTACATTAATATTTTTCATCATCATCTTCCCTTGAATCCCAGTTTAACTATGGTCGGGATACAAATAGATTGTCTCAAATCCTCTCTGTCGTACATCATATCATTAGCCAATCCCTATTTGAGACTTTTCCATTAGTTTAAATATTTGTAGCAATTTCTGGAGCCTAGGCGCTCACCAGACGAATGCCCTTTCTGACGTTAGTATGGATCTTAGTGCTTTAGTCGTTTTCTACGACACATGCAGTCACCGGTTGGTCAATTCTTCAAACAACCCAGACACAACACGGGAAACCCGGACACAACACCGGGAATATATAAGAGATTATACATAATAGAATTTTTAGTTTAGTATCGTTTATATGTTCATCACAGCACAGATTATACAAACAATAGGAACGTGCATGTAGTATGATAAACAAATAATAATACGAAAGAGGATACCATAAAAGAGCCATAGCTCTATTCGGTAATACCATAATTAGCAGCTATAGCAGAGTCTACCTAAATCTGAAATACAAAAGTTTCTATTACGTTACTAATTACAGTAAAACCCGTAATAACAGTAATTACTGTAATTATATTACCGTAGTTACAGTAGTAGATTAACATTAAGACTACTAAAAATATTTTACTTCTGTGTCCACATCACAGAATGATGTTAGAATGAGTTCTCCTTAGAGAATTAAACAAATATGTGAAGACTTGGAGCAGAAACAATTGACAAAATGCTAAATGAAACGATATTTGCTCAACTCAAAAAGCCACTTCAGAGACTCAGATGCGATTTTATATTACACTATTCTGGCCATCCAACAAGATAGCTAAATAAATTTCTTAGATTTCAAGTGCAGTTGAGAGTATTCATAGGGACACTTTATGGAAAATAACAAGAAGATTGCTGATGATAGAAATGAGTAGAGGAATGTTGGCGCCCTGTGTTCTGTTCAGAAAGCAAGGAACTGATGATGATGAAGATTATGATGATGAAAATGCTGATGATGATGATGATACTGGCTAGTCGAGGGTATCAATTTGACATGCTATATACGTACAGTCAACAACCATTGCAATGCAAAAGAATCATGTCTACAGTTTTCATCAAAGTTTAGAAATATTTAAGCACACTTAATTTGTGTTTTCTTAATTTCTCAGTAGCAATAAGAAAATTTCAGTACAATTTAAAACACAATCATCATCTTCCCTGAGTCCCAGTTTAACTAAGATCGGGATACGACGAGAAATTTTTCCTTTCAATTCATATTACAATTTTTCTAGCATTTCCTGGAGCCTGGGCTCTCTCCAACACCGAATGCCTCTTTCTAACGTTGGTATGGATCTTAGCGCTTTGTCGCCTTTTACGGCACGTGCATTTCACGGTTGTTCTATTCTTCAAAAACTTGGTAAGTCACAACACAAACTAAAACAACATGGAGCTTTAAATCATTTGTTACTCTTAGCCAGACCGCAGCATCAGCAGAAATCTGACATGAAGCAAAATTTTTAATATGGTTTTATGAAGTACAACTTCCGCGGCGAGTGATGAAACTGGTTTAGAATTATGGAAAATCATAAGCAAAAAGAATCCTAAAGAAATAGGATTAAAAAACTAAATAACTAAAAACTTAACTCAATTTAGACAAGGGTGAGTAATTACAAGCGTAGTACAGATATGTTGTTCATCAGTACGTTACATAATAACAATAAAGTCCAAACCCTGGTAGCGATGGTGCCACGTCACCTAATCCAGAAACAAGCTGAGAAGAATCTTTTATGCCTGGGACCTGGTAGTAAGGATTCGGAGTGGCTCTGCCTCTACTCTCCTCCCTCTTTCTCTCCTCCTCTGATTCATCCAGGACCACAGCAGGGGACTTCAGTGGATCAAGGTCACCCACTCTAGGTCTTCCTCTTCGCCTGAAATGGTAATAGGAGTAATCGATTGCGACTTTGTTAATTTTAAATTAATGCTTTATTATTTGTTTAGCTAAATACACGACACAACGCAAGAGTTCTAGAGTTTTCTGGCTTGGTTGCTGTTTTTGTATTTTTTTATTTAATCCCTCCTCTTTCTGTGATTAATACCAAAAGTATATTTTTTAAAGGGAAGATGATGATGATGATGCTATTTTTTTAAAGAGCAAATTAAATCTAGCGGTGAATAAAAAGCAACCTTTAAAACAATGAGACCTTATTCAATGCTGACAGAAATCTGTCAAGCACAAAAATGAATGTTTTCGTACAATATTCAAAGAACGGAGTAAAAATTGAACAAGGCACTGACGTATGTCCTTAAATTCTAAGTGCAATTACTATTGGTCGCTCAGTAGCTGCTGTCTGTTATATCGTATCATCATCATCATCATCTAACCTTCAATCCCGGTTTAACTAGGTTCGGGGTACGAATAGGCCTTCTGCACTACTGTCTGCCCCATACCATATCATCAATCAATCCTCAATTTTCTATTCGTTTTGGAAAATTATCTGTTATAACGTATAAACTAATTAATATAGAAACGTGTTTAAATTCAATTATGAGCGTATGGCGAGCATAATCAAGTTCAGACAATATATATATATACGTCGCTAACAATTGTTAGCGGATGTACATTGTTTGAACTTGCATAGGCTCGCCATATACTCGTAATGTAATTCCAACATACTTATATATTAATGAGTTTATAATGTAATATACGAAATTCAAAAAACAAAACATCAAATACGCAAATATTTGTAAACAAATAATTACATATACAAAAACAATACTTAAAATACGAAAATAACAAGAAATACACAATAATTCAAATGCACAAACAGCACACATCTTACCCAGATTCTCTGCGCCCAACTTTCACTCGGTTGAACTGAGAGTCGGCGTAGAGGGAATTGTTGGATTTCTCCAGTCCACCCTCGTAAGATGGCGTACCCCTCGGGGGACTCGCGGACTCCTGATCATACTTCTCTCGCTCATCTCCCAGAAGCCCTCTTCCAGTGGCGAGACTGCTAGAGTCCGGCTTCCTTGCACTGTACTCATAATCTACGTATCTATCATCCCGTTTATTGTCTACGTACCTATCGACCGATTTTCTAGTAGAATATTCGAAATTGTTTGGTTTGCCATTCGCTTTTCTCGCTGAATGCTCGAAATCCTCATATCGTTGATCGGATTTTCTCACAGGCGGTTCGAAGTCGGCATACCGCTGATACGTGAAGGATTCTTCTTGAGTTGTCTTCGACGGAGTGTCGACAACCGGAATGTCGAGGTCCAAATCGTTGGAAGGCTCAGTGGGACTGTTGTACTGACTGCGATGATGATTGGTGAACGATGGAGGAGGAAGATGAAATTGATGATGTTGTTGTTGTTGGTCACTAGAGCGGCCAGAACCGCGAGATGGCGTGTTGCGTATAAACGACGTTTGCTGCAACACAAGTAGCACCATAGATAATCAATTTTATTAGCATTTGTGTTAAATTACTTTTTTTATTACCTCGAGTGCAAGAGTCCAAGGTTTGATAAAAAGGATTCGAAAAATAAGAGCTGAATCACCGCCCGGCTACCCGCAGTCATCTAACTGCTTAAAGAATTGCCGATACGGAATAATTTTATTACTATTATTATTTTCAGTTTCAGTTTTAATTTATTCAATAAATATTGAATTGTGAACTATATATTAATGTAATTTGATACTGAGATCAGCTGAGCTTACATTTGTTACGTAGCCGACCGACTTATCGTTGGAGTAAGGTTGACGACCCATGTTTAGCCTGTCCAACTCATCAGCCATATTAGAGACCTCGTGGTTCAGGACGCTGCCATTTTCTGTCAACAACACGTTAAAATAGAGACAGGCGAGTTCATCGTCCATGCGTTATGATAGACAGACAGAAGAGTTGTCAGAGACAGTTAGAAGAGTTGTCAGAGAGTGTCAAAGAAGTCGTGTCAGAGACTGTCAGAGGAAATATGTCCCAGACAGTTAGAGGAGTTATATCAGAGAGTGTCAGAGGAGTTATGTCAGAGACAGTCAGAGAAGTTATGGCAGAGACTGTCAGAGGAGTTTTGTCAGAGACAGTCAGTGGAGTTGTGTCACAGACAGTCAGAGGAGTTATGTCAGAGACAGTGAATTGGGACGTCAGAAACAGTCAGAAGATTTATTAGAGACAGTTAGAGGAGTTATGCCAGTGATCGCCAGACAGTGTTTACCCATGACTTGGGACAGAGAGGAGTGGAGAAGATCACTTTGTGCCCAACCCTAGTCAAACTGGGATTAAGGTGAAGATGATAATGATGATGATGATGGCGACGACGACGATGATGAATAAATATAAAAAGTTCATTTGGACTAATTCCACGATGTTCAAATAAAAAAATGAACCTTACAAATTACACAATTTAATTACATACTAGTGTAGCATAATTCTAATACACAGTAGTGTAGCATAATTCAACTATTCACCTCTGACAGGGTAGTCCATGACAGGCTCGAGCTCTCTACCGGGAGATCTGTGCCTAGCTCTGATTGCCGCCCCTCTGCCGTGATGTCCGTAATTCACGGACTCGGTGTGAGTGGGGAGACCCCGGGGTACATAGGGGGCCTGACCTACATTTGTGGGAGTCCTGGAGACCTTGCCGCTGGCCCTCGTGGCTACGCCAGCCGGGGAGGCGCTGGGACGATGATAGGATGCCGACGGAGTGTGGTTGACGGATACGCTGCTTAAAGAGCGAGGTGTGGATCCGTCAAGCTAGAGAGAGCACAATGTTAACAAAATAAATGAATAAAGTAATATATTCACAAAATAACTGAATAAAGATAAGTGTTTACAAAACAACTGAATAAAGCTAAACGTTCACAAAATAGCTGAACAAAGCTAAGTGTTCACAAAATAACTGAATAAAGTAATGATGGCGAAATGTTTGCAAAATAACTGAATACAGCAATAATTTCTTAACTGGTCTGAAAGAGCAGGCCCATGATATTCATACATATAACTGAAATGATAAAGAATAAGCATGACATATTTTGAATAGTATACACGCAACTGGCGTGCTGATTCTGACGGGCTGGCGACAATGTCTTCGGATTCCTAAATCATCACAATCAGTAGTTATTCAAGATCTGGATCAGCTTCGTAACCCCGTTCAGTGCAAACATCTCCACCGAACCTTATCTTTTACTCTCGTATCACGGGTTACCAACTTAGCAGTCAATTAATTATTTAGAAATGAACTATTTTTTAAATTAAGAATTTTCTATATTTACATGCGTGTACAAAGATTTCAACAAATATATAATGTTAAAGCATCAGTTAATAGTACATAATATACTGAAATACAAAGTTGATCTAAGGCTGAGCTATTAACCAGAGTATTGGGCTTAATGCCAAGAAGATGGTATGTTGAGAAGACTTCGTCGTATCTGTGCATATCTAAGGATTTCTCTATTTCTTCTCTCGAATGACCCAGTGAAACCATCTGCTCTGTAATAACAAAGCATGGTAATAATAGCTTTACTTGTGTTGAGTCCCAGACATCTTAATGTTTGCTCGGATGTTTGCTTTCATTTGATTTTTGTATGATTTCTTTTGCTAGTATCTAATAATTTTTACACGTATGTTGTTTGTCAGTGATTTGGTGTAGATGCTGAAATAAACGCATATCTCTTTCCTCTTCTCTCCTCTCTCTCTTCTCAAGGACCGAGTCAATTTGTCAAAAATTTAAACGAATGGAAAAGTCTCAAATAGGGCATTGGCTGATGGTGTGATGTAGGACAGAGAAGATTTGAGAGTCTATTTGTATCCCGACCCTGATTAAATTGGGATTCAATGGATGATGATGATGATGATGATGATAATTTGTAAGAAGTCTCCAGTTACGAGACACTGAGACACTAGAGCGTAAAATGCCCTTGCCACGAAATAGACCAATCCTAATCATTTCAATATAACTGACGAAATCTCTATAGATCCAAAACAACTGATAAAACCTAGAGCTCAGGTTAAGCAATCGACTGCCTCGAAAGTATGCTGGTCGCCCAGTGCATGAATTTGAACTCTACTACTACTTAACCGCTGAGGGGCACCAAACTGATCGTGCCACTGGCTCAGCCCACACACTTGATAACTCTTTAATACTGCTCAATGGGTTCTGCCCGTGTACATGGCTCTGGAAGGAATTTTTGTACAATCATATTATCATACCATAAAGAAAACAATCATAGAGTTGATGAATGCCGATTTTATTTCTATGCTAAATGGTTTGCTTAACTACCTCATAGTGATACCTTTTTTTTTTTTTTTTATTATTACTATGGTGTATTTTCTATATTCCGCATACAATACAAAATAAGATTTCAGAAGGGCTACTTTTAGAGAAGGAGAGAGAGAGAGAGATAAAAGAGTGTCTGTCTCATATACAATAAGCGTGTGTATTCATCTAAACCATTTCATAACCATTAATTTGTATGCATACAAATAAAAAACTTAGGCAATGATCAAAGTCACCGTATTTTACAGCTCACAGCATGTAATTAATCCGACAATAAGGTCGCGAACCGATCAATTTAAACAATACTCGTGAATTAAAATCGGACAATACATTAAACATGTTATATACCAATTCTATCTTCGTCAATATGATTCTCGGGCTCAATGTATGGCTTCAGCTCGTTTCCCTCATACGTCGCGTTCACCCACTTGTCTCGCATAGCTGCCTGAAAGGTAACATAAATGTGTGCATTTATTTAGTAATTCTTTCATTTATTTAGTAATTCGAAGATGTAACGACCGCTTCGTAACCAAAAGGCATTGTTAGGAACGTCTCAAGCAGGAATATGGGCCTACAACGCCTAGCAGTTCATAATGATCTTAAAGTAACTGCTAATGCTTAGACCGAAGATATGCATAGAGAGGGGTTTCACTTAATTTAACGATAATTAAAATTGCGAGGGTATAAAAATAATTTTGTCACTCAACAGATGACATATGCTGCTGCTGAAGGTAAAAGGACTTCTGTAGAGACGTTAATGCTGATTACTTATATGAACATGCGAAAATAGAATGCTAGTAAATTTAGCATCATATTATTACTCTTAATTAAATGAAGATTCTAGGATCAGTTAGAATATTGGAAAAATATCAAACCATCAATTTTTTCAATACCTATTTCTAGCCAAAATGATTATTACAGGCACATAGTCGATATGGTAACACTCAAACTCTTTATTGATCTGAATGCTATTCAAGTAGACCATATGTCTAAAAATATCTATAGATGATTATATATGAAATTCAAGCATTCAGCAATAACACTCAAAACAAAAGTAAGATAATACAATCTCGTCCATGACAGCATTGAGTATAAATATCTCACCTCTAGAGACGTTCTCTTGGACGGATTCGTGACAAGAAATTTCTTAAGAAGATTTTCGCAGTCAGTTGAAAGATAAAACGGTACTCGATATTTTCCTTTAATCACCCGTTCTCGTAGATCCTGAAGAAAATCACAGAAATCATACATCGAAATTCATGCAAATTTAATTACTCACGAAGAACTGAAACAGATGAAATCTCAATTTTTAACTGCGTGTATCTAAAAATCATAACAAGAAATGATTTCAATTAATTTCACGCAGACACTGATTTGAAAGTATCTACAATCATCATCATCTTCCCTGGAATCCTAATTTAACTAGGGTTGGGAACGAATAGACCTTCTCCAATCCTCTCTGTTCCTTACCATATCATCAGTCAATCCTTCTTTGAGACCCTTCTCGTTCGTTTACATTTTTGTAACAATTTCTGAAGCCTAGGCGCTCACCAACCGAATGCCCTTTCCGACGTTGATTCGAATCTTAGTGTTTTAGTCGCAGTCTACCACACGTGCAGTCACCGGTTAGTTTATTATTCAAATAACCCAGTCCTACTTTCAATTCTTCAGTCCTAAGACTTTGGTGATGTTTTAGGATGTTGATGATAATGTTTGAATATAATCTAATGTATTAAATAATAATAAATAATGACAGCAGTTAAATTATATTTTCTTAAAGCATTAAAAATTCGTCCTAGAGTAAGAGATTGTTCTGAAATCCATCGAGAAGATGGACTCTGGATGAATCCAATGAGATGACTCCATTTATGGCGTTGGCAAGCTAATGGTAGAGCAATTCCGAGCAATACGACAAGATATAATGATATAATGATTATTCAGTGATTCAACACAGCTCTGAAAGCCACAGCGACTGAAATTCAAAATGTTACATTTTCAATTAAACAGAAAAGATTCCACACATATCTTGACTCAATTGTCATTACTGAACTGGACTTCAAGTCTTAATAACAAGGAAAGACGATCTCAAAGTACCAATGATAATATTCAGTACTAACTCAATAGTTGACAATGTTGTAATACTTTATAGAAATATGGTCATAGCTAAACTTAAAACTTCATTTAACAGCAACACTTGCAGACTGAAAGATGAGTTATGCGCCGGGTCAAAGAATAGCAAATATTAACTGTGAATTTTAACTGGACATGTCAGAAGAGGCGACTAAGCAGAAGCTGGATAAATGTATTGAAAATCACACCAAAACTAATATATAAATAAGAGATAGAGAAAATATGTTTTATTTCACAAAATTCACTGAGTAATCATATCAATGAACGTGTGACAAATAAAATTAAATAATCATTATCAGAATCTTAGTAAGAAGTGCAAAATATTTATATTTATATATATTTCACGTCCCACATAATTTCGTACCAAGCCTTTGTAATGCTATTATCATGGTTATTACCACGTGGTCGACTGAGTCATCTGCAGCGAAAGAAAACTTTCAATAGTTACCTTTAAATTTTGCCCGTCGAACGGCAACGAGCCGCTAGAGAGAGTGTAGAGTATGACACCAAGGCTCCAAACATCGACCTCGGGACCCATGTACTTCTTACCTGTAATCAGTCATCATCAACACCATATCGGCTCAGTTTAAAAAAAGTCTCGTATCATCGATTAAATAACAATCAGCAATCTGTCATTCGGCTTATTAACCAATGAAATACATTTGTCATTCAATCGATCAGACATTCATTGAAGAATGCGAGAAAATGATTACCATAGCAGACAATACGGCGTATTGTCGAATGCATCGATCACTACGTCAGTTGATACAGTAGCTGATATTACATCTGATTGAGTATGTAGCTGATATAACAGATGATTTTCATCTGATACAGCAGCTGATAAAGTAGTTCAAAGATTTTCTGAGAAAGGACGGATTTTCTGATAGTACAGCTGATGATGTATTTTACAGAATAGCCCATAGAGCAAATGATAAAGCAGTTTACAGATTAGCTGATAGAACACCCTACAACCAATAAGACATATCATTCCAAAGTATAGTCGGTATAACAACCGATAGTACAGCCAATAAAATAATTGATAGAGCAATCGATAGAGCAACAAATAGAATGGCCGCTAGAAAAAGCGATAGAAGAGTCAAAAGAATGTTTGAAAAACGACCACTGACCACCGACTGAGCATCCAATAGAATGGTCGACAGAACAACCGATAGAGCAACCAAAAGAGTGGTCTATAAATGAACGATAGAACAGCCATTACGATAGTCTTTCAAACAACCGATAGAGCCGCCAATAAAATGGTCAATAGAATATGCAGATATATAGCAGTAGCTAAAGGAACCAATTGAATACACGTAATAGAACTTAGAACAGCCCAGGCATCAACATGCCATATTTTTAGCTAATGAATAAAATCACGATATAAAAAAACATCGATAGTTTCTACACTAGTGCGGCAGTGTAAAAAAAGCCTAAACTTAGGTTTCTTCTTTACTATTCCCTCCATGTCTTGTCAACTCAATCCTTAATCTTGATATTGTCATCTTAGGCCTTGATCTTGATATTGTGACCTTGGCGGCGACAGTCGAGGCATCTTAACCACCAGAGTGGCCAGTAGATGACAGTGGTTTCTTACCTTGAAAGAGCTCAGGCGCCGCGTAAGGAGGACTGCCGCAGAACGTGTCGAGCTTGCCATCTTTATTATACTCGTTGCTGAAACCAAAGTCCGCTATCTTGATGTTCATGTCTTTGTCTAGCAATAAATTCTCGGCCTGTTCAACCAATCAACGCCAACACAATTATAGAATCGTTCAATCAATGGCAAGCAGTACTTCGACACATTACAACTAATCAGAGAATCAATCAATCAATGACAATTAATACGTACACACACTACAATGAACAACATAATCAACATTTTTTACCGATCAAAAGGAAAATCGATTCAAAATCAATCGTGAAGTCATAAACATCACCATCATCTTCTTTTTCTGCCCTTGAATCCTAGTTTAAGTAGGGTCGGGATTAAAAAATTGCCGTCATAAACAACTGACGAAGATTCTATCCTCGATGAACTGGAAACTGACAGTAACTTTTTAAAAATATTTACTTATATTAGACTATCAGATATAAGGGTGCGAGTTTATATTTAATAACGAAATCACTCACAGCGCGTTTACTGACAGAATGTCCCGGAATAAGAATTAATTTTTAAATGTTAATATTTACAAACACTTGGCAAATTACAGAGTAATGTTAGCTAATAATATTTGCAAATATTGTAAGCAAATAATATTTTATTAGTGATGATATTTTGCTAAAAATGTATATTCTTAATTCACATATGACAGACACTCACAATAATTTAATCCCAACTACAACTGAAATTATAATCCTTTCCTAGTTCACAATTGAGCAAGTGCTAAATGATAACGAATCAGTCTACCTTCAGGTAGTTCAGGTTAGTTGTGTTAGTCTTACGATGCTTGTAAGTATGAGTATACTTTATATATGCTTGTTTTACTGTAACCGTTGTAAAGTATAGAGATACTTTTGCATGATATACTCTATTAAACACTAAACATCTATTAAACATTAAGAAAATACGAGAAAGGCAGCCAAAGTGAAGGAAGGCAGCCATAGCGAAGGAAGGCAGCCATAGTGAAGGAAGGAAGCCATAGTGAAGGAAGGCAGCAAGAGTGAAAGGAAGGCAGTCAAAGTGAAGGAAGGCAGCCAGGATGAAGGAAGGCAGCAAGAGTGAAAGGAAGGCAGTCAGGGTGAAGAAAGGCAGCTAGGGTGAAGAACGGCAGCTAGGGTGAAGGAAGGCATACCTTTAAATCGCGATGCACAATGTTCTTCTGATGGCAGTAGTGAACAGCTGAGAGGATCTGAAAGAACATCCAAATACACACGAAATAAAAATGTGATATATAATTATTACCAACATTTACGGACACCTGGCAGCAGCCATGGAAGCGTTCTTGAGATAACACCGAAACAGATAAAGTATATAGGTAGTGGTGGACCTCTGAGTACAAAGAGAGAGCAGTAGACTTTAATTCCGTAATCGTACTACATTTTTGATTAAAAAGATCCGCAAACACCGTTAGCGGCAACCTACTCAAAATTAGAGAGCATAACCACTATTCACAAGCGGAGCTCTATCTCACCCATATTCGTCCGCTTTATAAAAACTAGATGGTGAAAAAAACTACTAGTCCAGTTCGTTGCCAAATTATATTGATCGGTTGGATGGCCGAAAGGACAGAAAGCTTGCCAGAGAAGCAGGAGGTTATCTGTTCGAATACCAATCGTACCTTCTCTGACAATGTACTTGATATACGGAATCAGACGTTAAACTAAGCTTTAGGTGAAATTGAAAGCTAAAATAATAGATTGTATCGCTGGACCGCTCGATAGTGAATAAAGTTAAGGTTAACGTCAGTTTCCTCACTCGAAAGCGATGTCAGTGACGGGCGAGCCCAGGATTTGAAAAATCGCACATACTGATCCGCGGTCGAGTATCTTACCGACTTCGCCACTGTCTCCAGTCAGTGAATACACATCAATCAAGCCGGTATATCGCAAGTGTATCACCTTGCTGCAGGTAATGAGACAATGTAGCTCCAGAAAAGAGTTCCAGTTAGGCGTTTGATGCGATTTCAGTTGTCATACAGCAGATATCTATTAGTCGGCTTTAAAAATGCGCAAGTTTTGATTAGATTAGTTTCACATTTCCGGAGCTAACAAGGTCGACAGTTGCACTAAATGTATAATAAGAGAACTAAATAACAAATCAAGTCTAACAGGAATTCAGATTAATCACAAATACTCTGTAAGTATAATACTGTACACCAAACGAAATAAGTAAATAGTATTGTGCATTAAATGTATGACAAGAAAACTAAATAATAAATCAATTCTAACAGGAATCCAAATTAATCAAAAATACCCTGTAAGTATAATTACGTAAGTACACCAAATGAAACAAGTAAATAGTCACAGGGTGAAAATGATGTAACCTGTCTAAAAATTGAACGAGCGTCTCTTTCTTTCATCCTACCATGCGCAGCGAGATAATCGAAGATTTCTCCTGCAAATAAACCGAAATAATATATTAGAAGCATTTGAAATTCGCGAAAACCCCGAGATTAAGATAAGTTTTAATAGTACTGGTCTCTAAATGAAATAACATTCTTTTACTTCTAACAATCAATTATAAATATGTACTTCTGACATTTCAAAAACATCCACCAGTCGGCCGAATTCTTTTAAAAGGAATTCCGTCCACATTCGTTTCAACATATACGAACTGATCGAGTGCGACATGACTAAAAAAATTCAAATGCATGAATGTACGATGTATGCAAGCATTCGAGGCTTCAGGAGTCCGACATCCTACACAAACCTCGGATTTGCATCCATAAAGTTTTCAATAAAATCACAATTTATTCTTTTAGAAATATACAAGCCGTACAGCTGAGGGGCTGTTGTAAAGGCTTGACTAAAATCTGGATCTAAAAATACATGTATGATGACTTGTGATGCAGTTGTAGTATTGAAGTGAAGTGTAATATATTACATTACAGTTAACTGTCACAACGCATCTCTAGACAATTTCAGAACGTCAAATAGTTTTTAGGAATTGAATGATCTCACACAATACATGGACTGCTAACTCCTCTTTACAAAATAAGATTCTTACCTCCGGCAGCGTATTCCATAACAAGAAACAGGCAACGATCAGTTTCCATCACTTCAAATAGTTTTACTGTGAAAATGAACAAAAAAACCGTATAAATAGAAATATCAGTCTGAGTCATGATTGAAGAAGACCAAGTCAGGATTCCTGAAGAGAAAGCAGCAAGAATGAGAAGACTTTAAAATTTAGAAACATAAGCAACTGATAGATAATTTAGATACTTGGGTAAAAATAGTATAGAAAATAGTTGAGTAAATAATACATTTAGAGACAATTGGACAAAGGAAATACATAACTAAGCGATGAATGAAAGGCATGAATGGACAATCAAACAATCAAATCAATAGACATACATGAGCTTTCTTTGGTTTCCCAGATCAAAGATTCAACATAGGCATTATAATTTCATTACTGAGATAACTTTTACGATCTGTAGCAGTATTCATTAATTCCATCTTAGCCACAAGCAGATGAGATGATAGCTAGAGCAGACACAGGATTATAAAATCAAAATGGAAAATGAAATGAGTAAAGTAGGCTATTTGCATATCGACATGAACTGATTTGTAGTATGCTCTGTCCGATACAGGTAACATAAGATTCTTATTTCTGTCATATGACTGTAACAATAGAATCAAATCGAAAGTTTTGCTCAATGCACAATGTATGGGGTCTTTGAAAAAGAAGATAGCACCGTACACAGAACACCTTCCTTGACTATTAGTGGATCAGTAGGTGCATGGTTCAAATCCAGTGCTCTCCCGTCAAAGACGTGCAGTGTTTTCTGCTACCGAGCAGGAAACTGACGGTAATATTGGTTTTAGCTTTAGCTTAATATTACTGACTTACCAATATTGGGATGATTCAATGCCTTCATTATTCGAACTTCTCGAAACATCTGTAAACAGAAATCACCACTACAATAATGACCGAAATATTAAGCTATAAGTGTATAAAGAAACGAGAAGCCAATTCAAGGGATTAACTTGTTAAGCGATAGTGTTCTATTTAAGGAGCGTTAAAGCAGAAAGCGAGTATGAATATGTACCATGGACCTACCACTTTCCAGATCACTACATATATATATATATATATATATATATATATATATATATATATATATAATTTCAGTTTCCTATCTGTATGACTTTTATTCAGTATTTCTTTATTTGCGTGTATCCGTCCACTACATATTCTCCATTCTTTTCTAAATGTGTGTGCTTCAACTTTTCAAATATGTTTTATTGTAACGTACACGTTTCTTCATACTATAATTAGGTCTACACTAAAGTTGTAGCATTTGTATCCGGGTGGATTCATAAAATAACTGCGTGATATGTTATTTCTTCTTAGCCTCCTTACTTGCATAATTCTACAAAATGGACTATTATTACCATGGTATATCCATGCGAACAGCCCATTCTTCACTTGCAATGAACGTACGATACTAACTGCCTAATTATTCAGTAATAAGTGAGCTATTCTGCATCTGCTTAGGTTGAGAAAATTGTCGGCAAATCTTTTTAGCCCAGTATATCAGAATCCAATTATAGCCATAGACATATCGCCAAGTTTAACGTCAGTTTCCTGATCGATAACATTTCTGTAACGGGGGAGCTCTAAATTTGAATCCTCACCTACAGATCCGCCGCCAAACAACCTGCTAATAAGCCGCAGACTCAGCCCAATATCTCTCTAATTGTTTGTTTAATTAACCAAAAGAAATTGGGCCTAATACTGTATCCATCATATAAAAAGTATTAATGACATCTATTTATTCCGTAGATTTTATAAAGAAATATTACATAACAACAGTTCGTTTCTAGTTTTCAAGTGTCTTTTAGTAGTCAAGTAATAACATCGCCGTGCGAAAAACAGCGCATACAGCAGTGTTCTAGTATGTACATGAAAACATGATAATTGTATACGTCTCATTATAGCAGTAATAGCTTATGCGTCAAAGAGCCTGTACACTGTGCTACATACATACGATCCATGCCACGACGAACAAGACAGTTTTATAGGCTTTTATGTTCAATAAACACCGAAAGAGTTTTGAAAGCGTTTGTATTTTATAAACACCTCGATGTCACGGAGTACATAACAACATAATCAAGTATGAACAGCGTCACGATTGAAAAGCAGTCGACAACGAAAAGAAAATCTACAAGACTGAGAGCTGCTGAATGCATTCTGGCCATCTTGAATTATCACTCATGCACAAAATAATCAACTCACTGAATCGTTCAAACTTAAATCAGTTCTTCAGTTCTTGACATTATTTCGGGTTTAGTCGCAAGTATTTTATTGAGTATATTACAAATATTATCTGAATTACAACAACTCTTTTATTGTGAAGTTCAATAGATCGACACACGAAAGTTTAAGATTTCACTATAAAGTCCAAACTTTAGTGAACGTGAAAACAGACTGTTAGTAGGCGTAGGCCTAAGAGCCTTGGAAAAATGGCTAAAAATAGGAATATGAGCCTTGGAAAAATAGCTAAAAATATGAATATGAGTCTTGGAAAAATAGCTAAAAATAGGAGTATGAGCCTTGAGAAAATCTCTAAAAATGAACAGAAAGAGAGGATGTTTTATCTGCGAAAATTTTGTGTTTTAGGTTTACTGTTTACTATATAAAGTAACTGATATAAAGTTAGCATCTTTACTACGCAAGTAATATGACAAGTTACCTTTTAACAAGTTAACTTGTTAAATCCCGTTCCCATTTTCATGTGACGGGATTTAACGCACTCGATTTAGCTACGCGTCAATTGAACGAAGTTAAGCTACGACATGCCCGGTTAGTACTTTGGGGATGACAAGGAAGACTAAGGGAGACAGCTTTGGAAGACAGCTTTGAATGAAATAATCCCGAGGGTATTGGAAGATTACTCTTAAATCCAGGCCTGCTGCAATTGATGCGCCAACAAAAGGCAACGATTACTAATAACCAAGGAGAGGAAGGAGGAAATAACGAAAGCTACAAAAACAGTAATCAAGAATGAAAACTCCGTAGCACATGCGATATGTTAGTGTGTAACTATACAAACAAAAATGCTTTTGATAAGTTTCAGTTCATATATAACTTAAAATTAACTTCCAAGTTGTTATCAATTAAATTATGTTATGATAGACTTTGATTGTTTATTCTTTGCATTTTAAACTACGTAAACTATTTAATTATTAGTACACCTCAATTTAAACACTATAAGTTCTGAATATTCAAATATTTTAGTGGGACTACTTTTTAATCAAAATTACTAAGTTATACTAACCAAGGAAGCATCCCGATGTTACCTTTATTTAGTTGATATATTTATTATTTGACACCTTTATTGAATTTATACCTTTATTTATATAACCGTTATGCGTTGTAGCCCTTATAATGAGGAGTTGGAACTGCTACATATTGTAGGATTATTATACATAGTTTTGCAAAGTCATCGGCATACAGTTTGAGAAATATTGCAGCAGGCCTGAATTTAAGAGTAAAAACTAATACAAGACTGACAATATGTCACGTACGAATTTTATCGAAGATATTAGCGAATTCATCGAACCATCACAGCTTCAAATAAAATAAGTGAAAAATTAAATAGTAGTGTAAATCAGTGAGTAATGTAAATCAATGAGTTTCAACTGACTTTGTTAGAAATTACGTGCAATAAAGTTGTAATAAAATAAGTGCAAGAAACCATAGCTGCATCAGCAACAGCAGCAACAATAGCTACAACAGCTGAATTAGCAACAAAATCAGCAGAAGCTAAAACAGCTGCATCAGTAATAACCGCAACAATAGATGCATTCAACAACAACAGCTGCAACTGCAGCTAACTGCAATAGCAAGAATAACACCATCAACTCCAACAGCAGCAATACCAGATGATATCATAATGACAAAGGCAACAGCATTAACAAAAGCAACAACAATAACAACAGCAACAATAGTAACAGCAATCTTAAAAAATTAAATTACTGCTATCGCCTTTTACAATCATTTAAGATTGCTGTTATATATTGAAAGACACTTCTTGTTACATATTGAAACCCCCGAATTATGTAATACTGGATTTATCAGATGTCCGACAAAGGGTACAAATTTAATGTAAATGCCTACGATTAGTTTTCACTAGAGTACAGTCTTGACTAACAGGTAGAAGAACACTTATTTGCACTTACTCTCTCTAATACTTGAGTTTCTTTATTGCTAAAAGGTAATTCATACAACATAAGTAACGTTTCGATGTACTATTCTCAATATATCTAGATTCGCAAGGAGAAGCGACGAGAAAATTAAACTATTAGATACATGCATTACTTCATTAGGGCCTTTTAAACCTTAATCTTTAAAAAAGATTAAAACTCCAATTTAAATTTACCACCCGCCCATGTTTTGGATCTAAGAGAGAACATCTCATGGAGTGAATCAACAAATAAGCTAGATTCCATTTTAAAATCATTCGACTCATTGATATGTTAAAAATGAATTTGATGAATTTGTCCGAAGGTATCGCCGTTATCAGTATGGATCGGGGATGTCGTTGATAAAAAATGACAACTAATTCACATTTCAGGTACGTAAACCGATAATATCCATATGTAAAAATTCAGGTGAAAAGATATAAAGCACCAAGTACGGCTAAAATATTACTGTCATTCATAAATGCTGACTTATTTACATTACATGGCATTGTACAAATGATGTCATCATTGTAAACGGTGCGCATGAGACTACAGTGTTCCCACGGCACTAAGCATTGCTTGATCACAGCATAGACAGCCAGTCTTCACTGAGTGCTACAACAAAGCATGCGCGCTCTCTATGCCAAGTCTTACATGTACAAGTCTCCGTGTTATACTAGTACCACGCAATAATGTCAAATCTCGTCTGTTCTGATATTATGAAAGAGAGGAGGAGAAATACAGCTAGAGAGAGCGAGAGAGAGAGAGTGAGAGAGAAAGCGAGACAGAGAAAGAGAGACAGAAAGAGACGAAAAGACAGTTTTCATTGAAAGTACAGTTGTAGGCCTATATGCTCAATTCAAAAAACACAAACATTATAATCTATTCAGTGGTTAGAATGGGGGGAAGCAAGGGAACCATTAGCTCTTAATTTTTCTAAAGTTCCGTCCCCTCCCATGGGCCCATAATATAAATACTAGCTGCGGTGTTTAATGAAAATGGAGCACTACAAATTCGGACAGTTCCAGTAGCATTCAATTCCCATTTTAACCACTGATTTTATTTGACACAATGTCCATGAACAACCCTAACTGTAGACCATATCTATATATTAATATAATTAAGTGGTTGTATAGATTGGACTGCTAAATAAATTGCACCCTTGCCAGAAAAGCAGGAAAGCATCAGTTCAAATCCCAATCGGACGGTTTCTGACGATATCCCTTGTGAAACGGAAACAAATGTTAAACTTAGCTTTGGAGCTTTTTACAGCTAAAGAACTATTTACAAATAATAGCAATAACTTTTTGCATGAAAAGGTTAAGTTCCACCTAAAACTAAAGAGCCGGTCACACGTATAGGCTACTACAGGAGTGACGTGGCTGAACGTGTTATGGCATTACGATATGATGTTACACGCGCACTTTAAACAATAATACAGGAGAAAACAATAGATTGCTCATACCTTCTGCAAGCTGGAGGCACTCAATAGGCTCTTGTCAATTATCTTAATGGCCACCTGTAAAATTTAAAAAGCGTATAGTAGTATCGATAAAACGTAGTTTATTACATTTTGTAGAAAAGTCAAATATTATACGCTTTTAAGAAATCAAGACATTAATTACATGAAATTATAACCTTAGCCTAAGTTTTGCTACACAAAATGCTATTTAAAATATAACAAAATGGTAATATTATCATCCTGTATAATTATGCTAAATACTCGACCACCTCACAAAAACGAACGAGTGGTAGTAAAAGTTCAACAAATTGCTTGTATTTTTCAAAAGTGACAGATGCACAAGCTTACAGAGTTGCTGTAAGCTCTTCTGCCTCTTTATTTGTAGTTTTTCTATTGTCCTTCCAGTCAGTTTAAAAGTTATAATCGCGCATTTGACAAAAACACTAAGCAGAGTTTCATTTATTGAAACTCTTGAAATCACATCTATCTTGAAAAGACATCTGTTAGGGAACAGGCATTGAATTAGAACTCTGCAACTACTGATCCGCAGTCGAACACCTAACCGCTCATACCACAGTACCGTACTGAGAGAATTGCAGCAAGTATACCTTTAATAATAATAATATCGCAAAAACCAGCAATTTATATGTTACCGATTGATCTAAAATTTGATTCCAGACCTCTAGCATCAAAGGTTCTCACTTTATCTATGCTGGCTGGAGCCAGTGGCGAAGTCGGTAAGATACTCGACCGCGGATCAGTTGATGCGGGTTCAAATCCTGGGCTCGCCCGTCACTGACATCGCTTTCGAGTGAGGAAACTGACGTTAACCTTAGCTTTAGCTTTTTATGCATAAATCCATTAGATGTATTTTGACTGACAATCAGATTTCGTTTGTATGTAATACCAGGCTCTCCGAGACCAATTGTTTGTGTGCTAGAACAACCTCAGAATTTTTTAAATCTTATGCCTATAAGTATGTCAAATCTTGGAACCAAATGCCTCCTGATTTCCGCAGTTCGAGGTCTCTAGCTGAATTCACCAAACGTTACAAATGTACATGTATATTGTTTGATGGCTTGTAAATGTTCAGATAGAATTGTGACTTATCTTACTGCTTTCTAATCAGATTAATTTGTAATTTATTTTCCTTTCTTTTAGTTTGTTCATTAATTCTGAGATAAATTTTAATTTCAGTTGATTTTGCATTATATATGTCATTAATGAGTTATAGACGGTGGTCAGCTAGATAAGATGTGTATCATCTTTCCTGACGGCCGTTGTTCCGGTGTTTATAGACTGTTTGACACACTGTGTTTCTGGGAATTTTTTAAATTTTATTTCATTTAAATGTTTATTTCTATTTCTATTTGTCAGTGATTTGGTGTTGCTGCTGAAATAAATACATATCTCTCTCTCTCTCTCTCTCTCTCTCTCTCTCTCTCTCTCTCTCTCTATGCCGTTATACTCCAACCAGTTTAAACGTTAGAATCAAAACCAGATCAGTTACGAACGATGGATTTATACAAAACAGAAATCAGTATATTTCGCAAGACGTTCATAAGCTCATCACGAATCGATGTATATAAATCACAAAACCAATTTCTTAACATCATAAAATTTCTTAACATCATAAAGTACAGACAGCCTTCAAAAAATAAATTATGCTCCGTACCGTTGACCTCACATGAATCAGGCTTTGGCCGTTAAAAGAATCAGGGCCTAGGCCTTAAGAAAAAAGGGGCCCTGGGTTTTAATGAATCGAGCCCTTTAGTCCAAAATGTATCGAGCCCTGAGTATCAAATGATCGAGCCCTGAGTATCAAATGAATCGAGCCCTGAATCGAGACCTGAGTCTCAAATGAATCGAGTCCTGAGTCTCAGATGAATCAAAACCGGAGTCTCAAATGAATCAGCCCTAAATCTCAAATGAATCAAGCCCTAAGTCTCAAATGAATCAAGCCCTAAGTCTCAAATGAATCAAGCCCTAAGTCTCAAATGAATCAAGCCCTAAGTCTCAAATGAATCAAGCCCTAAGTCTCAAATGATCGAGCCCTGAATCTCAAATGATCGAGCCCTGAGTCTCAAATGATCGAGCCCTGAGTATCAAATGAATCGAGCCCTGAGTATCAAATGAATCGAGCCCTGAGTATCAAATGAACCGAGCCCTGTGTATCAAATGAAACGAGCCCTGAGTATCAAATGAATCGAGCCCTGAGTATCAAATGAATCGAGCCCTGAGTATCAAATGAATCGAGAACTGAGACTCAAATGGCTGTGAATACCAAATGATTCGGACAGAAATTACACACCGAGCCAAGTCCCGAACTCGTTGCACGTGGATCTACAGTAGAGGTATTCGACAGAAGAAATCGCTAATCATCTCGTTACGACTCTGCAGCTAAAATTGCTGCGCTCAAATCGGTTCTAGAGAGGCTAGGCTCCATCTACTTAACCGGCGCTCAGAAAATACAAAATGAACTCAGGATATTTCCATCTGATTGACTTTCTACTTTAAGTTATTTCACGATGATCGAAAAACAGGACAATATGGTAGTCTTAATCAAATCTTAACTTTCAACCAATGTGGAGAAAACATTTGCCAGTTAAAAACGAAAAGGCAATGAAGCCAAGTATTATTTTGAAATTACAGTTCAGAAGAGTGAAATTAAAATCAGGGAACCTACATAATTTGAATATAATGAATGAAGTAAAAAATATGAGACAACATAATAAAGCTATCAATTTCTATCATTAAGAGATCATTTTATTTCGAAATAATTTCATTTATTGACAAATGTTTTGCAGAGATATTTTAGACGACCTAACTGTTTTGCTACAACAATCCCGCTGGATGATCCAGTGGTATTTCTATTACGGAATGGGCCCGACGGCTGGCATATAAAAGCTCCAAAAAAGCTGTGAATTTGTTGAAGGATAAGAAACAGAACAAAGGTAAAAGCTGGTAAAGCTAATGTTAACGTCACTCGAAAGCGATGTCAGTGACGGGCGAGCCCAGGATTTGAATCCCGCACTTACTGATCCGCGATCGAATATAAGTGCAAGTCAGAGTGGGCTGTATCACCCGTCGCCGAATCAGAGGGGGTTACCAGGGAATGATAACAACTTCTGAAATATTATAGGAAGTAGGAAAGTTGAAAAAGCTATTGAGAAGCCTACACAGTCGAAAATATTTTTTTGACGTTAATAAATTAGCGATCTACTAGACAAGAAGACTGTTAGAATGTAGAAAAGGAAAAGTCTTTGAGGCCTTCATTTCTAATTAAACTTTTTAAGGAAAATGTTTTAAAGAGATCGGACAATAATAAATTGACGCTGACCATAGAAATTTGAGAACTAATTATCAATATGCTCACAAACTAATGATCCATGTGCATTTCATACTACGATACTCGAAGAAATTGTCACTTCATCCAATCAACAGCAAAATATGGAATGTATCATATTATAGTGCTCAGTACCAAGTCAATGATGAAGTATCACCATAGTAATAATTTACATGTAGAAGTAAACGCTTAATAATTAATTAACCTATTAAACGGTTTTTAATTGAGGTCACTACGACATACGAGTCGGCCCTTGTTGTATGTAAGCAATGTAGGCTGATGTAAGCGTCAAGTGACACGCCATATATAATCAAAAACTGAGATTATACCAGCACACGGCTTCCGTTTTGGTTTGACATTTACTACTGTTGAAAAATAAGCATACTATAAAGTCTGTAATTACACATTTTCTACGAAATTTCAATACCACAATAAGTTTTAAATTAATTAAAATGTCCAGCTCTTCAACAGAATAATTGAAAAGAAAAAAAGACATTGTTCTCAATATAATATCGACACGGAGAAACGCGCCTGCGGACCTTATACATAGAATGAAGTCTAATTGCGTATACATAACTTTAGAATAACTTAATACCTATAACTTAATAACTAAATAACTTAATAATAACTTAATTAATAACTAATTAATGACTTTAATGACGTAAAGAAACAATTTCTTATAAAAGTGTGACGTACTAATCGTCCAGGTCGAACGTTACAGCCAATAGAAAATAAGTAAATAGACTCTAAAAGGTGAAGGCCTGACACGATTTGTTGGCAAACAACTGTGGTTGTTGCACTGTTAATCTATATTATTTTATTTTAAATGCTCAATACAATCGTTTTAAAAATGTTTATTTCTCAATTGAAAAAGAGAAAATTTCTTTGAATAAATATTTAAAAATGGTAAAATAATATCAAATATTGAAATCAATTGTAAATTTAATTAACATTTTAAAATATTACTTGAATTTATCACTAGAATGTCTCAATAGCGTAGGAGTAACGTTATGAAGTTTTAAATGACTGATCCTGAGGTGAAGTGAACCCTCGTGGGTTCGAATCCCAGCCGCGCTGATCTGAGAGTAAATCTCGGACATTCACTGGACTTCTTACACGAAAAATGGTCTAAATTGCCTAACGGTGTAAACATGTGGTATTAAAAGTGACAGATATCAACACAGTTGATCATTTCACTATAATGCGTGTTTACTTTTTAGTATGTCCAATAAGTACTCTATTGGCCAACAAACGACTGTCAGCTGTAGCGAAGTCACATGAACTGTTATGTAATAACTTTTATAGACCATATGTTATTGTTTGCTGCCATATCGCATTACAGCACTAATTCGTCAGAAGAAGTCTTCTAAGTTTGAACGTTTGAACGCTAATCTCCGCCAGTAGTTAAAATCATATTTTAAAGCTGATAACAATTTATAAAGTTTGATTAATCATAATTATTAACGATAAATTAACTATTCTTGACTTGAGGATGAGCATTGAAAGAAAAGTATACAAGTATAATCGTCATCTTCACACTCGTTATCTTGTTGTATGATCTATGCAGGAGCCATTCAATTCATTTTTCGTATCAGCTTTAGATTGACCTATCAGCTTTTAGATTATGTATGCAAAGCATATAAGCCTCAAAAGATTTATCTAAATCGTTTGTTTGATTGAAAAAAGTAAACACGCACTATAGTGAAATGATAAACTATGTTGATAACTATCACTTTTAATGCCACATGTTGAAACCGTTAGGCAAATTAGACCACTTTCCGTATAGCCAGTCCAGTGAATGTCTGAGATCGTACTCTCAGATCAGCGCGGCTGGGATTCGAACCCACGAGGGTTCAATTCACCTCAGGATCTGTCATTTAAAACTTCATGACGTTACCACTACGCTATTAAGACATTAAATTTAAGATTTAAGATAGTTAAGATTTACATTCTTAACTACAAAACTATATCTCAGTACGATAAAAAAATACATTAAATTAATTTAGAAATGTAATATTATCACAATATATAAAAGTGTCAAGTGTTCATAAAAGAAAGATGTGTTCATAAAAGAAAGATGTGTTCATAAAAGAAAGATGTGTTCATAAAAGAAAGATGTGTTCATAAAAGAAAGATGTGTTCATAAAAGAAAGATGCATAAAAGAGGCAAATAAGAAAATACTTTTAATTTTAAAAGCTCAAAATAGAGCCAGATATTTCTGACCTAGATACAAATCAATGGCGTATAATGTTTAAATAATGTCAAACGTATCCATTATTTAACATTTTGTATATTTTAATTATCTAAATTTGTAAAAAGCCTCAGGTTCATTTAGCCCGTATTTTTCTGGTAGCGTCAATGGTAGACAGCCATTAAACCGAAGCCTTAAGTTACAATTTCAATTGCTACAATATGCACGCATTTCACAATACTACTGTGCTTTAAATTTACTCCTGAAGTCTACTCAAAAATAAACCATTCGACTAGATCGAAGAAAACTTGCCATTTCGTAATTTTCCGTTTTGTTTTAACAGTTATATGCGCTACAATAAAACAATCCAAGAAAATAAACACTGAGTCAAAGATAAACCGGTGTTAGCGTCATATGCGCTGCCCTACGGGAAGCTTCTATTTCCGGATGATTCAGGACTACAGGACTGTACAGAATCTTAAATACAAAGCTTGCATAACACTAGCATGGCATGCTACCATGCTCTGGTACCTTCTTAAATTATATTTATTGGATCTTATTTAATAGATCTTAAATCTATTTAATGAAATTAATAAAATGTAATTATTTTAACTAATTAGACTATTTAATTCTATAATAATTTATAGTTTATTCTAATTTTTTAAATAAAAGCAGTTTATGACTATCAGTTAATCAAGATTTCGTCTTCAATAAACTGATTTCGAGCAGTCTATAACGGGGAATTTATGCTAAAAACAGACATAATAAATGAAGACAATATTTTTGTTATGACATCCCTGTCATTACCTTATGGCGAGAAACTGGACGTTAAAATCTTATTGAATGATTGATTAGTTCAGATTTTTGCAAATGTTGATCCTTAAACGCTTTGCTGAAAGTCTCTCAATGAAACTACTCAACAGTCCTACGTATTAATTCATCTAAACTATTTATCCAGCTTAGTAGTTGTCTTTACATGTTATGTTGCTGCTTATAACTGTGGTAGTCCTTGTTGCAGTATAACTATCTGCGGTTGTTAGATTGTGATAAAATACAGGAATAGATTATTAATAAAGAACTTCATAGTCTTATGATCATGCAGCATTTATATAATATCACAAAAAGCTACGTAACATTAAGGAGTTTATTGTGTTATCGATGAACTGTCAAACTTTAATCAATATAACAGTTTGCTCTAGCATGCTGATTTAGTTTGAAGCATTAAAGACAAGCTTTGACAAAGTAAATGTTGGAGATGAATAAGCATAACAAATTTATTTTAAACTAATTGTTTAGTCTAACTCGGAGTCGTAATCAGTAATATTTCAAAATATAATCTAAATTTTCTAAAACCCATCCCTAGCCAGACTTGGATTCAAGGGAAGATGATGATGATGACTATAAAAATATAGCACTTCGAAACACTTTGTAATAAAACCCAGACGTCGTTTTCAGATGTCGAAAAAGACATGACACCCCAACTGCCTAAAATGAGAGGATTTTTGTGTAGAGATGGTTAAACTGTAATGTTAACACTTCGACTCTGCCAGTAGCCACTGATGATGCTATCGAGATGGTTTAGTAGCTTCCTAAAACTGCTTTCTCTACTCTCTCATGAGCAAAAAAAGAGAGTGAACAAAAACCAGCAGCAGCATCGCTTAGGTGTCTAACTGTGGATCAATAGGTGCAACATCCGGTGTTCTTCGTTTCACTAACATGTTTTCAAGACAGGAATCTATCATTAACATGTTATCAATCTATCATTAACATGTTTTAAAGACAGGAATCTATCATAAGACAGGAATCTATCATAAGACAGGAATCTATCATTAACATGTTTTCAAGTCAGGAATCTATCATTAACATGTTTTACAAGGATGTCATAGCAAGTAAACTTACCAATCTGCCTGTAGGCAAGTGCTTGGCGAGTTTGACCTTGGCGAAGTTGCCCTTGCCAATGGTTCGTATGAGACGATACTTTCCTATATACTGGGCCTCAGATGAAGTCCCACCTCTTGACCTTGATGTTCTGCTTGACCTTGCTGATGCACTTCCATCCATCATCGTCTGCGATATCGTAACAAATAAATAAATAAATATCGTCCCAAATATTACTTCAGTGCGGCTAAAAATTAAATATAATCTATCAACTACATGTAATTATGTTTTCTACCCAGAAAACAAGTCTGCCCCGGATGCATCCCGGATGGCAATTTGAAGTTCCCGAGTGGGAGAGAAATAATAGGATTATAGGTGTTGAAGTCACTGACATCGCTTTCGAGTAAAGAAAATGACGTTAACATTAGCTTTACCATCTTTATTAGGCTAGTTCACATTAAAGTTTAAATTAAACTTCATCTCATCTTCATCATCATCTTCTCTTTAATTCAAGTTTAACTGGGGTCGGGATTAGAAAATTTTGTAGCAATTTCAGGAGCCTAGGAGCTCACCAACCAAATGCCTTTCTGACGATGGTTTGGATCTTACTGCTTTTTTTGCCTTTTATTACATGTACAGTCCACGGTTTGTCTATTTCTCAGCAGCCCGGGCACAACACGGGTAAAACGGACATAAGACGGGAAATAATCATCTCGTAGTAATATCAATAATTTTTTATATGCAAAATTTAATTAAATCAAGTCCAGTCCAATGGTCGTCACTGCAGTCGTCTCTCATACAATCCATGAGAATATCATCGAGAAGAGAGGCTAAGAGTCATTGGATGGACCAACATCTGCAGACATAGCAACTAACATATACAGTAGCAATGGTCAATGTCTCGAACAATATAACCATCTTAATTCCACAGGAGTCAAAACTAAACAATAGGAATTTATATATATATATATAATATACAGTATATATACATATATATATATATATATATATATATTTTATATTTATGCCTTTTCCTTATTTTCGGATTCATATACTTATATGAATCCGAAAATAATGAAAAGGCATAAAGCTGAGGTGGCCAAACTTGGCGAACTCTTAATAGCAAGCAGATCCAGGGCCAATATTGTTAAAAAGTGTTTTTAATTATTTACAAGCTCGCAAAATGGGGTTCATAACTAGTAGAAAATCCTAGACTGCTTACACACCGGAGCATAAATCTATTACACACTATTCTAATGCTGTAAAGAGAATTCAGCAATGTAAACACGCATTATACAGGGTAACCACTGACCATAATTGATCATTTCACTATAATTTGTAGTGAAAAGATCAACTATGTTGATATCTATCAATTTTAATACCACAAGTTTAAGCCGTTAGGCAATTTAGTCCATTTTTCGTATAGCCAGTCTAGTGAATGTCCGAGATTTTACTCTCAGGTCAACGCGCCCGGAAATCGAACCCACGAGGGTTTAATTCATCTCAAGGTCTGTAATTTAAAACTTGATGAAGTTATCCCTACGCTATTGAGACATTCAAAAGCGTAGGGGTAAAAGACATGAAACTGCAGCAACCACTTCACAAATAATATACTTTAAGCATCAACTTACCCTGGTGGCCCTCCAGTCAGAACTAGAGCTTTGTGGTTCCACAGGCAAAGCCGCAGTGGCTCGTCCAATGCTCGTACCCGGGCGATATGACGCAACTGCCATTATAGCGTCACCAGGCCAATCTACCACCAGACCAATCTACCACCAGACAATTTAACACCAGACCAATCTATCAGCAGAGCAATGAAATACCAGACCAATCTACGACTAGGCCAATCAAATACCAGACCAATCTAACACCGACCAATCTACCACCAGTCCAATCTACCACCAGTCCAATCTACCAGTGACTCGATGTTCTTCTAGGCGCTCCAAGTAGGTCGACTTTTGTCCAGGAGTGAAATTAGCTCAAGTAGTAGACGACGAAGTGCGGAGCAGCATATTGGTGGGTACGATTAAGTAAGAAATTGGCCTATAGTAGGAGTCAAGGTGTAGCTATTAGCATTCAAGTATCCTCTTCAGGTCAAGTACAATCTGAATGGCAGTAATACCCAGGCCTAATCTTATCAATACATGTCTAATTAATATACTGTATGTCTATTGGACGCGCTGATCTGACGGCCAGGAAATTGAGCGCAATATTCTCGTAACTTAAAAGCAGCACTAGGAGCGAATAGTAGATAACATCTAGGCTTAATTTATTAACACGCTTCAGCTTGTAAAGAGCTCCAACTTGAACAACAGACGAAAATTTCCTAAAATAGCGCAAGTTTATGCTGAAGACATAAAAGTATATCAGAACTGAAAAATGACTCCAGTAGAATATGTCTTCACTTTCACTGATAGAACCTATTAACACTTTACAACTTCGCACATCTTCATACTAGGTGAGTCGAAGATACTTTCATTTACTTCGAGACTACTCGGAGAAAACAGTAGTACACATAAAAATTTATTTAAATAAAATCTTGATAGACTCTTAATAAAATGATACAATTTTATCTTTCATATATATCTTTTCATATACATTAAAATCGTAGTTCTGTAAATACAACATAATATGTAATAAATTTACCAATATTCATCTTTAAATAAACGAACTCGAAAGATACACAGTTAAGGATAAAAAATAGCAACATAAATGGATTCAAAAACAATATAATAAATGCCTACTACTGCAACGTGTTTTTAAGTTATATCTATTTCGCTATCCACATAACATTGCTGACATGCTACTATGATGCTACTATGGATTGATCTGTGTATCCAGGTGCACAATGTAAACAGATGCGTTTCGTAAATCAATGCTTTCAAGTTGAGGTTAAAAGAGGAAAATCAATAGCTTAAAGGATCGTCGAGTTGCAAGAATTAATCATCAGTAATAATTATGATTGTTGAGTACAATGAGTATCGAATCAAATTTCAAGCTTCTGATTCAGCAATCTTCAATGATTTTCTATAGGCCTATATTCCAATAACACTGCAATAGTATCTTATTGTCAATATCAGCATTCATAATCTTCTGTAACTTCTCCCAACATATCCCCATCATATCGAGTCTTGTATCCTCATGCCGAATAATGATTTTACACTATACCCTTTGGGTTCAAACGATCTATAAGAAAGCTTTCAGAGGGCCTTTCAGGCCTCCAACTGGAGCCAGTGGCTATGTCTGTAAGATATTCAACCGCGGATCAGTATATGCGGGGTTAAAATCCTGGGCTCGACGTCACTGACATCGTTTTCGAGTGAGGAAACTGACGTTTACATTAACTTGACTCCACTCTCAATATGCTACTATCCGACTGACAATTTCGAGGGGTTTTACTACTACAGTAACCGATAAGAACAACCGATTAGAAAATATTTTTATATATTATTATTTACGGCGTGCCAAAAAGGCAGGTTTCTATACTAGTGAGTCGACATTTAAAGCTCATCTCATCAGCTGCTAGCAAACTATTTAACAAAGCAATCGGTTCTAATCCTGGTCAGTTGCTAAAAGGTGATAGTCATTCCCAAAGAAATGTAACTCATTGAAAAATAAAATAATAAAAAACCATACAATTTCACAACTCGTTCGATATTAAATTGCGCTATCAATCTGTGACCATTTCTAAATCTTCCGCTTGAACTGCTCGTGTTGGCGTTGTTTAGTCATTCTATACATTGTAACTATCAGGGTTTGTCGGATTGTCGTGAAATAAACAAAGATTGGCTAAACATGTTACTTTATATATTAAATTTCACTGGTTTTCATTTGTTGAATTGCTTTAAAACTAGTTGAACGTATAGTTTGAAAAGTCAAGAAATTAGCAGAAATAGTCAAAAGTAACTTTTAGAAATGGCTTTCTGTTTATATATTTTTCTGATTTTTCTTCATCTTAGTCAACATTATCAGATGCTTGTTATACAAAACTTTCAGGAATCAGATGGATAGTTCTGATAAATTCGAAAACTACAAATTTATATAATTTAAGAAATCATTTAAAATGTATAAATAAACATAATTCAAATGATAAAATCAATTAGATTAAGCTTGAAATAACTAAATAAATAATACAAATAAATTTTAACGCGTTTAAATTAGCATTACTTTAGTATTTATTCTGGACCACTTTGAAATTATTATAAGAAATCTCACTGACCAGATATTTTTGAGAAATCATCTAGGCATCGTATAGGCTACTTTTAGTACATATATTATGTACCTTGCATAACACGTTCAATTAATAGGTTTCCATATAAATCATTTCAGCAATATGTCTTAGTAAAAGACTGCTCTAATTTCTCTTAAGCTGACAGTATTTACAAAATTAGGTTATGCAGGAGTAATAATATACTCTTATACCGTAATCTACATATCAACTCGTCATTAAAATCAATTTAATAACATTCGACAATTTAAAATCAGGCCGAAAAATGAGAGCGTTTTGCAAATTTTCGTCGGAATTAAAATAAAAAAATATATTAACAATAGGACCTTTCTCTTTGCTAAGAAATCTAGATTATATTTATTAAGAAGAACTTGGTAAATATTCAAAGTGCAAACAGAAGGTAAAAAGGACTTCCAAGAAGCTAAGGAGTCTCACAATAAAATATTTTCTACTGGACGATGACTAATTCATTTTATTCAATCACTGCTAAAACACTGCAGCTGCTTATATATATATATATATATATATATATATATATATATATATATATATATATATATATATATATATATATATATATACAGACTGGGGCAAAAAAAATAATCCCCTAGCGAGATCTCAATAACTTTAAGAAAACTCAAAATTTCTCTACGAAATTTGCGGAGCGTCTAGGAGAGGAATTTCTGCGTATATCCTGAAAATTTGATGAAAATCTATTGAGCAGGAAAAATATTACAGCGTTTCTACGAAAAAATTGCAAAATCAGTTTTAACAAGGCTTTTTTTGCCAAAAGTCTTAATAACTTGGACAAAACTCAAAATAGTTTTACAAAATTTTCAGAGCCTCCAGAGGAGGAATTTCTACACTTATCGTGCAAATTTGGTGAAAATATATTCAGAAGTAACAAAAATACAGCGTTTCTTCTAAAAAAATGTTAAAATCAATTTTAACAAGGCTTTTTTAAACAAAAGTACAGGACATTTTCTTCAAAATTTAGGAATAATTTTAACATAAGAACGAATTTTAAGCATCATTTATTGGAGTAGCTAACAAGGTAGTGCAGGCTTAAACTCCACTACTTAAGTAAACGGCCCTTTTCAGGCTCGTTATTTTCTTTAAAAGGAACGACTGACATTTCGAAAAGCCTTATTAAAATTGATTTTAGCACTTTTCTCGTAGAAATGCTGTAATTTCGTAACTAATGAAAATAGTTTCACCAAATTTGCAGGATATACGCAGAAATTCCTCCCCTAGAAGCTCCGAATATTTCGTAGAGATATTTTGAGCTTTCTTAAAGTTATTGAGATTTCGCTAGGGGATTATTTTTTTTGCCCCAGTCTGTATATATATATATATATATATATATATATATATATATATATATATATATATATATATATATAGAAAGCTGCAGCTGCTTAAACACTGCAGCCCCTTAAAACAAATTTCTGTAAAATTTAAGAGTCCAGCAGTCATATACCCAGAAATGTTAAAGTAAAATCTCCCATTAACTAACTGCAGCATTTCAGAGTACAATCATCCACTCCTAGCTATGCCTGGAGCAGATGTTTCATCCAGAGTTCGATCTAGAATTAAAAGACCTTAACAAAAAGAATGCAAGAACAACGGGAATTTAGAGCACTCGATTAGGCTACGCGTCAGTTGAACGAAGTTAAGCTTCATGGCGCCGGTGAGTACTTTGTGGGCGACCACCTTGGAATACCGAGTGTTGACAGCTTTGAAAGAAAAAATCCCGAAGGTGTTGGAAGGTAATTCTTAAATCCGCGCCGGCTGCTATTGATGCGCCAACAAAAGGCGCATCAATTACTAATAACCATGGAGAGGAAGGAGACAATAACGAAAACTACAAAAACTTAAACCAAGAAAGGAACTGTGTAGGACATGCGGTATGTCATGTGTGTAACTATGCGAACAAAAAAAAGAAAAAAGGAGAATTGAGCACACAATTAAATGTCAGGATACTAGCTAGCTAACCCCGAACAGAAATTATTGGCTAAGAAGTAAAATTAAATTTTTTGACAAAGTAAAATTATTACTTTCAATTTACGGCTTCTTGCTTCGGAGGCGATAACAAACACAATCATATCACAAGTATTATTGAAGTAAATTATTAGATATACTACAACGGAAATGATAAGCTAAAGTTCAGTGAGATGTTGATTTGAAACTAAAAACTAAAATAGGAATTAAAAGACTAAAACATAAATTTACATATAAATTTTCTAAGACCTAAAGTAGCATTTACAGATAAGAAGTAAAATATAAATTATAATTATACATATAATCCAACAATTACAGTTGAAACGAGTTCGATTGAGATCCTTTAAATTAGCTGTGAAGTAGATTTTATTCTGCTGTCAATATTCATATTTGTGAAGTGAAATATTTCAGCTGAGCACGTCCCGAGTTTTGAATGTTTGTTGTACCTTAAACATAAGCTCACATGGAGTGGGGTGCGCTTTGACTGTTTCATCATACAATGAGTTTCCGTGAATACTAGCACTAAAAATTAAGGTATAAAGGAAACTAGAGAAGCGAATAGAGTAAAAAAGAACCAAAAAATGACCCATTCGTTGGTAAATATGAAGAAGAAAGAATAGAAAAATGTCCAATTACATGACTTGGAACTGCAATAAGACAGAGACAGTGCATTGAAAGAGAGAGAGAGAGAGAGAGAGAGAGAGAGAGAGAGATAGGCAGATAGACAGACATACAGACAGAGACAAAAATGAGAGAGAGGTTGAGAGGAGGGGGATTAGAGGATAGAGTGAACGCGAAAGAGGATGATAGAGTAAGAGAGATAGAAGACAAGCAACATTTTAAAGAGTCACATGTTGACAATCGCAGAATTACTCAGACTAGCCTAGCAATTATTGTAAGTTTATACTATTTCATTAACAAGCGTCAATATCCAACCAGATAGGCATTTTAATCAACAATTTTGCGACCTATGGCCTAATTTAGTAACTATAGAGATAATATAAGACTTGTATTGTAAAATCCCAGTAGTCTTAAACCACTCACACGACGACAAACGACTTACAGTACAACTTGCTTGGAACGAACCTTGTCAAACCACGCTGAACTACAATTGTTTATTTATACGTAAAACGCCTTCGCATCCACTAGCGTTGATTCTAAATTGATACATATAATATTACCATAAAGTAGTCTGAAATTAAGTACAACAAACTTTCAAGAACTAACAGTAAAATATTCTCACACCTTCAATTCGTCACCGACTGGAATTCAAAAGCCTGCTGACTGTTGCGCTAAGCTGCTAGCTAGCTCTAGTGCAGGCCTAGGCCTCACAGGCTAAGTGCAGGCAAGCCTTTGACCAAACAAGCAAATTATCGGCTTAGCAACTCAGCGGGTCTATGGTGGAGAATCCTGCTATAGCTCAGCAGCATTTTGCAAGCCTGCCGTCCCACAACATGCCATACACAACGTCATGCCCACTGCTACCATATCATACCAAAAATTCATCCGGGGCTCTAATTTAAAGTATATTTTCTAGTATTAATTTGTTTTAATTGAACTCCCTAAATCCTTTTCCCTTCTCTCTTTATCCTTCTCTCTCTCTCTCTCTCTTTCTCTCTCTTTCTCGCTCTCTCTCTCTCTTTCTCTCTCTCTCTCTCTCTCTCTCTCTCTCTCTCTCTCTCTCTCTCTCTTTCTCTGTGTTTCTCCGTACTGCTAATAGCAGGTTCATGATTCATAGCTTTACACATTTATATACCTTACTTTTCATATCCACATACTGATTAATACGTAGTAACATCAACTAACATTCCAAGTCTCGGATATCCCCTAACTCTCTTCTCCATTCGTACTTATATTCCCTCTTATTGTAAACCATCCCCAGAATCCCCTCTCAGAACTTTTGCTATCTAACTGCTACTTAAAATATTTATCTGCTACCTGCGTGTGCCAACTCTGTTGAACAGTGCATCTTCTACTTTAGTTCATTATATATGAGTTCTTCTACGTTAGTTCATTGATGGAGGGATGTCCATGACATCGTCCTTGTATGGGGAAAGAAAAAGTAATGCCTTAGTTGTACCGCAAAATGTGAGAGTTACCTTTTACTAGTTAAGAAATTCTTCGTAAATAATTAGTTTTAAATAAATAATTTTGGGTGTTGCTCATGTTGACAAGCTGCAAGTAAAATTTTAATTAATATCAGTCATCCATTTTTCTTAGGTTCAGCAAAAACTCAACCTATAGAGATAGATAGGATGACCACTTGCAAGTACTCGCTGCTATCTTATCAACTGATCCACCAAGAACCAAAACGATTAGCGATGTTGAAGCCTGCTGTTGTAAAACGGATTAACAAAAATCAAAGATTAACCGAGTAGGTTAATAGATCTTGCATGGGTCTGAGGTAGCTGTCTGATTTCCTTTAGATAGTAGACTTCATAATTATTTAAACACCTTTGCAACATAAAACAGAATATACTTGTCAATTTGACTTGTAGATATACTATAGAACTTATTAATTTACTGTAGTTCTTCTCCCATAGGCGAAATTTAAAGAATTCCTACCGTGATGCGTTATTACATCTTCAAGAAAGAATTTGAAATGATGATTTCTTTTTAATAAAAATCGTTTGAGTATCTCTGAAGAGAACTTATAATACATTGACTCAACGAATTGAGAACTGTGTGAAAATGCTGATCGTGGCATCGCTGCATTTCAGCTGCTGAGCCCATTGCTTAGGCTTTGACTGAACCGTTGAATCATTAGCTAATGTTTACAGCACCTGGACAGGTAATATCATGTTTACAATCTGTTTAGACATGAAAATATAGAGAAAAAATGAGTTATAATTTAAAAGTCGAAGATTTCACTACGCTCTCTCTCACTCTCTCTCTCGCCCTCTCTCCCTCTTTATCTCTTTCTCGCTCAAACTCTTCATAGTTATATTTCTGATAATATCTCTCTCTCTCTCTCTCTCTCTCTCTCTCTTTCTCTCTCTCTCTGTCTCTGTCTCTGCGTCTCTCTCTCTCTCTCTCTCTCTCTCTCTCTCTCTCTCTCTCTCTCTCTCTCTCAATCTCTCTCTCTTTAGCTATGTATTTTCACTCTCTTACTCTCTTTAGTTTTATATTTTCTTTTCAGTTCTCTTTCTCTCTCTCTCTCTCTTTCTCTCTCTCTCTCTCTCACTCTCTCCTTTCTCTCTCTCTCCTTTCTCTCTCTCTCTCTCTCTCTCTCTCCTTTCTTTCTCTCTCTCTCTCTCTCCTTTCTCTCTCTCTCTCCTCTCTCTCTCTCTCTCTCTCTCTCTCTCTCTCTCTCTCTCTCTCTCTCTCTCTCTCTTTCTCTCTCTCTCTCTCACACTTCTATCGCACTCAAGTGGTTAGGAGCAAGCGATCCGTTGACCAATAATTTGGTTTTCTCACAAAATCTAAACCTTTACCGAGCATTAACCTTGGCGTTACTTACTTACTCCTTGGCGTTAGTTTCGGAAACTGTAGTCGTTTCCTATTTCCGTACCAACTTCTTGATTAGGACATGAATATTTTGCAAGTGTTCAGTTCTGTAGAGGCACGGGTGCAACACAGAAATCTCGATTTTTGTTGGTTTAACGCCAAGGTCAGAAGCCTGAAGCAGTGTCGGATTAAGACCTTCGGGGCCTGAAGCACTTGTGCAAGGGGACCCCCGAAAAGTCTTACCATAAGCCAACCCCAACATGAATCTTAACCAGTAACCCCTTATCGCCTGAAATATATTTTACTAGATATAAAAAATCAACCACCCACATATATAGATACAAATATAAGGTAATAAGGGCTGACGCCAAGTCCTACAGATTGGGGGGCGAGTACATTTGTGGGTGGGATAATATTTTGCAAGGTACGTCAAATTCTATACGGTACATCGTATTTGGCAAACTTAACAATTGAACTTGTAATTTAGAAACACAATTGTATTAACGATGTAATTATTTTATTAATTTATTCATTGTGTCACGGTAGTGTTAACCCTTTAAAGCCCAAAGAATTCTTTAAAAGAAATCTCAGGGGGGGGCACCTTTGGCCGAGGGCTCTCAGCACGTGCTGATAAGTGCTTCATGGTAAAACCGGCCCTGACCTACAGGGCTTCTCTTCAAGACATCAGGGGTGCACCTGAAATTTCAAAATGAAATTGGTAACCATCGTCATGGTTGATGAATTGGCCGACCAACCAAAGACTCGACTGGGTGTAGGTGCAGTTCTCAGACTTAATGGGTAATGCTCCAAACAGTCTGGGGATCCTGAGACAAAGGACAATCGCACCTCGGATGAACCTCATCGGTTAGGATACTGTTGGGGTAGTTCAATCTTCGACCTTTATTCCTAGCTCGAACAATTCTCCAAAAAGTCAGGGGTACCCGAGAACAGAGTATGATGATGATATTGAATATACTGTATACAATCATTATAATACAATGAGGAAAACTCGAATATATGCAGTTTAAAGATTAAAATGATGGTCGAGTATGTGTGTATATATATATATATATATATATATATATATATATATATATATATATATATATATATACATTATAATAAGAATAATAACAACAATTAGAGTGCTACAGTCATCAATGAATTATATATGCTACTTTACAAATTGCAACATCCAAACAACACGATTTCTTATGTTATTTACATATGATATTTTGTTTAAGACAGAGCGTGACTTAAACTAGCCTTACTTGCATCTTATCAATCGCCCGAGACCAAGTAAGACCATATGCTATAGACCAATTAAAGACATGGAACCTTCGAGACCAAGATCAAGGCAAAAACCGGCAAAACCCGGTCTAAGTCAGATTCGAGACCAAGACTGCAAAGAGTAAGACTCCTGGAAGTCAGGAGTTGTGAATTTTATACATCAAGTAAAGTGTGAAGATATGATGTTATATATATATACAGGGTGAGTAAAAAAATGATAAAACACCTGCAAAAAGTTTGAATATCTCAGGCTATTGTTAATATTTGTAAATTAAACTTTTACCAATTAATAAGGGACTAATTTCTGGTAGGGTGGCCAATTTTCATCCATTTTGGGTTGCTCTGCTGAAACTTGCATAACTGGCCTGTCTATGTACCAAAATGGATGAAAATTGGCCACCCCATCAATAATTAGTCCTTTAGTAATTGGTAAAAGTTTTATTGCAAAATATTAACAATAGCCTGAGATATTCAAACTTTTTGCAGGTGTTATCATGGTTTTCTCACTCTGTATATATTATATATACAGTATATAGAATATATAGTCTAGATATATATATATATATATATTATATATATATATATATATATATATAATATATATATATATATATATATATATATATATATATATTATAATAAGAATAATAACAAATAAATTGAATGTCTCAATAGCGCAATGGTTAAGGGTGTAGATAACGTCATGAAGTTGTAAAATGACAGATCCTGAGGTGAATTGAACTCTCGTGGGTTCGAATCCCAGCCGAGCTGATCTGAGAGTAAAATCTCGGACATTCACTGGACTGGCTACACGGAAAATGGACTAAATTGCCTAATGGATATAACATATAACATGTGGTATTAAAAGTGATAGATATCAACGTAGTTGATCATTTCACTATAATGTGTGTTATTATATTATATTACCAGACTCAAATTTAACTCTTTATTGATTTCCTGAACCAGTGCAATTATGCTAAATTTGTCTTAATTTAGATTGACATGCTTTCTAATCTACAATTTCCACGTGGATCGTGTAATTTTCGATAGATATTTTTGAAATGCAAATTGGTAACGTAAATTTTCAATTTTAATAAATATTAAGAACAAACTTTGTTTACCAAATGCGAGATCCCACGCTTGAAATAAGTTGCATGTGTTTTTAAAATTAAAACTGTAAACATTTAAAGGAAGTTCACACGTTTGTTTTAACATTTGTATCTGATTAATGTTAGTTCATATTATGTTATATTTTATTAATATTATCTCACATGTATTTAACATGTAGAGTGTTACTGATAACCTACATCTATATACGGTTTTTACTCTATATTGTTTTACACAAGGAGGAGGTTTCACCTCAGATCTGGAATTCTCTTCCATCCAATCTTCGGAAATCTTCATTTGAATCACATCAGCCTTTGCTTTCCTATGAGCAGTTCCATAAGCAGTTGAAGACCTATCTTTTCCATCTCTCTTTTCCATCCAGTGTCCATGAGCAGCGACCTGCGCCTAAACCACCTTTTCTGTAACTCCCTTTACTTTGGACTGAATTTCTGGATTTTGGAATTTGCACAGTTTTTGGACCTTCTTTCTTTGCTCGCCGGCTTGATTTTGTCTCAATAGTGCTCGATGTTGTCATTGATGACTGTAGCACTCTAATTGTTGTTATTATTATTATTATTATTATTATTATTATTATTATTATTATTATTGTTGAAACTGATCTCTTAACATGCAAGTCCGCCATTACATATGGCAATGGTTATATGTCCCGCTTACTAAAAGTGAAGCAAACTACCTCTAGGCAGTCATCGACCTGGTCCTGTAAGTTAGTTACTCCAGAGAGACCCAGCATTCATTCTCACAGCAAGCTGTCTAGGCGCTCTTACCAGCATGCTGCCTCACCGATCTAAATTCTCTTCCTTTCACTCTGCGCACCCCAACATCTACTCCTGATCAGCCTTTCCTACTTTACGAACAGTTTCATAGACGGTTAAAAGTTTTTCTCTTTGATCTTTCTTATCCACGTAATGTCGTGAACTGAGACCAACACGTAAACCTCCATTCCGCTGTTACCCTTCTATGAACTGATTACTCGGATTTTGCTTCGCACTGTCTATTGACCACCCACTTTATGCTCATTGGTTTTAATTTGGTTTCATAGTGCTCAATATTGTCATGGACAACAGTAGCACTTTAATAGTATTGTTGTTTTTGTTGTTGTTGTTGTAAAAGCCGTGGAGGTGAATGGTACTGTTTTAATTGTTATAAAATTTCATGAATTAAATAAGATTGTAAAATTAAGTTTGATTTTATGAAATTAAGTTTGATTGATGATACACTAAGCTGTTACTGTATTATCGGTATTTACTACCTAGTTGTGTTGCAGTGGTTGAATATTTATGGCAGACTAGTAGTTCTGGTTAATTATTGTCTTATGCTTAAATATGATAGTTACACTACTGCAGTTTGATTATTTAATTTTGTTTGCTATCTCTATCTCTCTCTGTCTCTCTCTCTCTAATGAGAGAGAGAGAGAGAGATAGAGAGAGAAGAGAGAGAGATTAAAACTTGTAATTAATTAATTAATGTAATTTGGACATATTCATGCTCATAGTCAGCTTCTTACTCCATGGAAAAAACTCCAAAAAGTTAATCCTTTCACAAAAAGCTATGCTTTACCCTTACCATATATGGCCTACATCTTGGGAAAAATATGGCTTGTAAGTGGTTTTCAATTGCCTTCCTCAGTTTTTGCTATGTCACCTCATACAACATTTGCATTTAGTGCATGGTCTATTCTTATGTGTCTTGTACGCAGCACTGGAATGTTTGTTGATAGGAAAGTATTGTGTTATGTCAGACGTGTAAAATTTAGATTGTTGCGAAGTGAAAATGGCACTGCTGTTGTTGCATTTCTACCTATTGTACTACACATCTATTTGAAATATATACAAACTATTAAGCTATATTTGGCAATGTAAGTGTCACGATATTTACTGCTTCAATTGAATGTTGCCTCTAATCATTTTTATCAGATTCATTTACATTAGCTTCAGAATGCATCAAATTCAAATCATGAAATTCAAAATCAAATTCTGCAAGACCATGTATTCAAATGCCTGACCAACTCAGCCCAGTCATATCTTGCTGACTACTCTATACCATTAAGTGCTTTTTTGTTAAGGAAAAACTTGCAATTTGTTGAGTCAGGAAAATATACTGTTCTTAAATGCCGAAATGCTTCTTATGGCTACAAATCTTTTCGTGTAGTAGTTCGCAAATTGTGGAATGAATTTCCACATTTTTTAAGACATTCTGTTAAACCTGATAGCTTTACAAATCTGAAAGTTCATCTTTTTGCAAGCTCCTTCGTGTAAATTCTGCTCACTGATAATTTAAATATCTCTCAGATTTTGAATAGCCGTCACTGAAGATGATATACATATCTAGCTGACCACCATCAATAACGACATTTGTGTAATGTAAAATGCAAATATCAAGTGAAATACACACTTAACTCAGAATTAATGAACACACTGAAATAAAAGAAATCACAACATAATGCGATTGGGTAGAACTTAGAAGTTCGCAAAATAACAATTCTAGCTAAACATTTAAGCAAATAAAAATGGAAATATGCAGGAATTTACCAAACATCAAACAATTTAAATTTATAATGTTTAGTGAATTCAGTTAGAGACCTTGAATTGCAGGTATCATTAGGTAGTTTGTTCAAGAACCAAATATACTTATATATCTATAGAGATAGGATTTTAAAAATTGTATGTTGTTCTAGCACGTAAATAATTGGTCTCAGAGAGCCTTGTATTATATACATGTATACAAGATCAGCTTATCTTAACAATAATATAAATGTATGGAGATTTTTGATTGCGATGATTGCTATTGTGTGAATTTTATTGCATATTGCTTGTTTTACTCTATGTAATTGTTGTAAAATATAGAGATGCCTTTGCATGATATGCTCTGTTACACTTTAAACATTATTAGTTAATTTTTTTAAAAATTCTGAATTTTGTTATATAGACAAATTATATTAGCTTGATACTATAGTGAATGATGTCATCGCTAACAAACTTCCCAACCCCACCTCGAGCTGGGCTTGTTACAGTTCTTGAGAAGAATGGAGAACTTCTGACTGCCGATGAAACAGCGATAAGAGTTTGCTATACATTCCTTTTTTTGAGTGAATTCTTAGTGAAGTAGTATGGGTTTTATTGTTTGAAGGTAGTAAACTGTTGTCCACTTTTGTTCAATATAACATCAGCTAGTCTAAGTCGGAGGCATAGTCTGAGGTAGCATGCAAATAATAAAGTCAAACTTACCATGGCCTTCAGGTGTAAAAATAGCTAAAGTTATTTGTATTGGTTCTTTAACAGGATGTGGATTGAAATGGTATCATATTAGCCAATAACACTAAGGAATGAATAGATTGATATGCCTTTCTGCTTTTGCTTGTTAGCTATGTGATTATTTTATATAGCGGGTGTAAGGGTCTAATGGCTGAGGCCAAGTTGAAGGTCTGTTTCCTGGCTGGAAGGATGTAGTGATCCGGTGAGCCAATGACATGCTTCTAGATCACAGCAAGTCAGGAAGTTTTCAGACTGTAGATCAGCAGGTGCTAGGTCCAAATCCACTGAATTTGAACCATGTGCTTACTGATCCACAGACAGAAAACTTACCGACATGTTGATATATCAGCCCATATGAAAGCTCAAATAATTTAATCTAAGCATAAAATGGTGAATATTAGTGTATGCATGTTGTCCTCATAACTTTCCACCACTCTCACATTCAAGTAGTCAAACTAGGTATTTCTTATCCTATGTCGCAATAACAATGTATTTCGCTGTAACGTAGGCCAAAGATAGCTTAAGTTATGTTACTAAGTGTAAATTTCTCTGTATCTTTTATGATATTTTTGTACAGTTTAGATTTGGTCCGTCCTGTAGTTGTGCAGACACAATGATTGTAGGGACTGTTACAGTTGTTGTAGTTGTATTTGTAGTAGTTGTAAAATTTTGAAAAATGTTTTGGAGTTGTGCTTATAGTGAATCAAGTTCAACGAACAGGGTGGGTGTTTATGTTTAATGTAAAGGACGAGTCGTTAGCATGTAGAGATAGTTGTCTAATAGCTAGCTAATCAGTAGGTGAAGGGTTCAAATCCTGTGTTTACCTCAACGCTGATATGCTGCCGAGAAACTGTTACTAACAGTTGACTCTACCGTAGGAATGCATTTGTATTCGAAGAGTTTGCGAAGATTGATTTGAAGGGATCAACATTAATGTAGATTCAATCATATATTTCTGTAACATGTAGTCATAGGTACTATGAGCAGTTGATTATGATAAGACTCTTATTGATAATCATGGCATGGCTATGTACAATGAATAGTTGACTGTATTGTGTGTGTAAACTTTGTGTTAAAGCGAGGCGTGATTACGGTGGGACAATTGATACCAGACTTAGATGTTCCCAAGGAGCTGCTGCGCTCATGTGTGTCGAGAGAGAGCGCTAGATCTGCCTTCTTGTCTCACTACGATCAGGACACACCATCGTTGAAACATATCTGGTATGCTATTGACTTCTTCTGCTTCAGTGCACTGCCAAGTGGTAGGTTCAAGGTAGGTAGGTTCATATTCATACTCAGTGTCTGCTTTCTCGCTCCATAGGAGCACTCCTTAGATCAATAAGTTAATCCCTTCTCAAAGTCTATGCCCTATCCATACCGTATGTAGCCTGTAGCTTGGGAAAAGTATGGCCTCTGAGGTGGTTTCCTCAGTTAGATGCCATCGACTACTCTATGGTATACTTTATAGCAAGTCTAGCATCCGCAAAGTTTATGATCAGTTGATCACTAGTCATCGAAACAGAATGAATACAAAGGTTTAAACTGCTTTCTTATGAAAATTTAATCAGATTTCTTATCATAACACTTATCACATCTTATCACTTAATGCATAATCCAGTTTGCAGCATAATCCAAAGTAAATTCAGGTGAGTATTGTTATTATCAGTAAAGCTCATGTTGGCCACCCATTGAGAACCTGTCTGGAAGAACTTTGAAGAACTTTGAGATAGTATAGAACTGCTGTAGCTAGATATGAATAATATAGCAATATTATTGTTATCGATAGCTTCTTACATTCAAAACTTTGCTAAAATTCGCACTGGCCTCCACCGAGCACATACTAAACCCTAGCTTCCCCCAATCAGAGATGAACAGTTGATGGTGATCTTGTTGGTATTGCTTGCATTTTTCTCTGCTTGATTCTCCTCTCCCAATTGGCCTATTTTCTCGTCTTTTAGGCATCATTTGTTTTTAGGACAGTATTGTTTCACATTTGCAATATTCATACATTGGAATCTGTAGATTTTTGTTAAAGGTTAATTGCGATATCAAGTTTTGATTATCGAATAGATATATTTGAGTACCTTAATATTCTGAAAATTAACATGTGTCTTAACTCGTGAGGAGTCATTTTGGCCATGATGCTGACGTGTAAGCTTTAGTTAATAGTAATAATAATAAAGGTTTAACGTCCGTTTCCTCATACAAGGGTGACAGAGACGTCCCCCATCACATGTCACCACAAATCGATTCATCCCAAACGATCTGAAAAATATTTGCTGAAGAATAATAATAATAATTTTTATTTTTATATTATTATGTTTCAGGTACGAGCATGGACTGGTTGGTATTCTGGAGCATTATACTACTCATGATAGTTCAGCTGCACAAGGTTTGTCATTCTTCAACTACTTTGTTGTTTTGCGCTAATTCTGCTTCCCACTCGAGTAGGCTGAACACTCGCCATTGCTAAACATAAAAGTCAATATCTGGTCTGCTATAATGACTTTCATTTGTAACATTTTGTTATTTGTGCCGAGTTGTACTACTGATCATACTGCAATAAAATTCAGAGCAATGGTTTCTTTAAATATATTACACTGATGCAGTGGAAATGATAAAAATAAAAATGACAGGATGTAGATTGCGCAGTGTCCTTCAAGGTAATACTTTTTATCAGGTGATAATTCCAACTAATAAAATCTGGGTACAAACTTTATCCTATGATCCATTGTATTTCATATCGATTTTTTATAGGACTGATTTAAAGATTGGCATTAGAGTCATACTGCGATGATCACTAATCACAATGAAATTTCAGTGAAGGAATTTTGCAGTAGGATGTTCTGATGTATCTTACGGTCATTGATTATATTATTTAAATTTCATTCTGGTTAAATGTGTATTCACTGTTGTTTGTGTTGTAACATACCAACACTTCAAGAATGTTATAGAAAAACCATCCCAAGAGGAATACAAGTTCTCTAAAGACCTCACACAGCTTTGATTTGACGTCCCTGACATTGCCTTATGGCGAGGAACCGGACGTTAAATTGTTATTGATTAAACGATTGATTGATTGATAGTGGTATAGTCGTTGTGATTTTACTATCTAGTTGATATCTTACCATAAACCTGCCATTTGGTTGAACACTATTGAGAGAATAAATCTGCTATTGATAGAACATCATAAAGAGTAAATTTGCCATTGGTAGAACATTACAGAGAGAGTAAACCTGCCTTTTATGGCACATTAGAAATTGGAGGTGGGTAATATTTTGCATTATTTTTTACTTTAGTATTCTATAAAAAATTTAAAATTTGATGTTATTAATAATTTAGTGTTTCAGTTGTTAATTAAAAGTTACCTTGATTCTGTACATATATTACACTATATTATATATATTAGAATGTCTCAATAGCGCAATGGTTAAGGGTGCAGATAACGTCATGAAGTTTTAAATGACTGATCCTGAGATGAATCAAACTCTCGTGGGTTTAAATCCCAGCCGCGCTGATCTGAGAGTAAAATCTCGGACATTCACTGGACTGGTTATATGGAAAATGGAATAAATTGCCTAACGGTTTAAACATGTGATATTAAAAGTGATAGATATCAACATAGTTGATCATTTCACTATAATGCGTGTTATTATTATTACATGTGTATGATAATGTATTAGAAACTATTTACCTATGCTGTTGTAGATCGCAGCCTAATCTCTAAAGTTGCCGGAGCTTGCTTGTGGATTGTAAGAATGGCCAACAATCTACACAGTTCAGTTTTTCCTCACCTGGCTGTATGTTCTTTGAACTGATAATATATTCTATTCAAGTATTAAGTAGGATTCTACAGGGAAATACAGTAAAAATTGCATGATCTCTTCAAGTTTCAGTGATTCTGCAGCAGGCTTCTTATTAATGGATTGGGTTGAAGTTACTAAAGTGCTGTGACAAAAACTATTTATCTTAGCTTATCATAGTACAGCTGGAGTAGATTGATGAACAATTCTTTCAATTCATGAATTAGGCTAGAGTATGCCATTAATGTAACGGAGGATAGTCACTTTTCAACTCCAGTTCTAATTAAATCGACAACAGAAACAAACAAATTGACTTATATTCAGTTAGCCTTGTGAAAGGAAATTTTACTAATATTTGCTGAAAAAACGTAACTTCTCTCAAGTAAAGTACTTCTGTAAAGTAACTTTTTTTATTAGTGTGTAATATTCATCGTCATCCCTTGAATCTCAGTATAACTAGGTCAGGATAAGAAAATTTATTAACAATTTATGGAGCCTAGGAGCTCACTAATCGAATGCCCTTTATGATGTCGTTTTGTTTTTACTATGAAGCCGTTTTATTTGTTTCATGTCATGAAAAACAAATGCAGCATATTTAACTTCTATAGAAACTAAACAAATAGTCAGGAAGAGGGTTACCACAACAGAGCCTAAGCTCTGTGAGCTTAGGCTCTGTTAATACAGTAATGTGAGGGTAATACAGTCAGTGGCAATTACTAAGAAATGTTCTTGCCTTTGTCGTCTTTTACTACACGTGCAGTCCATGGTTGGCCTATTCTATAACAACCCGGACTCAACACAGGTTAACTTACTATTAATTATTGCTGCAAATATTAATTTTTAACTATATGTGTTAATTAATTATAATAACTATGAATATTCATTAATAAAATATTTTAGGAAAATTACTTTATGAAATAAAATTTATTTATTGACTCACCATCTGCTGATGCAATTTTGAGGTTTAAATTACAAATAAGTTCTAGCTTTATTTTCTTTTATTCATTGCAATATATAATAATTTTTCTTAAATTGTTCAATAGTTTTCCAGTAGATCAAAAAGATCATTTTTATATTTTTTATTTTTATTTATAATTAGAAATCAGGCAGCAAGGCCCACACAAAGCACACAAGGCACACAACACAGCACACCCATGAAATCATGTAAGCACTCGTAAAATCAGATATAGTAGTTCTAAAATGGAAAAATCACAACCTAAAACAATTAATTAGTGCACTTTCACACTTACTAGCACACTGATTATACACACATTTAGAGTTATATATAATCGTATCAAAACTAGGAATGTTACATAACTGCAACATGGTGGATAAACTCTCCTGCCTTTTGAAACCAAAGAACCGTTTGGCACATCTATTATAACATGAACGAAATTTATTTAAAGAAGACTCTTTAAACTTGGACCAGAGTGCAATATCGTAAAAACATAAACAGTACGTTTTAAACAGAATAATTTTAACTGTACGAGTGCAATTAAAAAATCGTCTTAAAAGCGTGTTAGTGCGGACAAAGGTATTACTTATTTCACGATTAATGTCATTATCATCACATAAACGATTATCAATCAAATGGCCTAAATATTTAAATTGAGAGACAAAATTAATGTCATCGTTACCTAGTCTAATCATTTTTATGATTAGAATTTGCATATATCATCTGTATTTCTGTCAGGTGGTGTTCTACCTCAACAAGGCTAACCTCACCTGAAACAGACGCTTAATCCTTTAGTGTCCTACTTCAATGGATTTTGCATCTGACCTCGTAATTAAACTACACTAATCTAAAGACCCCGACCTTCTACGGAGTAACTGACAGACTACAGTATTTAATATTTATTTATTTTAATGTAAACTAAAACGCGAATTTAATACAGATCAAGAAAGTAAAGAAATATCCAAATGTATAACATCAACAAAAAGTCAAGTAGGCCTAAGTTTAAATTGACAGTCCTTATGATGAATCTGAAATATTCATATACACGTTTAACTCGAAACACTAAAACGACTTTACTTGATATAAGATCAACGAAAATACAATACCTAGCTCTATCTAATTAACGCTTCAAAACATAAATTCCACTATGGAAATGCTAACTGATTATTCCTCAATAAGCGAAAGATTTGTGGCAAATCATACAGAAAATGTTTTCGACTGAATGTACTGTATTGTCATTATGCAATTCTTGATTATTTTTCAATTTTTGATTATTTTAATTCAAAATAATCAGACTTACGACCTGAAACGGTAATACCTAACGGTAATACTAAACGGTATTACGGTATTTAACTTGTCCAGAATTGTTTAACTTGCGGTCGGTAGATCAGTGTTATATACTTTAAGCGTCCGAGAATTGTATTTTTTGTTATGCATAGTAAGCAAAGCTAGATTTTTGATTGATCATTATACACTATTTTAATTGTTACATTTTCTTTAATCATTAACGATTAATTAACTTTCGAACCCCACTAATAATAAAATAATGAATTTTTGACAGCTGTCAAATGACGATCTGGTTGCTGAATTTTCAACAAATGCTTTCTGGTATGTTATCTCGTTTTTGGAATGATTTAATACTGGGTTGTAGTGAATGTGGTGTGCCGTAGTTATAGTTACGAGATCGGTCAGACTTCCGAGGTTGACCCCTTTAAACTCTAATGAATATGCATGCAATGGTTCGCCTGTCATCAGATGATAAAATTTCATTTGCAATTACCTGTTGTGAAGCAATGAAACTCGATTATTTAAAATTGACTGCCTGGTGTTTCTGTGATTCAATATTCAAAGCGAGGAATGTTTTTGACTTCTTGTGATTGTGCTGTAATGAAAAGAAATTCTTAGTAATGTAGAATTAATGTGTAATGTAGAATGTTGTAGTGGACATTTATAATGTAAGAATGTCTTTCAGACACCATTAATATTTAAGTAGCTATTGCTTACATATTGGTGGGAACGGCTTTGCATGCTCAAGAGTCAGACTTGCTAAATATGTTCCCTAAGACTCTTGAATATCTTCTTTAATTAATTAATCGTTCTTTAGAGCTTAAAATGTTAATAAATGTAGGTTTACTGCATACAAAATGTAAAGGATTCTAATAAAATTGTATAAAAACTTTGACAAAATGATCATAATTGCTATTATTTTAATGCTGTTTGGACGACGTGCACGTTGACAGGAAGGAAGGCAATGTACGATGTTTTGCTTGGCATCCTCATGTAGACAAGTTTGCGCTAGCTCTGAGGAATGACTGCGTGACAATTCACACTGTAACTGTGGGGGCGGAATCCACTCGTAACGGCTACGCTCCCTCAGATACCATTGTGCCTAAACTAAAGCATCAGCTGCAGACAGGAGTCGCTGATTTAGCGTGGAAGTAAGAAGTAGATTCGTAATCTGTTTGTAAATCGATAAGTTAACTAAATCTGTTTGATTTTATTATAAATTGCTGAATATGAATGTTTTTCTGTTAAACAGGAGATTTCAAGTTAAATGTTAAGCCATTGTCGTCTCTTAAGTCAGTAGTTGAAGAAACATTCGATGTGCATTATTTAATAGATGTGTGTATTTTAGGACATCATCGTCATCTTCCCTTGAATCCCAGTTCAACCAGGGTCGGGATACGAATAGACTGTCTCAAATCCTCTCTGTCCCACATCACATCATCAGTCAATCCCCTATTTGACACTTTTCATTCGTTTACATTTTTGTAGCAATTTCTGGAGCCTTGGTCTCCAGAAATTATTTGTATTAAATTACGGAATTATTTGTGAATTTCAGGACAGAAACTTTTAAAAAATTGTAGCACTGATACAAAAATATTTAGTCTTCCTTACTCGTTATGCATATAGATTTATTTTATGAAATTTTTGTTCTATATGGAGTTCTGCTAAAGCCTCTATTCTTTCACTGATATGTGTTAGCTCAATTGTTTAAGTTGTGATAAATGGTTGTTTTATAAATGGTTTATTTCCTCGATTGTTCCACTTTGGGCTAGCTATCTATCTGATAGTATATATCCCAAAACCACAGTGCAGATGCTACTGGCCCACAGTATATTCTAGGAATGCCTGATAAATTTATGCATAAAATAATGACTGCTGTGAATTTGTTAGTATGTAGTTTTTGTTTTACTTACATTGTAGGCAATTATGTAATGTACATGTAGATTCTATGTAATCTTTCAAAATTGCCGTCTATTTTTGACTAACTTGGATAATTTTTTAACCACACTCTGTTTTATTTACTTTTTTCTAATGGCAAAAGAGGCAATTGTAGCCTTAGTGAGTGATTAATTGAATTGTGTAGCGACTGAAAAATGAAAATAATGTTTATTGACCGATAAAATTGATTTAAAAGCTAACGAAAAGCTAATGTTAACGTCAGTTTCCTCACTCGAAAGCGATGTTAGTGACGGGAGAGGCCAGTATATAAACCTGCACATACTGATCCGCGGCCGAATATATCTTACCGACATCGCCACTGGCTCCAGCCAGTGATTGAATTGATTGAATTGCCTTGAACACTGATTGAATAGCCTTTGACTGATTGTGCAGACCAATGTCGGCGTCAGTGCTTGCCGTGGCCTGTCAGTCATGTGTATTGATCTGGACGATAGACCCTCTCTCCCTGTCCAGCAGACCTTCCACCAATGCCGCCCAGGTCCTCTCACATCCTGGTCACTCTCCCGTCGTCAACCTCGCCTGGTGTCCCACTCAGAGCAACGTCCTTGTGTCTGCCTCGTCCACAGATAATCATATCATCGTATGTAGTAATAATCTGTCAGTCTGTAATTTTCAATTATAATTGAAGATTATAGTATAATAATAAGAATAATAAAAATAATAATAGAAACATTACAGGTTATCGTTCATCAGCTACCCCAAGCTTCTATCAACAAGGCGCTATGCACGTTCCTGAAAAGGTTGCAGTCAAGCATTGTAGATATTTATAACAGTTACTTCGTAAGAATAGTTTAAAAATAAAATAGCTAAACGTTCTTTTTAGGTCTATCAAAACTAATAATTTTAAATGTACCTAAATGAGAAATTAGTAGTGAACGGCAGGCTTGGTGTGTGAAAGAGGGTTTAACTCGACTTGTACATTTTTTTTAGGAAATGCTTAGAATTGGACTGGCAATAATCTCGGATATTTACGTGGCAAAGAGACATCAGGTACAAATTATGCGAAATTTTATTTATGGGTGCCATTTTCTGTAGAAGGTTCGTAAATAAATGCGTTGGTGGTGACTGTGTTGTTTTATGTGCGTGTGCTTGTTTAGGTGTGGGATGTTTGCATGGGAGGTAAGAGACAGATAAAGGGTGCTGGTATAGGAGGAGTGACGCTACTGCGATGGGCACCTGATGGGACCAAGCTCCTCACAGCTTGTCCAACAACGATCTTTAGGTATGGCACCAAAATATATTTACATTCAGGAAACAATTTCTACAAAGAATTATCAAGTATTAAAAATGACAAATAAACTGGTAAAGTATGATGCAGAATTTAACACAAAGCAATGAGAAAGTAATAGAAGAATAAATAATAGTAGTAGAAAAATGAATAACCTTGTCAAATTAGGTTCCACTGTACAATATATGCAGCTGAACATATATAAGTTTAATGCTTAGTTATATTCATAATGCTTCAGTATACCAACTGGAGAAATATGCGTGTTTTAATGCTCCGGTATACCAACTGGAGTATTATGCTTAGTATAATGTCCTGTATACCAACTGGAGCATTATGCATAGTAAAATGCTACAGTATACCACCTGGAGCATTATGCTTAGTATAATGCTACAGTATACCAAGCCGTCTATGCTCGTACCTGCAACATAATAATAATTTTTGTATTAATTATAATAATAATAATTATAGTAATTTATGAATATTATATAATTTTCGATCGGAAACTAATTATTATTTCTATTCTTAATATCTGATTTTCGTTCAGACAGAAACATTGGTCCTATCTTTCTGATTTGTTCCGAAGATAATTCATAATTTCAGTTCAACTTTTATTTACTCAATGATATCAGATTAATTGAAAGTCCTGGTGAGAGTTGGCACAGATAGACAGTTGCTATTGGAAGTCCTGGAGGAGTTGGCACAGATAGACAGTTGATAAATGTATTAAGAAATAGGAAGAAGACATGGATAGGACACATTCTAAGGGGGGAAGGTCTATTAAAAGAGGTCATAGAAGGTAGAATGGAAGGAAAAAGAGGCAGGGGAAGGCCGAGATTAGGTATGTTAGATGATTTTAAGACCCACTCATATGTGGAAATGAAGAGGAAGGCGGAAGACAGAGAGGAGTGGAGGCGTTATGTACCATGGACCTGTCAGTAGGCAGTGCACTAAGAGATCAGATTAATTTCAATTTTTGTTCAGTAAAATATCACTTATTCACTGAGACCGAGTGTATGTTGATCAGGTACATATTGGAACAGGTTTCAAAACTTGTTCAATGTGCTATTGGAATTATAGAAGGAAAGCAGAAGTTAAATGTTGTTTTACTGATTGATTGTGATTGTTTACAGAGTGTGGCAGTGCGTGACGTGGACCAGGGAAGAGTGGACTAAGCTGCATGGACGAGTAAAGGTAATATTTAAAATAAATTTATATAATTAAAGAAATTTTTTCATCAGGCTTAATGGTTAAAGTGCCAATTGTCCAAACATTTATGGGCACCTGTTCTTTCTAGTTAGGCTTAGAGGGCTTCTCCTAAAGAAGTTTGTCGAGTTCAATTCAGCAATATCTTATTTGAAGCTTCAAATATGCCACTTCCAGTGGCATGACCCATTAATGCTGATGAGAAATTATGAGAACTGATTTTACAATAATAATAATAAGTATATTTGTACAAGCGCCAGTCTATGCAAATAGCCACAGTAACGCTAACGTAGTCACTTACACGTTCGATTGAATAAAACTGTATTAAGCTTCCTATGAAAGCTCAGCAGGGATAGATCAGACTATCTAAGACTAGTTGGCAGATTGTCCCAAGCAGTTGACCCAGAAACAACAAATTCTTTGGTTCCATCTTCGTTCTAGATCGTGGTAGGTGAAGAATTCCAGAATCAGCAGATCGGAGTGCATTACGACATGATAGAGTGCAGACAGATACGTTAGCATCAAGTAGATATTTTGGAGCCTGATGTTGGATTTTGTATATGATGGACGAAAGTTTATATTGTATTTTTTTATGTATGGGAAGCCAATGCAGTTCACGTAAGACTGTAGTGATATGCTCATCGTGCTGCAGCATTCTGAACTTTTTGTAATCTATTCAATTGACCTTGCCCAACGCCATACAACAGATTATTACAGTAGTCCAATCTACTGCTTATGAAAGCTTTCATCAGATTTTGAATGTAGACTGCTTATTGAAGGAGACAGCACTTGATTTGACGTGTCGAACGTAAATGAAACAGACATAATTTACACAATGAGCGTATATGATCTTGCATTCATAGATTGCGGTCTGTTTGCACTAACAGATCTAGATATCGGGATACGAACCAGAAAACATATTTCATGAATCGCAATATCAGCTACTCTCCTACTACTGTTAACTGCCAATCCATATAAATTTTGTCTTATCTGTGTTCAGTCTTAATCTATTGACATCCATCAAGCAATGTATATCAACCAGTGCACTAATAATTATAATTAACTCTTCTCACAACCGCAGAATGTATTTCATCAGGTCCAAAACTATGATAGATTTTCGTGTCATCTGCACATGAATGACCATTAATATATGAATCTTTATTTCACCATAACGGCAGTAAACAGTTACTTTCACCAGGAAGTCAAAGGAATATACAGAAACAACAGAAATAGGTGCATAGGTGGGGAGTGTTTGCTCCTAGATGGTTTAATATGTAAAAACTCGATGTATTATTGTTTTAAATCATACAAATAAAAAATAATTCCTCTTGTAATAATTTATGTTACAAATATTATTATTAGAGTTATAATTTATTGTCAATGGGAATATCTATGCACGATTGTTTGCACAATCCACAGAAGTACTGAAGATAGCATAACTTAAATATCTTAGTTAACAAAAGTTAACTAGCAATACCTTAACTAAAATAGTGTCTTGTTATTTGAATATCGTACTAATTTTTAGAGCTGCTGCATTTTACTAGAGCTATATGCACTAGTGCATAGGTTAAAAAGTTTCTAGCTACAACTTTAGCAGAATATTGTTTAATGTTCTGCACAGCATGACTTCTGAAAAGTAATGCAACATGTGCACACTTTCTTGTCCCGCTTTCATGGGCAAATATGGCAGCTGCCTTGAGTTTTGTGCACGGTAGGAGGATTCACATGTTTAGTCACATCAAAGCCGAGGAGCTGCAGAACTAGCTTTGACTTCTCTGCATGACCTGTGGATTATCTAATCGCCTCTCTTGTTCCAGAAGAACTTGACTAGCGGCAAGGTCTGACAGGAACTTGTGTCTATTGGCGCTCTTGCCTTTGTTCTAATCGGGCATTTTCAACCCATATCATATACGCTGCCACCACCGCAATGTCCAGAATATTCGTGAACAAACACAGAGGCCACCTTCTATTGCCTCTCTTACACGCGTAAGTACGGAACGAATGGTCGAGATTATCAACACCGGATTTGCTTGCATTGTTAGGACAGAGCCTTGGGGTACGCCCATGATCACAAGTTGAGTTGCTGAAACAGACTTTCCAATAACCTTATATTGATATCTTCCTTCAAAATATGACTTAAACCACTTATTGGAGACTTCACGTAGCCCGTAATGCCACAGTTTGTTTAACAATAGATTGTGATCAACTGTATCAAATGTCTTAGAAAAGTCCAAAAAGAGACACATTAAAAATTGTCCACTACCTTTTTCCATTTCTAGCAAGTTTATACAACTTAGTATTGCATCAGTTGCTGAATGTCCAGCTGTAAATCCAAATGGATTGTCGCTTAAAATTTTGTACTTGTTAGCGTAATCCATTACCCGCTTCAGCATTACTTTTTCCAGAATCTGACTTAAATTATTTAACAAAAGAAATACGTATACATGTAATTTTCAGCACAGTCTAATTTACCTTTTTTAAAAACATGTACGACTTTAGCAGTCTTAAAATCTTTCGGATAATACCTGTCAGAAATGATTGATTAAAAATTTGTTTCTATGCTTTTTATAGACTTGGGTGTCTATAAAAGGCATAGAAACGATCTTTGCATTTGAGAGCAATAACATCAACAATAAATAGGTTCGGCTGATTGACTAAGCTGATTTGATTCATTAGTAGAGTCAATTACATTATAAGAATAAGTTTTGTTAATTAGGACAGCAACTCCACCAACTTTCTGATTTGTGGGGACACAGTAAATTAGTTTATGAAGTGGAAACAGGTTATCAAAATATACAGTGTTAGTAGACCAGATTTCAGTTAAATAATAACGTCAATTTAATATTACAAAGAGAAAGGAAGTATTGAAGTTTTTCATTATTTGCATTCAAACTTCTAATGTTTATATGAAATATTTATAGATCATAACAGACAGAACCTTTACAAAATATTAAGTGACCCAGGGGTATAGCAGCTTATGGATGTATTAGATAATAAATTATCGTTAATTAAACCCCCCAGATCATTGTAGATACTAGGCGGATCATTAAAGTTCCAAGTTGGATCACTATTCATGGTTGAGATTTCAATTGACATTGGCTTTGTTGAATTTAGGTGCAGTATAGAACCATTCTTGAATTAAGCAATCTATGGGCCAAATGTTAGCGTCTAATATTATATTGTCAAATCTTTCTTCACAAGACGCCATAAAGGCGGCTGATTGAAATTCCTGACCTGATTTAGATGTACCTGATAACTTTTTACAAGTGCTTACGTTTGCCCCAGCAGACGTGATGAATTGGTTAACATCTTCCACTGTTGTTTCTTTGTCGCTTCTGCCCACGAAAATGGTCTTTTTCCTAGAAACTACTTTGAAGGCCTAGGCAGTGGCTTTAGCCCCAGCCACGACACGTCTTGGCTTAAGTTCTTCGTTGACTTGTTTTACGGCAGTTGTAAGGGTGAGGCAGGTTCGAGGGTCTGGACGGTGGAGGCGTCAGCCCATGATTTAGATGACCGTGGGGGACCAGCTACGCCTACGTTTGAGCGCGGCGGATCAACAGTTAGTTTAAGATCAGCAGTTGACTCCTCGGCTTTCTTAAGCCTATCACACAAGATTTTATTCTCTTCCATGAGATTCTGTAGAACAATGGACATCACTTCCTTAATTGCACTGGCGATAAATGACTGCGAACAAGTGATGGTGTTCCACCTGTAACGCTTTTTGGATAAAGCATGTGCTGGATCATGAGGTTTATGTTGTGACTAGCACAGGATATCCAGCTTTCGTCCTTGAAAGCACTCTTCACGTTAGCAGCTTTGTCAGTAACGTACACATTCGATGCTTGAAAAGACTTACATTTAGTATTTCGAAGGCGGCAGATTTGATATTTTCTGCTGTATAGGAAACTTCCGTAGGGCGAGTTGCCATAATATCAGAGCACATATCCCAATTATTGTTTATGAAATGTGCGGTCACGGTAATATATAGTGTACTTGTTGTGAAACGCGTCCACATATCGGTTGTGACCACCAAACGCCACAGGCTTTCAAGTAACAATGTTACTGACGCTCTTCTAGCCTCAGCCACACCGTGTAAGTGCCTGGAAACAGTTGTGGAGCAAGGCACACTGTCATCAACAGCAAGATTTGCTCCGTGCTTGGCCCAAAGTTGGATCAATTTTGTGGCCAAGAGTTTAAAGCCTTTACCCTCCACAAATGAAAATGACCTAGAAAAGTACATATACATGTACACAAATTTTTTACTCTTGTGACAACACTTGCAGGTTGCGACCAGCTGAGTAGTTGTCATATAACTGCGAACAAGTGGAGGTGTTCTGTCTCTAATACTTTTTGGAAATGGTCTGGAAAAGTACATATACACAAAATTTTTACTCTTCTGACAACACTCGAAGGTTTTACTCTTGTGGCAACACTCTTGCTGGTTTCGACGAGCCGAGTAGTCGTCACGTGACTTCGAACAAGTGATGGTGTTCCGTCTGTATAGCAAGATATGCTCCGTACTTGGCCCCAAGTTGAGTCAATTTTGTGGCCAAGAGTTTAAAGCCTTTACCCTCCACAAATGAAATGGCTTGGAAAAGTACATATACACTAATGCACACTATGATTTAGTATCTTTGAAGGCTATTATCACGTCAGAAGTCATTAACTTAGATAAGAATTATAGTATTTGACATAAAATATTTTGTTCCAGTGTTGTGTCCGAGACTCTGAAGAATAGACAACCCTTTGTTGAAATCTTTTGTTTATGGTCATTAATTCTATAACATAAAATACTGTAAGATAAAATATTATAAACATAATAATAAATATAATGAATAAACAGGGCTACATAGATAGGCCTGTAATATATACCTTTAAATTAAAAATTCTAGGCCTACGTAAATTGAGAATTATGAAAATTCTAAACTTCAAATGCGAGCAGGCTATTTAGATGCTTTCGCAAAACATTAATCTATAGGCTATGTCAACGATTATCTTTATATACATAAACAATGTGTATCAGTCCAAACTCCAGACAAAGTGAAATATTGAGGGCACTTATGACATAATTGCTTTCGTTTTCAAAATATCTCAACTGATTTGATTAAATGTATATTAAATTTTTTAGTAATAAATCAATTACCTTAAATCAGTAGCACACATAGAAACTATGACATCGGCCAGATCGTGTTTATCCGACGTCGATATGCGAGTTCTACTTCCTTCAGCAGACTTCGGCGACAACATCTCAAGTATGGTTCGGGTGGTTGAGCGTCCTTCACAGGCTTGCACATGACCTCTCAAACTGTTAGTACCGTCTCTTGACTTCCATCGTAGTACCATCGAACATTCCAAATATTTAACAAAGGGTTCTGTCTTGGCGTTGACACAGATCATTGCAAAATATTGCCACACAAAGCCCTGTCCTTTGTTTGGGGAAAATGTGACCCTAGAGCTCTTTTCATTACAAAGTTTTTGAATTTTATCTTTATTCATTCTTGATATTCTTGATAATATTTCATAAATTCCAAATCATACTTTATTGATATTGTTTGACCTTGTTGACAATTTGGACACTCAAACAAAAGACACCATATACTTGCCAAACAAAGATATCAAAATTCTGCAGCTCGGCCCATCCCTCTGCATAGGGTGCTTTATATTTAAGGTTGTAAACTTACCACCATGGCTAAATATATCGCTCAGATACAGTGAAACACATTTATTCCATCTGGCCGTAAAGGCGCGACAGTTTCTTTCAAGTTCTATTTCATGAGCCAATGTATCGAGCAAGAAAACTCTTTTATTCACAATATTTAGTACGAGAGTTGTGACGTGGCCGCTTGAACACATTGAAATATATATAATGTACACTTTTTCCAGATTTACCCCATACATGGAGGAGACAGGTTTTAATAAATGGACATTGCGCCAATCTGCATCAGTCCACAATGAGCACTTCTCTGATTGAAAGCAATCTAGAAAGCTATAAACAACATTTCTTCCAACCATTCCCCTTTGGGCAAAACTGATTCTTTGTCATTCAGGGTCATTCATCTACCACTCCGAATTATGATATATAGCTTTAAGCTAGACTCTTTCACTGTGTGATTCTTCGGGCAAAATCAGTCGTAACTGCTCGAGTTGAACTATCCATAGTTGAAATGCTTATGATACTTGCAATTGCTAACTAGCACTTGATTCTTCATTCCAGGTCGCAACTTCACAAGATACGGGATTTACCCTAGCAATACTGGCATTGCCATTGCTAGCAGAATTGGGAGCAATACTTGATGGCGGAGATAAATCTATTTCTACACTGGACAAGACTACACTTACAATATTGTCACAACTATGGCACGTAGAAGAGGTTGATGATGACGAAGAATTACTTTTGAATAATTTATTTAAAAGTAATTCTTCGTCATCATCTACCTCTTCTATGTTTCTGTTATAGCCGTGGAAAGCTTTATATATTTTGCACGTTTCCTTCCCCATTTTACTTCTGCGTCATGAATATGAGTGCCAAAGCCACGTCTCTTGGTTGGTCTCGTCTCCGCAGGTTTGAAACGTAGTTGGCGTTTCTTTATATTTTCACGTTGTTTACTTATGAACTTAGTGACTCTAATTCTAACACCTGAATTACTATTTCTGATGTGGCGCGATTTCACATTGTTAAACCAATTCTCAACATGGCAATTGGAAAAAGAAGATTTTAAATCTTTTATATCAAATATTTTTGCAACAGCCATGCACCATAAAGGAAACAACGACAGCCAGTGACGTATTAAGTAGCTTCTGAGTCGAACTTATTTAACTTCTTTGAACTGCCATTACAATCAATTTCAATCTCATTGATCTTCTGTGTCTGACATCTTTTTTCGTTAAAATATTTTAACCAAGGTGAACTGGCACGAATTGCTTTCTGCAGCTTCTTTCCAACATTTCTATCACTTACATCCTGAAGGTCACAGTCAAGCTCATCAGACTCGGTTCCATTCTTTATATTATAAAGCAATTGCTGTTTAGCCTTTTTAACAATCTTTGTCTCAAATTTTTTAACAGAAACATTAAAAATTAATGAAAGAATATTTGTAGCATTAGGAAAATTTTTGCTATACTGAAGAAAAACAGAACTATGCAAAAATTCTCTTTTATTGACATAATTGAATTTCAAGTTTGCCAAATACCTAGCCACAATATGTACTGTATGGTTAAAACAATTAAATATGCGTACTGTCTGCTTCCAAGCTTCATTGCATGCTATTGATTCATACGTATTTTGCAGATAGCTTTCAATATCACCGGTTCGGCTAAAAGAATGCAAAACTGAATGAATTAAAGCCCAGGAAAAGTCAGTAGCGATTAATTTGCATGGGAAATTCGATGAATGGACACCCTGTTTATTTATTCTATTGAAATCCATTCTGAAACTGAACAACATGTGACTGATCATTTCCTTCTTTGTTCGGAACAGAACATTCTACAAACAGGAACGCAAGGTTCACTTTTTCTTATATCTGGCAATACAGTTGTGTCTAATTAACTAGTACAGGCATTCAAAGAAAGAATTACTGATCTAAATTCATAAAGGCGTAATTAGATTAAATATTAAACAGAAAAATTCTCTCTAAAATTTAGAAATAGACGTAGCATTTGTTATAACATCTGGCAAGTTATTCCACAGTTTCAGACCGAGTATAGATATGCATTTTGTTCGTATATGTGTACGTGAGAAGAGAACAATGAATTAATTAACATTTCTCAGGCAGTGGCGTAGCCAGGATTTTGTTATGGGGAAGTTTTTCAACCAGAAAATAATCATACAGCAGCTGTTTAATACCAAGCCTTCAGCTTGTGAAACACAATGCCACCGGGAAGGCTGCCATTAGTTCTACTATTGTGCACTTCAAAATGAGTACTCCGTCGGTCATCGATAATTAATCTAATAACAACAGACTATGCCTTATCCACACGTTAATGTAGTCTGTAGTTGGATACTACGTGAATTTTGCGATGATTTTCCTTCAGTGCTCTTGAACAGTCGCCTCCTACAACACGCGCTGCGTGCAGTTTATGTTAAGTTTATTCTTCAGTGGACTCAATAGGCTACGTCACGGATTTGAAATCCTCTTGCAATGAATTACACACCAATTATTAGAATGAAGAATTAATTACAGTTACAAATTGTTTGGCTCAAATCAAAACAAATTTATGCTTTTTCAATAATTTTATTAGGCTCACCTAAAGGGTTTCGTAACCTTGTGAGAATCACCAAAAAGAATGCCTGACACAATACAACATTGAATATTGTCTAACAGCAGTTCATGATGACCAGACTATGCCCTGTTTTAAAGGCAGTCAATCCCCAGACAATTATACTGTATTTCGGTTGTAATATCTAGGATAATGTGGTCGCAAAATAATACTAGGTCCAAGTAAAAGACATAATACAATACAGTTTAGAAAATGTGGACAATTATAAGCTTCTTTGAAATTTGTTATGGGCTATGTGGGTGATAGGTTTTTTGTGCTTCAGAATTGGCTCTGATGTAATAAGTGTCTAGGGTATTATGTGTTGTTAATGGAGTATTTGAAGCTTAACTAGAATACTAGAAATGAGAGAAACGTTATATAAAAGGTTTAAGGCCTTTTATTGAAACATGGAATCTTTCGATAGCACAAAAGCCATAACGACACACATCAAAGGATGTAAAGTCATATGTTTCTACGGGCATAATAGAATAAATAGACCTGTAAATTGCAGTAAGTCCACTCCCACAAGTTGGGGATGTGAAAGAAAGAATTAGTTGTCGGGAGTAAGACTATTGATAATTGAAGGTGGAGAATTAGAGGAGTGCCAGGTATAATTTAGAAATATTATGTCAATGTTAGAGTCGTGAATGAAATGTTTTAACGTCTCAGGTTCATTGGTTGGGTCATTAATGATTGCTGCGAATCGAATGTTGATACAGGAAACGTTAAAATCGTTCACTGGTCGAGAAGTGGGCATATTCGGGCCAGGATTAAGAGCAACCTGGAAGAAAGATGAACGACAGACAGATGAAATATGAGATTTAAAATCAAGATTTTCATCAAACATGACACCAAGGTTTTTAGCCTTGGGAGTAGGAGTGAGAGCAAGATTTTGAAAATAGATGGAGGAATTGGCAATTTTGGTTCTTTGCTGGGGAGTGCCGATTAAAAGATATTCGGTTTTAGAGGGGTTGACAGAGAGACAATTACTGCAAGACCATGAATACACTTCGTTAATTGAACTGCGCCAATTGTAATCGAGTCGATTCTCATCTCACCTGTTGTAACGCCTCTCTTATTGTTATCATCCGCCATGTTGCGAGATAGAGACACAGATCGTTAACGAATGACGTCGGCCGAAATCTGACGAATTATTTCAAGAGATATCGATTAATTTTCACATACGTTCTTGACGAATATATCTGATCTTTCGATCTCTGTTCATAGTAAATTCAAGTCTCATTCCAACAGTCTCGTAGACGGCATACTATCTGGATTATCTGCCTGGAAGGTTGGCATTTCGCCCATGAGATCCTGTTAATCAAGTACGTAAGTAATTGGAAACTTACATTTCTTGTACATTGCATCACAAAGAATGGCAAGAATTTCATTCATTTCGTTTCAATTTGTGGTATGCTTTGAAATGAGGCATAACTTTGAAGCGTCGATAATTTTGTGCTCTGGAAAGTTCCAGTCTTCTTCCTCCTGCTGTTGAATCTGTGCAGAATCAGGGCACTTGGCTATAGGCGTGCTACAATGTAGCTAAGAGGATGACAGATCAGGAACATCATCCTGGACGGAAGAGTCCTGGTTTACCTCCGCACCATGTGCAGCGGACGCAACTTGCATCCACTTGACGGTGATCATCAATATGGTTTTATCAGTAAGAATCTAACCAAATTTCATGTCAAAATAGGCATTGAAATCATCATCAAGTTGTTGGACAAGAACATCGTTCAACTCTAGATTAAATTGCTGCTTTATATGGGAAAAGGTATCCTCGTTTAACGTTGACATATCTGAGGAGAAAGTTAAGATCTTTCGTGAAATTCCACATTCTACTAATACTCGCGTACCAAGCCTTCCTAAATTGGTATTAACAGCAGTATAGAATTTCCCACTAACATCATTCCTATCACATTTGAAAGATTTGGCGCGCATAACATTTATACCTATATTGGTTATTTTATCTATCCAGTTAATGCATGTATTTCTAATGCAAAGCGGCGTACAATGACGATTGCATCTTGGTCCTATTCGTATTTTGCAAGTCACTGACAGATAACGCCAAGACTATGTTATCCTCACATGAAGCGTTTGCAACACAGTACTCCAACTTTTTGTAACTCCAGACATTAAAGGTACATTATCAGAAATTGAGCCAAACCAATTTATTTTTGTGCCGTCCTTCCCAAATCAATTTTCTAAAGTATTAATAATATTTAAATTTACATTTTTCCTTTGCAATAAATGACAAATACCATAAATATAACATTTATCAAATGCTTTATGAAGATCTATGACGCCAATATTAACCGCACTATTCTTATAATTAAAATAATGAATAACCTTCTGCAAGGAATGAAATGCATTAATGCATCCAACTTGCTTCTTAAATCAAAATTGTCTTTTTGAAGTTTCAACTCTGATAAACTTGTGTATACATTTCACACTTTCTTTGAAAATAGGAGCTGATCGAGTTGTTCGCATATTGCGCTTGTTGTTTGGCTGAGATGTGTCTTGACACATTGTTCCTGCATACGTAGGCTTCAGTGGCGTAGGATTAATTGTTTTAGATTGAGTGGTATTACCCATTAAATTGTCGTTTGGAGAGATGTTGGCTTCATGAACTTTCCGTTTCTTTGTAGTCCAACTTTTTACTAGAGTGTATCCATTCTCATCTTGTTCCGAAGCTTTAGGAGTCTTAGTGAGCTCGATCTATGAACATTGTTATCTCAAGCGAGTCGCTAGTTACGTTATCCATTACATGAACGACATTCATTGAGCTGAGGCCGGCAGTCGGCTCACCTGTACGCCTAGTATTAGCACTTGCAGTGTAGGGTGCAGTGAAAAATGTTTTTTCAAATTTCAACAGGTAATAGCGGGGGAAAGTTGCCTTTATATATCAGAAGTGGCGTGTAAAAATTTGAGCGGTATTGGAATAGTTCCTCAACGAGGTCAAATGAAGGGTGGTCTGAACTGCGAATATGAGTTTTTACAATATTGGCCATTTTCAAAGTAAATTTAAAACAGGAACACATCTGATAATAAAAATAAACATTGTCATTTTGCAATATATGCTACTTGGAGTTTTCAAAAGTTGCAACACCAAAGCAGTGGAGTAAAACTGGCTGAGCTGCAGCACCTCAAAATCGTAAAAAATGAGCAAATCACAATTTTATTTAGTTGTTGGCCAACAGCTGAAATATCATTATTTTTTTACAATTGCAATTATATTTATAAGCAAAACTACCAATTTCAAAAACTATTATCACAAAGTTCCAAATTAAAAATTTGTTACAATAAACAAAACAGTTTTAATACTTCAAATATTACTGCCACACTTTCACTTTCTCAGAAAGCGATGATTAAACCAGTCAGGTTACACGATAATCAGATTTGGTATTAAACACTGGCATTAAAAGGCGCCCCTCTAAACGTGAGTGAATAAATCCATCACAGGATACTTCTCCGCAAACAGCCAATGATGCTTCCGTTACAATCTTCACGCATCGTTCAACTGCTTGAGTGTGACACGGGAACCTCTGAAACTTAATCATAGATTGTCCACCACTTTTTACAAATGATATGATATCATTCTCTGGTACATTGGCTGTCAGTGGTGGCTCAGTTATTTCAGTGTCTTGCCAATCAATAAGTTCAAAATATTCTTTAGCCTCAAAGTTCAGCTTTGGAACAACAAACTCTCGTAGAGCAGTTTGCTTCTCTTTTCGCGCTTTTAGTATTCGCCTCAATCCTAACTCACGAATATGTGGACGTTCATCGGTAATCATTGTCAGAAGTAAATTCGCAGGATGTCCAAAATAGCCATTACGTTGCAGCACAGAATCAATTACATCACTCAACTCTTTAGATAGATAGCGTGACAGTTGAATTGCATGAAACAAGTGCTTAGCACCATCCTTACATGAGGCATGCATCTTGATAGAAAACCAAACCGGAGAATATACTCGTATGATGTACAATATGTTTCAGATTTGTCGATGGTTTCGAAGGAGTCGGCGACGTGACACTGACTGAAACATCTGACTGAAAATATCTGTCTTCCACATCATGTCTCAGAATTGTGCTTTCCAGTTACGAAGAAGCTTGTTGTAACTTATGTCTTCTAGCCAATATGCCACATATGTACTTAAAGTTTCGTAAGTTTCAAATCAGACTTTTGATGTAACCATGCTTTGCTTCAAAACGCATAGACCAAAAATTAACTAGAGGACCATACTGCATTATCAAGTCAGGATTGTGAATCAGATAGTGCTGATTAGGCTTAAACGTGTGGTTTGGAAAATTCTGAACCAAGAGTTCTTGATGCAACATGATCAAGAAGTCAAGATGGGCAACTTGGTCCAGTGAAATTTTGGGTGAAAAAACTATCTCCGCAATGTCGTAAAAAAGCAGAAGAAATTCCATAACAGGATTTATTGGTCTTATGGGTTCACTTAACAGATGTGGTAGCAGACACACAAGTCACCACATTCGTGAAGCAGATAGAATGATGGCATCCTTCAAATCCAGTGGAAAAGCGACTGGCTTACTGGTTTCATCATTTGGTCCAAATTTCGCTGTCTTAATATTATTGTTAAGATACTCAATGGTAAGCATTCGATTGTCCACAAAGTGCCTTAAAGGTTATCGTATCTGTACACTTGTTTTCTAATACGTCTCAAGATGTGAACGTCAACTCAAGCAGCAAGTAGCTTGTCTGCTGGGGTATAGTTCTGCGATCTCGCAATTCCCAAAGCACGGCTCTTCTTTCTATAATAATAATTATGTTATTGGTATTCCATGATCAGCAACACCTTCAAGTATGTCGTGCATTATGTCTGGAGGCATTGCCTGACATGGAAAAATGGCAGCAGTTAAAGGAGAGGTTTTCTGAATACCATAGCTTATTGACAAGCTTGGATGGTTTCCCACCATCGCTGACTGAAGATTATAATTTTCAGCAATGTGAATAAATTTTGACACCTCAAAGAATGACTGAATACGTTGTTTGGTTGCCATACAGTGTCGACAAATTCGAACCCCGGAAACACTTGTTAAATCCTCCTAAGAAATGACTTTCTAGATTATCAGCAACAACAGCAGAGACTGATGCAAAAAATCGCTGACTAGTTGGTAGGTGGACTCAGTTATTTTGCAGTGACTTGATATCAGTCAAAAGTAGTAATAACATTTGCTGAAGTCCAAATTTTTTTATATCCACAGAACGTGCTAATGATACCAGCTGAATTGTTGCTAGAGTTTATCTTTTTGATGGTTGTAAATTTCCTAAACTGAATTGCACTTGCAATTTTCCTAAATTTTCCTAAAATTGCAATTTTCCTAAACTTGCAAAATTTCCTAAACTGAGTTGCACTTATTTTGTGCCTTTTTCTGTAACAGCCCAAAGGTTATGCAACCTCAAATTCATTGAAGTACAGTATTGCTACTAAAATGTTTCCTATTTCCAGCAAAGTAGTTATGATTCAAGAATGTTGTTCCCTGCACATTGTCATTCTTGACATGATCTTGCAAAGTATGAGAATTGACTACTTGATATTATATATATATATATATATATATATATATATATATATATACAGTATATCTATATATATATATATATATATATATATATATATATATATATATATATATCTGAGCAGCTCAACAAATTCCTCAGACTGTCTGACTTAACTGTAGAAACAGGTAGCAAGTACTATTCCTGAAGCTTCAACAAAAAAACTAGCATAGCTTCGTAGGAAGCTGCCTTCTTCAATTCAGTTACTCAACTCATCAACAGTTGCCGGATTGTCACCTGCTGGCTCTCCAGTGACGTCACATCGCATGTGGAGCTTAAGAAATTCTCTCTTCAACTCTCCAGGAGTTGATAATACGTGATATCGACTAATATGAGATTTATGAGCCGTACGTAGCATACGTAGAGTTTCACTGATTATATCCACAGTCTGTCTTTCGTCCTCCTTCCATATTCTGAAGTAAATGACTATCAAGTCAACAAGGCGACAGAATTCTAATTTACAGATTGAGCATACATGTATAATGAGAAGATTCTCAGTCGAATACAGTCGAATACAGTTTGCTAGGAGTAGCCTTGAAACAGTCCATATGGTCCTTATACCGTGTGCCTTCGGTAGGATTGGTAAGTCCGATATGTTCTCGCATAACCGTGTACGCCACACATTGAGACATAAATTGTTTTCATGGGCACCCCGCATGTTTGTTTGTATGTTGTGTTGTTGAATATGAAGTCGTTGTGACGAAGTGTGAATTCTAATAGTCTTATGATGTCTGGATAAGGTCGTTGTCTTGCTAAGGGCCCCATTTTTTCGATTAGGGGCCCATTTTTTCGATGGTCCATTTCAGAGTCATGTTGGTGTATAATGATGATGCGTCAGCTGTGAAGAGGATTGCATTGTTCGTGATGGGGGCGTCGTTGATGATGTTGGCGAAGTGGAACGAGTCTTTGATGTAGGATCGATGATTGATTGAAAATGGAAATATGAGATATTCGATTAGCTCACTAATTCTATAGCTTTCTGAGTTTATGTCAGATACAATCGGGCGTCCTGGAGGTGTGTTTGGTGACGGCCATTCTGTTCTATTCTTGTGAATTTTTGGTAGGATGTAGAAGTGCTGGTCATGATCTCAGAGAGTAGTGGTAGGAGAAATCTCAATTGTTCTTCGTTAATAATATCTTTGTTGTATAGGTCCTGGATCATCGTTTCAAGTGCTTTATGGTTTTCCTGGTATAGAGGTGCTGTAACTTGAGAGTAGAAGTTGGGGTTGTCAAGCTGCCATTGTACTTCCTTGTTGTAATCCTCTCTATTCATTCAACTATTCCTCCGCCTTTGTCTGCGGGTTTTATTGTCAGGTGCTTCTCGATGAGGAATTCCTGCAGTTTTGTGATGTAGTGTTTGTTGGTGTATCCTCCTGAGACCCGAGCTCGAATGCAGCAATTTTTAAAACTTTTGTTCACAAGTAGAAAGTCATTATAGATACAAACAAATATATCTAGAGTCAAATTTTCAACATGTAATGTCCTTGACCTTGACCTTGCATGTATGTTATAACATACACTGGGTCTCAATAGGTACCTTATGTATAGAATTCATCAAGCGAAATAAAGTCAGAATGGCTAATTATAATTGTTTTACTGTTACTTTTGAAATCATTTAATTTAAAAGACATTTGCATTTGACTATAGAGGATACTAACATTTCATTTCCTAAGGAAACTATAATAACAACTAACAAATTCATCTAAATTGTACGTCCTTATTCTCAACATAAGATGATGTCAGAGATATCGCTTAGCAACAAAGATGCCAACAATACTCTATGGACAATAACTATTAACTAGCACAAAGGTTTAGCGTGAAAATTCTTGAAACAATTGCGATGTGTTGTCAAGCAAAGAAACACATTGCACTGTTCACACTTGACTTTAGTCTGCTTTTTGCACTGTTCATAGCGGCAGCGCTGACTTGAACAGTCCACCATATCCGGAACATGCGAAACTTGACTGAAGCGTCGAGAAGTCGATGGCATTGGATTGACGCGACGCTTCTTAGGAGACACTTCATTCTCATCGGGAGCAGTACTACTCTCATTCAGCTCAATCTCTTGATCCTCATTGACATCTTGTTGATCTGCTTTGTTGGACTTCTGCAGCAACCATTCTGCAATGCAGAGCTTGAAATCTAGTAGCTGCATGATATCCTTTCTTCTGTCACAAGATTAGCACGATCAGTGCTGTACTGCACCCAGCTGTTGACAACCGCCACATCAACGAAGTGGGTGATGGCGCGAACGGTCCACTTCCTGGTGCGCTCTCCCATACGATGGTAACTAAGCATGCGATCGTGCATGTCCACACCACCCATGTACTTGTTGCATGACACTACAGCTGCTGGGCATGATATCGTAATACGAGCATTTGTTTTCTTGCACCAGCGTGAACAGGTTGACATGGGATTTTTACCAACGCTGGAGGAGAGTAACAAGATTGGTTTGTTATCAAACCACTTGATCAAGGTCGTGCTGCTATCGGGCGAAACGACTCCATCAGCAGATCCACGCTCAGATTTCATATCTGCATCGCTTCGAAGATTGCCTCTTATCTTGTCGACTCTGTTCATCATAACTGTCCCTGATAAGTACTTGTTCTTGTCCTGCAGTGCAGCAGCTAATCCGATACTTGTAAAATATCTATCGCAGTATACAGTTACTGACTGTGGTATTGTCTCTGATAGACAAATGACGGCCTTTGCTGCAAGACCTAAATCTGAATCAACATCTATGAATGTTTTCGCTCCTGCATAGATATGTAAGTCAAGCATTAGCCCATTTGGATTACAGGCAACAAAGTTCTTCAATCCAACAGGATTCGGCTAACCACGTACAAACTGCTTCATTGCATCTGCTCATCAATCGAAATGTTATTTCCTCGATACATGCAACCCTTCCTTACCGAATCCAATACAGGGCGGATCTTCCACAATGGATCGCTTTCCTTCTGCTCATTCGTTACATCATCAACATTTACCAATCTCAGGTTTTTTCTCAACTTAAAATACCGAACTCTGGTCATAGCATCAGCGATCCTAGCTACACGAATGTCTGACTGCCAATACATACGTATTCGGGGAAACCCCAAGCAACTCATATATAACGAAATACCCCAAAATCTGCACATTTCCTCTGGGGTTGATTTTATGCTGCGGCCAGTTTCAGCAACTGTTCTTATGTTAGTATTAACCGAGAGCCTGTCGAAAAAAACTGGGAAATATATTGCTCGAAATAGTTTGATGGCTTCCACTGGCCTCGCTGAATACACGACGCATCATTGGTATCCTGCTGAGGTTTGGAAGAATATTCTTTTCTTCTCCATTTCTTGATTATCTTCTTTCCTCGCTTTCTTGTATCATCTTCGCGGTCATCGACTTCAGTGGCATCCACATCAGACTCCTAGCAGACATTATCCGCAACTAAATTACTAGTATTAGTGATATCATTAATATCATGCTCGTTATCGTCACTTAATTCAACAACAGATGTATCAGCTATTTGATTTAAAACTTCATTTGCTTTTTTGATGCTGTCTACAAAACAAAGTAAAATTTGAATAGCATATGAGATCAATGTAATGCTTAATCCATAAGAAAAATTACAATTGAAATTTGACGTTAAATGGGGGATAAAAATCCTAGGCCACCCCAACAAATGACGCTGAAACTGAGTGAAATTGGATAAAAAAAGCAACCTATTACTTTGAAAATTAATTGCTCATTGAATATTAATTCATCTTTGGACCGATTTCTGGATTTTGGATATGCACCGTTTATGGACCTTTTAGATGTTGCTCATCGGTTTGGCTTTGGCTTCATAATGCTCGATGTTGCTATGGTTAACAATAGCACTCTAATTGTGTTTGTTTATTTGTTTTTGCTCAATCAAGTCCCACTGTATATTACAACATATATCACATTCTCACAGAATTTAACTACCAAAAATTATCATAGACCTTAACGAAATATCTTAATGAAAAGCGCGTTACTGCAGCTTTTTAACGATATATGACACATAAAATATAATTATTTATATTTGAAAATATTGAAAACATTTTGGTGTGCAATAAAATCGCTTCGGATCTATGAAGGCCATTGTTGATATCAAGAACAGAAACAAGTTCAATTTGGGAAATTTTTTGTTTGACGTGTTGCACTATACGTATGCTTCAATCGACACTAGGTCTCAGCGCCAACAAATCGATAGAGAAAAATTTACAGCGATTTGAAGGGATGTCAATTATAATCAACTTGGGTCTCAGGAGGGTACAATATGAGATCTATGAGCTCTACGTATGCTACATACGTAGAGCTTCACTGATTATATGTACATTGTACAGTCTGTCTTTCGTCCTCCTTCCATATACAGACGTAAATAACTATCCAAGTTAACAAGGCGACAGAATTCTAATTTACAGATTGAGCATACATGTATAATGAGAAGATTCTCTACAGTCGAATACAGTTTCCTAGGAGGAGCCTTAAAGCGGTCTATATGGTCCTTATACCATATATCTTGGGCCTTCGAAAGGATTGATAAGTCCGATATGTTCTCGCATAACCGTGTACGCCACACATGAGAGTTGAAAAATCCATTATGCACTGAAAGCATGTCGCAGTAGACTTCTCATATCTCTTCCATGAGATGATGGACACTTTTACTGCTTTAACTGAAATATCTGATATAGGAATAATATCATATATATATATTTTTTTTTTTTGATCACCGGACTGGCTTTCGTTTAGGACCTTGCTTCTCCTCAGCACATTTCTTTCGCAGATTGGTCTGGGTGAATTGATCTGCAGTAATATGTGCTGTTGGGGACGTCCCTGACATCATCCCTGAATGAGGAAACGGACGTTAAACCTTTATTTTATTTATTATATATATATATATATATATATATATATATATATATATATATATATGCGTAGCTCATTTTCAGTAAGTGCAGTCCATAATAACATGCTACACCATTATTAGTATATTGCCAAGTACTTGATAAAACTGGGTATTTAAAAAATATACAAAACACAACATATTGCCTAACTATAATTAATATGTGTATCTTTAATATTTAACACAATTGTAATCAATTATAGCCAAGATGTATTTAGATTTTTAAAAATTACCGCAAACATGTTTAGGAAATCTGTACTATGATGTATAATTGGAAGAATAAGCAAACCGGACTTTTATGATCGTGCCGATATTGAAAGGATAGTAAGCTCTTGAAGGCTTGCTGTATGGATCTAACCCTTGGTATAAGTAATTGGAACTAATCCTTATGTGGAAGCTAACTTCTGTGTGTATCCTAACCATACAGAATACGCACCAGACCTTTTCTATATTTAAATTATAATTTCATAGCAAACATACAGACATACTAAATAAATAATAAATGTTAAACATGTTACTGTTCCTCGATAACTTCTACTTATACTGTTCAATACTCAGTTTCTCTTCATAATAAAGTTACCAACTTACTTAAGTTACCATACAACAGTTATACTTACGTTTCTGTTAAAGAGGAGACTAAGACAGAAGAAGATAGAATAGAATTGAAAAGAAGCAAAAATGAGCTCAAGAACGAACTCAAGCTAAAGAACCGACTAGGAACCCTAAACTAATGTGCATGCTGTTTATATACTGTCCTACAAACGCACATAACTACCAGAGACCAAGCATACATGTAGACTAATAGATAGAGCTACAAGTAACGCTACTAATTCCAATTACTTAAAGAAAGTCACAGGTAAAGGTTATCGTTTGAAATGTCCATTAGCTCGAATATATAATGGAATGTGTTGTACTTCCACGAAAGCTAATTATAAGGATAAAGATCAAACTGCACAACAACATGGCTTATGCCGAAACTGACGTAAAGATACCAGTCTACTACAATTATGACTTAGTAAACTAATCAAAGAAAGTATTTGCAGTTTACCACTTACCATACACGAAAAACCCAATAGACATGAAAAGTATCACAAAATTGTATCTCTGCACTTCGTTGACGTCTAGCATGAGCAGTGTCTCTGCAGTTGGTTAATTGATTGATTGAAGGACGCCTGTTGGAGTCGTGATGGACGCTCACTCTTGTTCTCCTCAGCCAATGATAACAAAATTTATCTGCTCGAGTTCGAGACGGACGTCAGTAGCGGCGTGACTGTGAGCATTTCACGCGTGGCCTCCTGTGTCCTCGATGTCTCGCCTGTCACGAAAGATCTCGGTAGCAATGGCCGAATGAGGTTAGTCTCTCTCTCTCTCTCTCTCTGGTAGAATGAAAGGAAAATTAGTCCAGCTAATCCTCTCCATTCTTCTCCAAATCCACAGTTCCAATGCCTCTAGTGTTCTAAGGAAGATATTAGAATGTCTTAATAGCGTAGAATGTCTTAATAGTAGGGGTAACGTCATGAAGTTTTAAATGACAGATCCTGAGGTGAATTGAACCCTCGTGGGTTCAAATCCCAGCTGCGCTGATCTGAGAGTAAAATTTCGGACATTCACTGGACTGGTTAAATGGAAAATGGTCTAAATTACCTAACGGTTTAAACATGTGGTATTAAAAAGTGATAGATATCAACGTAGTAGATCATTTCACTATAATGCGTGTTTACTTAGTGCACTGCCCCTGCTTCTTTTTCCTTCCATTCTACCTTCTATGACCTCTTTTAATAGACTTTCCCCTCTTATAATGTGTCCTATTCTACTATTCTTCCTATTTCTTAATACATTTATCAACTGTCTATCTGTACCAACTCTCTCCAGAACTTCCTCATTTGTAGCCTTTTGAGTCCAACTAATCCTCTCCATTCTTCTCCAAATCTACATTTCCAATGCCTCCAGTTTCCTAATATTTTCCTTCCTTAAGGAAGATATTAGTTTGAGGTTAGTAGTAGTGGACAGATGACGTGCTGACACTCGAACTGTTGATTTATATCGTGTGAAAGGATCAGAGGGTCCTTTATCTTGTGAAAGGATCAGAGGCTGATATTTACGCAGCATGATATTGTATGGATGCAACAATCACTATAATCTTTTTAATACGTGTTTATCTTTTAGTGAGAGCATATCTGTTAGTTGCATAGATAATCTAATAATACTGATTTAATTTGGATAGTAACAAAGAATTTCTTATAACGATGATTTCTTTACATTGGTTACATTAGTTACTTAGTGGGTCGTTTATATTCCTACATGTAATATTTAACTATTTCTGAAGGCGTATAGTTGAAGAAACTACAGAAATCCTTCAAACCTCATTAGGTGTGAATTTTTTGTGTAGAATTGGGGGTCATGTGCAGTCTATGGCGTGGGATGAAAATTCTGAGAGATTGGCAATTGTATTTCAAGGTCTGTGATCTTTAAATTATACCAATATCTGAAAGTTTGCAAAGCGAGTCTTTCCAGTTAATAGTGAGTGATATTTTATGATAAATTAGTTATTGCTTATTATGGGCACCATTTGGCAATAACTAATTTATTTAAACAGTGCTATCTATATTACTTACATAGCACAATCGCAATGTTTAAGTAATATGGTTAGCATTGTTTCAGGACCTACTTACTAAATAAAAACTTTAGATTGTATTAAGTCTAATCTAATATAAATATCTTTAAGTATATCATCGCTATCTCTAATATAAATATATCTTTGTATTGAAGGTCGTTTTATCTGACCGCCAGGGAATTGTGAAGCTCAAATAATAAAGTAGAGTTCATTTTCCTCTCCGCAATTGTGTTTTATGACAAGTAAAGAAACGAACTTTTATTCAAGAACAGGTTATTCATAAATGTATTAACAAGCATGGCAGCGTTAAAAAACTGATCCTAAAGTTACTTTTTGATGCTTTATGTGTTGTTTTTGCATTGAGTCTAAGGTTCTTTTAACCAATCGTTACATTATAGGTAAAAATAATGATATAATGTAGATTTTCGGTCTACGTGTGTAAGCATATTTTATGCATGTAGAGCTGCATGTAGGTTTATGTTCTGTCCCTGACAGCGCCTTCCGGTGAGGAACTGGGCGTTAACTTCATTATATTGTACTGTATTATTATGTCTGAATTATAATTATATTTGTTGTTAATTTACGTAACAACAGTGCACAAAGCGTTACGTTACGACAAAGCCTTAAGACCCAAACCAACGGCAGAAAGGGCTTTCGGATCGTGGTCGCCTGGGCTCCTGAAATCGCTACAAATATTGTTAAGTCTCTACCCAAGTTAAACTGGAACTCAAGGGAATATAATGATGCCTATGATGATGATTCTGTTAATGATTCTACGTTGTTGTTATTGCCGCTACTCTAGGTCCAGCATCCTGCTGCGTTGCTCTGTATCAGACCAGAACTTCTCCTCGCTTTGAGGCCAACCCTTGGTATGTTGTCTCGATTTTACTAAATTGATATTGTTCCTGGGCTTGTTTTCTGTATTCTCAGTTCGCATATTACGATGTGAGCACTAGCTTTGTAAAGTAAATGTTCGTGAAACGATCTCCACGAAGATAGATCTAGTATCGTTTTGTACTAGGCGCTCCGTTTGTGACGAGAGTAGCTGTAATTAAATTGATTTATCTGAGAATGTCCTGCTAGGAATTATATAAAAAAGTGACTTTCTCTACCTTAAAATACGAGCAGTTACTCGTTGTGGGTACTGACAAGTGTAAACAGACAGAGATCAGAATGTTGCGTTTAATGTGTGGTAAAACTATGAAAGATAGAATGGATAATGAAAATGTGCGAAAGAATTCGAGTGTTGAGGGGATTAGGCGTAGATTGTCTTAGTCGAGATTGAGATGGTATGGCCATATAATGAGAAAGGCAGATGAGGATGTAGTGAAGAGAGTTTGAATGAATGAGATGGAGGTTGAGAGAGAGAAAGAGAGAGAGGTAGACCACAACTGACGTAGGTAGACCACGGCTGACGTGGGATGCGGTGATTAATAAGATAAGAAAAATAAGGGTTTGGCTGATGATATAGTATGGGGCAGAGAAGACTGGAGAAGATCTCTTCGTATCCCGACCCTAGTTAAACTGGTTTTCAAGGTACGATGATGATGAATTTATCTAGTAATTAACTTGGCTTATGGTATGAATAAGCTCTTGCAGATTCCAAACTTCTATATTTGAAGTTGAACAATATTTATTTATAAATTTATTATTTACTGATTTATTCTTTCATCACACAAAACTACATATCGCTGTGAATAGATACAAATACAATATAGATGTGAATATGCTGTAAGTTATATAGTTAACTCCTGGAGTATTAAGCATGAAAAGTAAGACACACGTCTGATTTCACAGAATTTGTTCACACCTGTTTGTTGCCTTTTCAAGTGTCGCAGCTATCGCTGTTTTGCTTCATACTTTCTCTGAGAGCTTTTTTATCCCCTGCCTTTACCTCCTGTTATATCATCATCATCATCTTCCATTAAATCCCAGTTTAGCTATGGTCGTGATGCGAATACACGTTCTTTTCCAATTGTTTTAGAAAACTTTGTAGCAATTTCTGGAGCCCAGGTACTCACCAACCGAATGTCCTTTCTGACAGTGGTTTGGATCTTAGTGCTTTGTCGCCTTTTACGACATATACAGTCTGCGGATGGTCAATTTCTTCAGCAACTCGGACATCTAACTGATATATCCTGTTATATCACTGAGTGTAAATGCCTATATGCATATAAGTCTAAAATACTTCTTCGTTTAAACGAAGAAGTATTGATGCTGTTTACTGTTACTTTAAAAATTTCTATTGTTAAATTTGTTGCAGTGGTTTTATAAGAGGAATGGATGAAGAGTTTGCTACTATGATCTCATTCAAACCTAACTTCTCCCAAGGAGCAATCTTATCTATAGTTTGTATTCGCTAGTTTAAATTGTAGCTCTTAAATTTTTACTGCAATTATCTAAGACCTTTTTTCACTTTTCAACGATGTAATATTTGATTGTCAATCTTTTCTTAAAGCTGATGGTGTCTTAAGGTTTTAGACTTTGTTAAACTTGACTTTAGCCTTTTGTTGTACCTTCTAGTTTTATTAACGTTTGCTTAATGTTTTGTATTAGTACTGAAGTCCAACTCCTATAATCCAATGTCGGTACGACTGATTCTGATGCATATGAGTGAACTAGACCTTCATTTGCCTCATGAGCAGCTTAATTTTCACTTCAGCTTCAGCACCTCTCTGCCTCTACCAATCTAGTTCTCTTTCTCTCTCGTCCTCTGTTTTTTTTCTATCACTTTCTCTCTCTCTCTCTCTCTATCTCTCTCTCTCATACCTTCTTCCTCTCTCTCTCTCTCTCTCTCTCTCTCTCTCTCTCTCTCTCTCTCTCTCTATCTCTTTCTCTGTCTTCAGTACTGGATCCAGTTAGCTAATATCAACTTCAGGTTGCTCTCAAGTTAACTATGTAATTTATAACCAATAAATTGGTTTCATTAGAAGTTCGTATCGTTTGCAACGCCAAGATTAATTGATACCGCTCGGACGATCATGCTGCTAGCATGCATGAGTTAGAGGTCATGGGTTACGGGTCATAGGTTATGAGTCATGGGTTCGGACGCCCATGCTGCTAGCATAGGTTATGTGAAAGATGGCTACTGCTTTGAAACTCAGATCTGACTGTCTCTGACTAGTATGCATTGTTATCACGTCAGTACACCGATGCGTTGTTGCTGCTGTATTGAATTGCATTTAATTGTTTCATTAGAAATTTAATTAATTGTTACGTTATGTTAATTCAGAGTGGGAGCGTTGTACTTATATTGTATTATATTGTATTTCGTTGCTTTATCAATACGCTGTATCCGCAAGCATTATTGTGTTTAGTTTAGTATCTCTTTCTCTCTCTTCAGCACATATTTTTTCCGATCGTTTGGGGTGAATCGATTTGTAGTGATTACTAGCGGGGGACGTCCATGACATCATCCTTGTATGAGGAAACGAACGTTAAACCTTTATTATTATTATTGTTATTATATTGCATAGTATTGTGTTCTGTCATGTTACATAGGTTTGGTCTTCTGGAAGAGTCTCACACGTGCCTCTGTTCTACTCAGCCCGTGCTGGCAGCTCCCTTTCTCACGCGCTATCCACTGAGCTACCTCTGCCTCTCTTCTCAACCTCATGAGCTTCCTTCCACTGAGCTACCTCTGCCTTCTCTTCTCCACCTCATGAGCCACCTTCCAGCGTTATGATTTACCAGTGTGATGACAGGACTTTTGTGTGCCTACATGTACGCTTACGTGTTTGCTTACAAACGTGCTTCCATGTGTGCTTGTAAGTGCGCTTGAAGTATGCTTGTAAGTATTTTGCAAAGTATGCTTATAAGTGCTCTTAATGGTGTGCTTGTAAGTACGCTTTTATGTGCGCTTACAAGGATGCTTATAAGTATGCTTACAACTGTGCTTGCAAGTGTGCTTGTAAGTATGTGTGCCAGTAAGTTTACTTTGTGCTTGCACTTTGCTCATATTGTTACTGTATATTGTTATATACAGTAGTACGATTTTACTGACACAGCTAATTTGTCATTTTGTAATTAACAAATATTTCCCGATTTAAATTAAGGCTTCAAAAAGTCTCCTCTATATGGGTTTAATATCTTAAAATCCTGTTTATACTTATGCAGAGGCTCTTTTGTGTATCGGCGCTACCAATTAAAGGATTTTACATGCCGTGGATGGGCACACATATACAATTTTGTACATGTGAGGGAAACAATTCCGTTTTCAGATATTATCTGAAATATGTCTGTAGTCTAGCACAGTAAATTCTGTACGTTACTTTCTGTTGTCCTGTAGGATATGATTGGCTTGTCTATGACGCCGCGGCCTCTCAGTATTAGAACGTTATTAATTCCAGACTCTACTTACGTTTATCTTACGATAGACGTTATTGATATTATTTAATGACTATATAACTCCTTGTATATTTGCCATCAGTTATTTTCATGACGCTGAAAGGAAAACTATGTATTATAATTTATTAAATGAAATGCTATAAGCTAGCGGCTTTTTTAAAATTTGCAGTTGATACTTATTAGAGTGAGAGAAATGTATTTTATCTGATTTGCTTGTCACTATGTCATAACTGTTTGAGCAATGGTTATATTAGGATAATTATAAACTGGCTGAACTGGTCAATTTTGCTTCGAGTTTTCATTCTCATAAATCATTGATTTGTTTTCTACTTCTAAAAGCATTCGATAGATTATTTGATCGTTGAAAGATTTATATATAATGTATGTTATATACTGTATATATATGTATGTGTGTGTATATATATATATATATATATATATATATATATATATATATATGTGTGTGTGTGTGTGTGTGTGTGTGTGTGTGTATATATATACATGTATATATATATACATATATATATATATATATATATATATATATATATATATATATATATATTCCTGGGAAGATGATGATGACGATGCTATATTCCATATTACTATTCCTTGTAATTTATGTAAGAATTATAAAGGACCTCGTCGCTAGTTGGTCAGTAAAATCTGCGGACCAGTATTTGCAAGATTCATAATTCACACCATCACCAACCTCTCAAATACCTCAAAGGCCTTCGTTATTGGAATGTAAAAGAGAACAGCTGAAGAAAAATCCGATTACGTGTTTCTGTGTTTTTTCAACTCCTACTCAGTCACTTTTTGCATCGAGATCAGTATTCTTCAGTGTCTTGGTTGCATGTGAAATAGATCTGATATTATTCTCAAAGTTTTTACTCTTCAAATTGAGAGCATTTAGTCGATAGGTCACTGACATGCTCTCAGACATTGCACTTATTGACCCTCGTCTCTCAGTGCTGAGCCGTTAGTGCTATTTGTAAGGCTCAGTTTTTAGTAATCTTTTAGCTCAAATTACTCAGCATTAGTTTAATTTAGTAATTTAAGAAGTGTTAAGTATTACATTATATTATTTTTCATATCTTAACATATTAAATGTAGAATTTAATGCAAGTTCCAATATACATGTAAAGTATCAACTAGATACGTTTAGTGTTATTCAGGTTCCTTCCACGTGCGTGAAACACTAATAGTAGCAGATTTATGTACCTTATATAAAATAGAAAAAACAGGAGCTATATATGCATGCTATGCCGCAAAGCGTGTTCTAGGCTAGGCCTGCATATAAACACTAGCAGGAGTTTATGCTTGCAATATCGAATCTGTGTTAAAATTACAGTTGTTACTTATGCATGTTATGCCTCGCCTGTATTATAATAACAACTGTTACTAGTATGTAAATGTAGCATATTATATCTCGCCTGTATTATAATAACAACTGTTACTAGTATGTAAATGTAGCATATTATATCTCGCCTGTATTACAATAACAACTGTTACTAGTATGTAAATGTAGCATATTATATCTCACCTGTAATACAATAACAACTGTTACTAGTATGTAAATGTAGCATATTATATCTCACCTGTAATACAATAACAACTGTTACTAGTATGTAAATGTAGCATATTATATCTCGCCTGTATTATAATAACAACTGTTACTAGTATGTAAATGTAGCATATTATATCTCGCCTGTATTATAATAACAACTGTTACTAGTATGTAAATGTAGCATATTATATCTCGCCTGTATTACAATAACAACTGTTACTAGTATGTAAATGTAGCATATTATATCTCACCTGTAATACAATAACAACTGTTACTAGTATGTAAATGTAGCATATTGTGTCTCACCTGTAATACAATAACAGTTGTAATTTGAAGCAGAGAGCAAAGACGAAGTAGTACATTTAAGTGTTTTTGTGTCTCTATTTAGCATTGTCAGTTAGGCCTACGTTTGTATTACATTACGACAAGTGCAGTGAATAGAATCAGGGGCTCAAACATCCCATCAGAGCAGTCGTTGTAAAGAAGAATTCTGTAAAGGGCTCCATATCTTGCTTGAATCTTGCATTATCCACGACAGGGTGTCCTGAAACATTCTACAGCATAATAAGATTATTAAACAAAATTATTAGACTGCTACAAACATTTGAAATGTCGCAATAAACATACGAGATATTATTAATCGTTGATATTGTTACGTTATTCCTTTCGTTTAAACGAATGGAAAAGTCTCAAATAGGGGATTGACTGGTGATATGATGTAGGATTTGAGAGATTCTATTCGTATCCAGACCCTAGTTAAACTGGGATTCAAGGGAATATGATGATGGTGATAATTATTGCGCTATTTTACTCTACAAATAGCTAGTGATTTATTATCGACTGCCTAAACGTCGTCGAGAGAGTGCAATACGCAATCAATCAATCGATCTGTCGATTGATTGATTGCGTATTGTGTTATTGATTGCCCCTGTTCTTCCATTAGAATTAAGACTAGAACAACTTTTAACTCTAAAAATGTAAACACCAGAGAGATAAAGGTGTTCTTAAAATAAATTTACAGAATTAAAATCTTAAACAGTTCATATCAATGATACTGATAGAGACGGTTTTATTATCTAACCCGTGGTATTCTGCTTATTGAAGTGTGTTTAACAACTCTGCCATCACACCGGCACATTTATGATAACCTACTAAATATAGCGTGAGCATTATCAAGAGTAGGGCTATATTAAATGGCATAAATACAGAACGAAATGTCTTACTTATAAACGCAATTTATTGTCTCAAACAGCAGCTTAAAAGCAGGAAAAGCTTATACTACATTAAGGTAATGTAATGAAAATTGAATTTTCTTTCTATATGTTCATATACATGTATTTTTATAGTCTATTGACCATAAAAATTATAGTCTATTGACTATAAAAATTATAGTCAGTAGACTATAATTTTTCTAAATTGTGATTGACATTTAAGAAATATAAATAGGCTAAAACGGAGAAAAATTTTTACTGAATATTTAATTCTATTATTGGAACTATTTTTAAATTGATAAAAGGTATAGCTGGAAAATTAGTTTAGTTCAAAATTCAAATAATTAACTAATTACTTATTCTGAGAGTAACCCTGTATGTATTACGGATCAAGGCATTATAATATTTTCTAATATTTTCGAATTCAGTTAAATGGATAATTTATATTTAGACCAATAAATCTAATGACAACTTATATTCGAGACAACAACATCTAGTAATAGAATTAACAGGTATACCAATGAACGCAATAATATAATTGCAGAATGGACCATGCTTTTAAGTCAGACTTAAGTGCTGTTTTGAACTTTACTGTGTACAGAATGTACACAATAGGCGTCTATGTAATGATCTATTGAATGTCTCAATAGCGAATGTGTTAGGCGTGTTAAGTAACCTCATGAAGTTTTTAGTGACAGATCCTGAGGTGAGTTGAATTCTTGTGGGTTCGAATCCCGGCCGCGCTGATACGAGAGTAAAATCTCAGACATTCACAAGACTGGTTGTACCGAAAATGTACTAAATTGTCTAACGGTTTAATAATATTAATATATGCATAATATATTTTACATTATACACGTATACTGTATATTTGACCCTAGACCCTGACCCTAGTATGGTGATGATGATGATGATGATGATACGTGAATATTAATGAATATTTTATAATGTTATACTACATATGGCCTACATGTATAGGCCTACTATATATAATTATAGATTTTTATTGTTTTAAATCATCTTAAAATCTCAAACTACAAATAAGAAGTGTCTAACGTTATATATAATTATATAATTTTATTGTTCTAAATTATCGTAAAATCTCTAATTACAAATAAAAAGTATATATTATATGTACATGTATATACGTAATCAACATACCGTCTGATTCAAGCGTTGCATTTGTATACTTCATTTCTTCAGCAGTAGTTTCTGGATGTTTGACTATGATCTCAGAATTTAAAAATTCTACTCGTGTTTGATCAATGCTGTCATATTTATTGAATTTGCTTATCGCGTTTCTTTTAAGTCGTTGCGAAGTAGAAGCTGTAGAATTACAATCCTTTTCAAAACAAATAAATCCATAAATAATCTAAACATCAAATAAATCGAATAATCAAATAAATAATCGAAAAATCTAGATATATCAATCAATGGGGTTAAATTAGGCCTATAGAAGCGTAGCAGGAGACGTTGTTATCATACTAAATTTAGAATCTCAAAATAGTTAGACTTGGATTTAAACCTATAGATTAGGTAAGAATAAAGTTAACCGAGCTTGCTGAGAGACTAATCTTCATTCAGCGCTTTCTGCCTTTCTTTGACAGTTTCGGCTAATGGCTTAATTGTGTGAGAAGAAAATATTAAACAACGATGAGCCCGAACTAATGACTCTGACGACAATGTCAGGTAATATTTTAATATAAATCATGTATGTATGTATATATATATATATATATATATATATATATATACACAGTATATATATATATATATATATGTGTGTGTGTGTGTGTGTGTGTGTGTGTGTGTGTGTGTGTATAAAATATTTAATTAAATATTAATCAGTAATTAATTATACAAAATTAAACATTTCCAAAGTAGCGATCTATTAGTCTCTAACAGGAGCCAGTGGCGATGTCGGTACGATACTCGACCGCGGATCAGTATATGCGGGGTTCAAATCCTGAGCTCGCCCGTCACTAACATCGCTTTTGAGTGAGAAACTGACGTTAACATTAGCTTTACCAGCTTTAACATAATAGTGTATTTGTACCCAAGAGTAGATAATGAACCAAAGAGAATTGAACCAACAATGAACCGCAACTGTTCATTATTTTGTTATTGGTTTAGACTGTCACATCCGTTGTTGTTAAATCTACTACGCCAGACACCGACGGTTACGATAGTTTGGCATGTTTATAGCGTTTTGTGTGATGTATTACTAATACATACAGTAGTTATTGCTAGTGTACTCTGTCAGTTTGATTGATAATACCTTTTCCATGCAGTCACTGCTGTTGCGACAAACTCTGACAATATTATCAAACATTAGTTTGTTGTTGAATTTGAGCTTAAATATCTTCATTTTCAGAATGAATTCATCCTTCTTCGCTCGCTCTACTCCGCTTACGATCTTTTTTCTCCTCAAGGCTTCATCAGTCATGCACCTTCGCAATCAAAATTTTTAGGCCCTAATCTATCGTAGTAGTGTAAAGCCCTAACTGAGCTTAGTTTCAGAGACATGTATTATAAGCTTGGTAATGACTTTGAGAACACTGGATTTGAGCCGTGAAATTATATATCTAGAAAGGAGGAGACGTTCTATAGAGTTAGACAGCACGACGTTAGCTAGAATATGTAAAGAGTTTCAGATATATTTGACACACTTAACAGTAAAAGGGAGATGTGAAACAGAATAGAATGTAGAATTACTCAAGCAAAAGAGGCCTTCAGTAGGAGGAAAAAGTACTAACAAAATATGTCAAGAAATCTTCGAAGATAGTGATTGTAAAACTTTATTGTGGATCAGTCTTCTGTACGGATGTGAAACATTAACCTTAATTTAAGAAAGGAGGCTATTCGGAAATTGTAAGTGTTCGAGATATGGCTATGGAGAAGAATAGAGATGGTTTACTAAAAGAAGTTTAATTGAAAGAAGCAGAGGGAAAAGGAAGGTTAGAGGAAGACTGAGACTTTGGATGCTGGATGATTTGATAAATTATTCAAATGTTTATATGAAAAGTTAATCAGAGGCTATAAATACGTAGTGAATGAGTTATATGCCATGGACCTGACAATAGGTAGTGCACTGGGAGGGAGAGATCTAATGATCCACAGCATGACACTTAACTAATTATGCTAATTGTAAAAGCAAGACTAAAGATTAATTAGTTTAATAATTAATTGATATATCGCAGCCCAGGAATTGGACCACACCCGGAGGCATAATATGAAAATCTACATCGAAATTGATTAATAGAAATTCTACAACTAAAATTCAAAAATCCAAGTAAATCCAAACAAAACAATTTCACACTGAGTCCAAACCCTAACAAACCATCTATTTGAAAGTGGACGTTCATACTATGCCAACCGGAATATATAGCTAAGAGTATGGTTTTGAACCGAAAACACGCGTTGCCTATAGTTTTCTAGTTGCCTGTAGTTTTCTAATGGTCTCTAGTTTTCTATCTGCTTCTAGTTTTTAGATATGCATTTTTGCAATAGCCAATATCGCATAGTTGAAGCTGCTCTTCGAGACCCAATAATCGCTTAACCCAAGCATCGTATTTAAGCTCTTCAGCTGCCGTATTTATATAGCAGAACAATAAACTGGAATATGAGCGGATCACAGTTGACAGAGAACTTTAGAGAGAGAGAGAGAGAGAGAGAGAGAGAGAGAGAGAGAGAGAGAGAGAGAGAGATTAAAGTAACTAATAGATGGCGTAGAGGCTGACGTTGAAGAGTTCTAAGTATTGAAAGTTCAAGCGCTGAAAATAGTGTATAAGTATTACACTGATATAAAAAATAAACTTACCGACTTCGCCACTGGCTGGAGCCAGTGGCGAAGGGCGAAGTCGGTAAGTTACTCGACCGCGGATCAGTAGGTGCGGGTTCAAATCCTGGGCTCGCCCGTCACTGACATCGCTTTCGAGTGAGGAAACTGACGTTAACCTTAGCTTTATCAGCTTTTTAAAAGGCTAATGTTAACGTCAGTTTCCTCACTCGAAAGCGATGTCAGTGACGGGCGAACCCAGAATTTGAACCCCGTACATACTGATCCGCGGTCGAGTATCTTACTGGCATGATATATGATTATCATTCAGAGTCCTGCTTAGTAGCCATTATGCAAGTTTTTAAAATTTGAAAGTTTCAGTTTCTTACTCAAGTTCCTGTAAGGATTAATTTATGATAAAAGGTCGCAATATTTTGTTTATTAATTTCTTGCTGCATAATTTTAATTTTACCATTTTGTCTTATTTTTTATACAAATTTATATGAATTTTGATAATTAATGAACATTATTTAGGCCTACATCTAACCCGTTTATCATCAGATCTACTCCGTGATTCTCGCTGCCACTCAATCCATTCGTCACCCGAACTTGCTCCACGCGAAATGAATCATAGACTAAAAAATAAAAGTACGTAAAACTACTGTACATTAATAGATCCTTTTTCTCTAGGCTAGCTGCTCTGACAAAATTGCAATGATAATGGACCATAATTATTAGAATCGTGATATATCTATTCGCCAAATCGTGTATAAATTAGTAAGAATTATAATTAGAATATCTTTATGTTTGCATATGAGAACTATGCCAAGGTTTAAGGTGATGTATAAATAAAAGGAACAAGAAGCACATCAAGTCGTTGAAAGAAGCGAAATAAATAAACATCATCCCTATCTCATGTTGCTGCAAATCTCTCAGTCTGAGAAAATCCGGTATCAGATTAAAAAAAATCAAGAAAATCATAAATCAGATTAAGTGAGAATATCAACGAATTATTTTAATTAGGCCCTAATGAAATTGCACTGATAGTCCTACCGTTCCCTCCTTGCAGATTAAATTTCAGCAGGACGGGGGTGCCGATGTTAAGCGGCCCCTCCACCGGCTTCTCGGTTAACGTTTGTAGAGACATGAGGACCGGCTGTAGCCTGCCTGACACCACACCACCCCTCAGTCCTTCCCTATCTGTGCCACTGAACAACACAATTAAATTACTTGATTTAACGTCTATTAAACACAAATAGACAAAACGCTAAAAGAACTAAGGTTAATGTCAGTTTCCTCACTCGAAAGCGATGTCAGTGACGGGCGAGCCCAGGATTTGCACCCGCACCTACTGATCCGCGGTCTAATATCTTACCGACTTCGCCATGGCTCCAACCAGATGGTACAGATAGACAGTTGATTAAAGTATTAGTAAGGACACTTTCTAAGGGGTGAAGGTCTAATAAGAGAGGTCATAGAAGGTAGAATGAAAGGAAAAAAGGCAGAGGCAGGCCGAGATTAGGTATGTTAGATGATTTCAAGACCCACGCATATGTTAAAATGAAGAGAAAGTCGGAAGACAGAGAAGAGTGGAGGCATTATATACCATTGACCTGCCAGTAGGCAGTGCACTAAGAGAGAGAGAAAAAAAGCACAAATCTGTCGTTATTAGATATGCTCAGTAACTTTACATAGGAACTGTTGCTGAAGAAATCTATAGGAAACTTGTTATTTAGGTCTTACTCGATAGTAACTAGATTAAGTTTTATGATGTTGAATTGTTACATGTACATTTTAAAAACTGTATTTAACTTAAATTCGATGTCAGTAATATTTTATCAATTTGAGCGGCATATAATATTTACACCCTATCATTACTTTATGTCATTGAAATTGTTTCTTATTAAGTATAATTAAAATTATTCTTTATAACGCATAAGTCGTTTTCATTTAAATTTTCTTGAATAAAACATTTAATTGTGAGAATGTGATAGTTAATATCCCGTTAAGCTGAACAATTGATTATGATTATGTATTCTACGGACTGAAAAAATGCTGATGACAAACTCCAATATCATTAGCTTACTAAATAGCATTTGTCAACACAAATAAAGGTGAATGCTTCATTAGATTCCTGATATCAACAGTGTTTCTGATGTCAGTTGTTAGTTTGAAAACACTGCTCCATGTAAAATCTGCACAAATTGACCAATTTACCATTTTCCAATTTACCATTTTCCGTATAACCAGTTGAACATTCACTGAACTGGTTATACGGAAAAAGGTAAATTACCTAACGGTTTAAACGTGCGGTATTAAAAGTGATAGATATCAACATGGTTGATCATTTCACTATAATGCGTGTTTTGTACACTACCGGTCGTTGTGAGTGATGAGAGAAGTGATGGAGTAGGTGGCTCCAGAACGTCCTAGATGACAGTTGAAGGTCAATTCCTGATCAGTGGCTACGAGAACATCATCAAATCTGACCACCACCTTCCACATCACATTCGTTCCTCCATCACTCTGCACGACAAAATGTCTTAGGTCTTAAAAATGTCTAAATGTCTTATCAAAATGACGTCCATGACATTGCCTTATGGCGAGGAACCGGACGTTATATTCTTATTGATTGATTGATTGATTAGGCAGTTCAGGACCTATCTTTTCCATCTCTCTTTTCCATCCAGTGTTCATAAGTTGCGACCAGCGCCTCAACCTCCTTTTTTAATTCCCTTTACTTTAGACTGATTTTCTGGATTTTGGAATTTGCACCGTTCTTTTACTTTCTTTTTGCTCGTCGGCTTGAGTTTGTCTCAATTGTGCTCATTGATGACTGTCATTGATGACTGTAGCACTCTAATTGTTGTTATTATCACTACAGTCTTCCGCACCAGTGGTATGCTACTTGAATAAATGAGGGGTGACGTTCCATAGAAATCTCAAAAATATTTTGACTTCGTGACTAGTGCATGCACTCGGATAGGTTTGGTCATTTCAAACCATTATTCGCTCTACTTAAGTATTGCGTAAGTGAAAATCCATGTCATATATTTATTTCTTAATATATCTTTCTTATGTTTTCTTTTATTTCTAATACTAGTGCCAATGTAAAATCGACAAATTCTTTACTTTTCTCTTTTCACGCCTCATATGCTGGCATATTTTCACCGATTTAAATTGCAATCGAGCAGCAATTGATTACAGTAACTGTGTTGCTACCTTGCTACCTATGCAGCTATACAGTGTACCTATGATACTGGAATATGGAACTGCTTGATAAAGGGGAATAAAGCCAATCCAATTAATTGGTTTCACAATAGGCGCTCTTTATTCATAACAAGTAGATCATCGAGTGACATGCTACTTCTCCGTTTTTCTTACTAGGCCTATTTAAATTTAATTGTATAGTCTAGGTGTTTATAGTTCTTGTATTCTTCGTCTTATTTTTATAATTATTATATTCTGAACAGTAGAAATATTATAAGCGTTGTAAACTACAGCTACAGGTTACTGTTATTACATATTAACTCCGAATATACAAATATTTACTATAATTTACAAATAATATAATCTGAATGGAAAATAGATATTATTAAATCTAAGTACATGTTTAATTAATAAAATATTTACAAAAGATATGGATCTCTTTCTCTCTTTCTCTTAGTGCACTGCCTACTGGCAGGTCCATGGTATATAACGCCTCCACTCTTCTCTGTCTTCCGCCTTCCTCTTCATTTCCACGTATGAGTGGGTCTTTAAATCATCTAACATACCTAATCTCGGCCTGCCCCTGCCTCTTTTTCCTTCCATTATACCTTCTATGATATGGATATATTGAATTTATTCCCTGAACTAAACCTGTTCAGATATCTTCGCATTAATTAATAACTTGAATATTTTCTTCGGTCTCAAAATGTAATCTAAATTCATAATCATAACAAAAATATTCAGCTATCTACAGGTTTTCTTACATTTTCAATAATTAATTGACGTGCTTAATTTTATTTTCCTCTCTATAAATTAGTAAATTTTGAGTTATACTGTATTTACATTGTATATATATATATATATATATATATATATATATATATATATATATATATATATATATATATATTGCATATATATATATATATATATATATATATATATATATATATACGTATATATCTTCTCTTCAGTGCACTGCCAAGTGGCAGGTTCAAGGTACATATTCACACTCAAAGTCTGCTTTCTCGCTCCATAAGAGCACTCCTTAGAACAACAAGTTAATCCCTTCACAAAGTCTATGCCTTATCTATATCTTACGTAGCCTATAGCTTGGGATAAATATGGCTTCTGAGGTGGCTTCCCGTTGCCTTCCTCAGTTAAGTGGATTTAATTACCATTTAATCCTGGGGGAAAATATTTCATGGTGAGGTGGGTCCCCTCTTGCCATCCTCAGCTCTTGCCTTTATTCGCCTCTTACGTACACGCGGCAGATTGTTTTGCGGTTGCCCTATTCTGCAGTGGTCCAACCACACCCGAGCACAACACGGGGCAATCTCTCTCTCTCTATATATATATATATACTCTCTCTCTCTTTCTCTCTCTCTCTCTCTCTCTCTCTCTCTCTATATATATATATATATATATATATATATATATACTGTATATATATATATATATATATATATATATATACTATATATATATATATATATATATATAGAGAGAGAGAGAGAGAGAGAGAGAGAGAGAGAGGGAGAGAGAGAGAGACAGAGAGAGAGAGAGGGAAAAGGAAGAGAAGTGAGAGGGAGAAAAGAAAGATTATTCATAGTTTTAAAATCTAACCAGTGAGATTTTATTTGCTCCGCCACAAGCGGTGTATTTGATAATTTTTGCGAATATTGGCGGATTATTTTTCACCCTGTTGAACACACATTCAGGGTCCCCTTCATGCCCCATGATGTATATGGAGCCGAGAAATGATCCTCTCGCCCTAACAGGTGGGGCAACAAGCATTTCCATAGAATCTGCATGGCACGTGTGGGACACTGTAAAAAATACATTTAGTCCAACTAAAATACAGAAACAAAATATTACGCTACATTGTATTACTTATTACCATGCTATGCGAATGGAAGATATCAGAAACCCTCGAAAGATATTTAACTATAAAGCAGACGGCTAGAGAATAACGGGAAGACCTAAAAGATGGTGGAAGGACTGCCTGGAAGAAGACTTGAAGGATGTTGGAGTTAGCATTCATGGAAGAACAGAAGGAAGAAGAAGAACGAACATCGAGGAAATGGCAAAGAATAGAGTTTTGTGGAGGAACATTGTGATGTGGAAACAGAAGATAATATCTGCTGATTTAGTTAAATAATTACATGAATATTATAAGTATAATTAATTCACCTCTTCTATGCTGACATTGTTGTCCAAAGTACGACTCCGTACAGTAGCATTGACCTGTCTGCTCTACAGCTTTGAGTTCCTGTCGTGACAGATCTCTATTAGCTGCTAGTGCTGCCGGTGCATCTGCTGCCAGGAAGGTTGCAGCTGCTAGGTTAGATAGTATTCCTCCGTTCCTGCCCGACACTTCCTTCTCCTCTAGAACAGCTGGAGAACTTTTAACTAAAGTAGGTTTGAGATTTTTGCTTTTTGCTGGTTGTCCGCCTCCAAAGTTATGAAAGGTTAGCTTGACCACATTCGAGCGTTTCCTGCGCCTCAACGGTCCGAAGCTTGACCTGGTGGTCAGCTCATGAGCGTCAGCGGTGATCGTGTCGTCGTACTCGTCGTCAGTGACGAGGAGGCAAGTGGCTCCATTGAGACATCCCGGTGAGCACACGTCACTTACCTGCGCTGCGTTACCATTCGTAAAAACAACAATACGTCACTTACCAGCGCTGCGTTACCATTCGTAAAAACAACTATTAAAGATTAGAATCTGACTTATAAACGCTAAAGCTAACGTCAGTTTTCTCATTCGAAGACGATGTCAGTAACGGGGGCGAGCCCAGGATTTGAACCCCGCACATACTGATCTACGGTCGAGTATCATACCGACATCGCCATTGATTCCGCCAGTCAACTTACGTCGATATTAGAATCGTGTCAGATTTTAATAGAGAAAATCTGCCTATCTGTCTGAACTCTAGAATTGAGTAAAAGATATGAATTATAAATTTTCAAAAAATAGTAAGCGCACTATCTTCAATGTTCATCTTCAATCTGCAGCTTATTTCTAGACTGCTATTCTACATCAACCGCTAAAAGAGCGGCTTAACAAGCCCTGAAATACTGACATCAGCTTGAAGAGTCTGCATTCCCCGGTCACTTCTCAGCCGGTTTATCGTTATCTACGTTTGTAGAATCGTAGAAAGCACAGTTATTGTGATTTAAACACGAGATTTCCGTCAAATCGAATTGGAGATATTAATTTATTATGATTTTGTACAAATACGACTTTAAAGGAAGCTCATCTTACACATTTTCATGGAACAATCGTATCCAGTTCTTCCAACAGCGCATGCGCAGCGACCTCTATCTTGTGACGTCACGCAGGTAGATCCGTCTCCTAGGCAACGACTTCCGGGTCTCAAGCAATCGAAACGCAAATTATCTAAAAGATTAGTAAACTATAACGATTAATTAATTAATTAACTATTAATTCACCCTGGTTGTGTTCACGACACGAACATTGTAGCAGCGATTGGTGAGGTTTGAGTACTAACCCGAGCACCAAATCAGAGAGGCGCAAACTTTAAAATTAAACAAATATTGAGCTAATTTAATTTTCGGAATTAAATATTCATAGTACAAAATTAAATATTCATAATACGAAATTCTGTAAATGAGTAGTTCTGTAAATTCTGTAGTTGAGAAGCATAGAGTAGCTATGCAGTATAGAGTAGATTTGTAGTAGCAATTTCGATAAAACCAATATCAAACAGCAACAGTGAACCATGGCGATTCAATATGACAATTAGTAGAATATACCTGAGTCTTTTAGTTGACTATTGAAATTTGCAGTCATCTGTTGCTGACCGTTTTGAGATATGTCGAGTGCAAGCCGTGGCGCCTGATCAGAGTTTACAATATTTGTGTCCAGTAATTCAGGCCTAACTGACCCACCCTTCTCCCCGCCACCCCCGCTACCCCCGCTAGCCGTAGTCAAGCTGCCTCTTTCGCTATTACCTGCTCCTGCATTAATGTAGCCGTTAGCACTTAATGAAAATCCGAAACTTTTAAGCAAATTTTCGATAGCTTTATTTTCATTAATGGTCGTTACAGTTAGATGTTCATTAACCTGAGTACCAATCATGAGAGGATTCAGGGACGAAGGCACTCTCAAAGGATCCGGAGAAGCAAGTGATGGTGTTGTATATGACCTTGATGTATCTCCCTCAACATTTCTCACACGTGCTGTCGTGAGATTTCCTCCAGAATCTGCAGCGCCTGGCATACCTTCTCTGATCATTTCATTCTCAAAACCCAGGAAATGGATTGCATTGACTCCTGATTGAATGATTCTAATATTTATCGGCGAATATCCGGAAGAACTGGACAAGTCCGCGTCCCTAGTGATCGTTTCTATGTTCGCATTTCGAGGAACTATACCAGTGGTTGGTGCAGGAGTTGACCTGGTTATTCTAGGCTGCACTAATGGAATCCCTGTTGAACGAGGTTGTGTGTTGGGTACTGCTGCAGTCGACGCAGGCTCAGTAGGCAAATTTAGTATTGTGGTTCTGATGGTAGGCCTGTTGGTAGGCCTGTTGGTAGGCCTGTTGGTAGGCCTATTGGTAGGCCTGTTGGTAGCCATACAGTGTACAGACGTACACAATTTGAGAAGTAAGACGAAAAATAGTAAATTTTTGAAAGTTCTTGATGGAAGAGCCATGTTTAAATGAGCTCGTTCGTCTTGATACCTTAAATTTTAAATTTGTAAATTTAAAAGAGTGGATTGATCTAGAAATTTGATCTGCAATAACAGTTTTAGAAAAGTTGTCTAAAATCAAATGCCCTACGAATAAAACAAACCTATACATAATAATAACTTTACTGCTGCAGCAGCTGTCCGCTCTGAAATATACGCAGTAAGACATAGGCCTATTTTGCAAGAAATATCGTATAAAATAGAACGCCTAGCAAAGCTAAGACTATTTAGCCTAATATCACTGAAACTATATGCTATTTATTTGCAATACCAACAAAAACTTATATAAATTATTAAGGCATAAGTAATCAAGCCTAGTAGAATAATAATAATAATTTTTCGTTTATTTCAATGATAAATGACACAACGCAGAAATCCTACACAGTTAGAAAGCTAACGAAATAACTGTTAATACAATTAGGCCTACCTGTTGAGCACAATAATGCAATTTTTATAGATAACCCTTTACATTAAAATTAGCCGGCATTTTTTAACAGTTAGTTTATTTGAACTATGTATGCCAACATGCAATGAATGATATACGATGTATGCTAAGGTGTAATGCTTAAGTTATTATTGATAACATATAATCCGATAAGCTTTAGGCCTAACTATAAAATAGACTTTAGTCTAAAAATGCATTACATAATTGGACTAGTTGCGCTTAATTTACATAAAATGAATCCAATGCGGCTATCATACGGGAGATTAGAAAAATCTAATAAGCACAGATTTCTGTGAGGATAATTTAGTTAACAGGGTTCTTACGAGATATATAAAACCTTAACATACGACTATTCGTTTTTGATCAGCCGTTACTATTTGAAGTAATAACAATGACGATTTGACACGCTTATTGACGAATGCGAAAATAATATATCATATAAACGAATGCGAAGTCAATTGTCGAACAAGCTGTAATAGCTGCTTTCTTTAATTTATCGATTATGCAGCAAGACGACGCATACAGATAAAACAGATAATTAACGACGTCGTTAGTATGAACTTGAAGCCTCATGCTTTGATTCATTAGTATGCGTGTAGAGGCATGAGAAAGACTTCTGGACTCGTCTATAACCTACATGTACAGTACGTGTTCAGTATAAAATCTGTACAAAGATGGCGTAAAATTGATCTGTTCGTTCTTAATAGTTTGTATTACGTTCCTGACATTGCCTTATGGCGAAGAGTTGGACGTTAAATTCTTATCGATTGGTTGATTATTGCACATGTCCGCAACTGGATTCATTTGATTCAAGACATTATAAATTTTGATGATATCAGGATTTTTTGGAGATATCATATATGCCGTGATTTATAAAGAAACCCTCAAGTGATTATATTATATAGTAATTATAATTATAAATATGCTGCGTCAATTCTGTCTGTCTGTCTGAAGTAACGCTGATTACAGCGCTGTCATGTGGCGAGTTTAAATTTAAAAGTAGCGTCATAATTAAAATTCCAAAGCAAAACACCTTTTCATGCATAAGAAATTAGAGATAGTGATTTCTTGAGAGGCGTATGGTGCAATGGTAGAATGTCCGCCTTACGATTGAAAGATTTGGGTTCAAATCCAGGTTCAGTTAAAAGTGGCCATTTTTGCTATAAGTGTTCGTTATTGGACACGGGTACATCTATCTGTCCCTGACATTATCCTTGGATTGGGAAACGGACGTTACATGATCATTATTATTATTATTATCTTTAATATTGTTAAAAATATTATTTAACATAATATAATTGACTCACGATACTAGTGAATTCAGTCAGTATATGCAGTAAACATTCTTGACTATTTAAATGTTAGACTAACTTATGGTACCCTGAAAGCCAACCTCAGGTCCATGTCGCAGAGTACGGTCTATGCCTTTGATTACCCTAGCTGCTACCTAGACTATAGTCGTGAGCGACAACTCGAATTGAAATTCCAGAAATATCAATGGCAAACGACCTCAGTACTTGACAAGTAAGTCGATATGACAACACAAAGTAAGAATCCGTTTTTAGACAGGAATGTGATGCCCCCAAGCAGGATAATATCTACATCACTACTGAAGAAGAGCTAGAGTAAAGCCATTCGTATTCTCTCTCTTTCTCTCTCTCTCTCTCTCTCTCCCTATCTCTCTCTAGTCAGTCTAGTGTTCTGCTAAGTAACCGGTCCAAGATACATACTCAGATTCTGCTTTCACGTTTCATAAAGAACACTCCATAGAGTTCAACAGGTTATGCTCCCGTCACAAAAGGCAATATACCTCATGATGCCCTCATCCAAACCATAAGTATCTTCGAAGTCAAGGGAAGGTTCCACAAACGTAGCTTCTTTAGAGTAAACCTCCTCCAACGAAGAAGTTTAAACTTTTTGCTAAAAACATTGCTTCCACTGCTCGTATGCAATGTTTAGCGTGTGAATCGAGAGCTTGGGGAACGGTAAGAATTTGTAGAGCCCTCCTGTAACGTACTTACAGGTATCCTAGTATTTAATATAGACTCCTAGCAGGGGAACACACCTCAGAAAATTGAGGGCTAGAGGAACGCAGTTCCCCGGCTGCTGCGTTCCTCCACATTAACCATTGCTCGTTTGCAGTCTTTGATGACTGTAGATCTGGACCAAGAATTTTCTTCATATGTTCTGTTCTCTCTCTCTCTCTCTCTTAGTGCACTGCCTACTGGCAGGTCCATGGTATATAACGCCTCCACTCTTCTCTGTCTTCCGCCTTCCTCTTCATTTCCACATATAAGTGGGTCTTTAAATCATCTAACATACCTAATCTCGGCCTGCCCCTGCCTCTCTTTCCTTCCATTCTACCTTCTATGTTCTGTTAGGAAGCGAATATGAAGGAGAGATTGGACCTTAGTTCTGGCTGGAACGTTGTAATTCTTTTCCAAAGCTGTGTAAGATTGAGCTGACAGTCGTTTCAGCTGCTCGCGCCTCATATCTTCACAAGCATATTATGCCGAAAGCGTGTTTGTACGGAGATATCCCAGCTAGAAAAAGAAACCGTCTGAGCGTGACTTAGGAGCAGAAAGTCTCATCAGGAGACTTTAAGTGAGATCTTAAGTAAGACCTGTAAGATGAGCTTCGTTTAAAGTCGTATTTGTACAAAATCATAATAAATTAATATCTCCAATTCGATTTGACGGCAATCTCGTGTTTAAATCACAATAACTGTGCTTTCTACGATTCTGCTAACGTAGATAACGATAGTGAATGTAAAATATTATGCTACTCATTTTTGGAATATTTAAATTATTACATTTAAATTTGGAATAGAATTGTAAATTTTGAATATATTTTATTGTGTTTGGAGCATATTTTTTATTATTGATAGCTAAATTAGGCTCTAATGCTCCCAATAAAATTAATACAATGTTCCGATTACAAATTAATATGGAACAATACACAATATATTGTATAATAATTAATGTATGACTATAAAGTATTTAAGCATAATATTGGCATAAATGTGCCATTGAAAACTAGCACCTGTATACTCGAGAAAATCTATTTTTATTTGCATGTGAAACTAAATCAATTTCTTTTTTATATACATCAATCCCAATCGTGTAATCTTATGCAAATTATATAATGAATTCCATAAAAATTATTTAAATACTGATATGTTGTTGTGCAAATATCGAGATATTTCAATAAATGGAGATTTTCGTGAGGAAGATGGTATGTCGGTATGTTTAGAAAATGGTGGATGTTGATTTGTTTTGATATTGAGCTCTTGAAGTCAATATTTTCTAACTCACAATTAACTTGCATTCTTCAAATACTTGCTATTATTTAAAGATTTTATTTTGTTGTTCACATCTACTAAAATATAAATTTTGCTGTCTGGTTGTAATAAACGCTCTTTAATAAATGTCTGTGAAAGTCTGCAATTAAATGATTGAGTTATACACACTCATACATTATAGTTTAACTTTCGTTATTGCTATACAGCAAATGGTAAATTTAAAGTAAATAAATTAAGAAATATTGAAATGTTGAGGAGAAGGTTTGCCATTAACTACTTTCTCTGTGGGGTCCAAGTGCCAACTGTAACCTACCAAGTTGACACAGCTTTGTTATATCAAGTACATATTTCTTATCAAGTACATATTTCTTATCAAGTACATATTTCTTATCAAGTACATATTTCTTGTCTGATTGTTGATATAGATCATTTGCTATAAAATTATATTTAAGTGTTTAATATCTTGATCAGGGGTGGCCTAATTAGAGGAAATGACTTAAAGAATTTTTCAGAAATGGCAAAATTGAAGCAAAATCAATGCTAGTGCAATGCCATCCATAATCCATAGTAACTTGACAAATTATAAAAAAACAAATTGTGATTTTACGAATTACTGGCATTCTGACATAATTGGCTTGGTATTTTTTGGATTTTGAAATTTTTCAAGAATATTTTTTTGCTCTTCAGAATAGATTCGAGCACTTAAATACTGCTCAGTATCAACATGAATGATTTCAGTAGGCCTACTTTAATTGGTTTTCTGCTATCATTTCTGCCATCATTCTGCCATCACTTCTGCCAGTTGATTGTAGCTCATCTCTGGCATTTTAGTCGGTTAATTTTTGTCTTACTTAATTGTGTTATGAGATCTGGATTAGCATCAATATTTGATAGGGTTTTTTAGTGTGAACCCTGACCCATAAACTTTATAAGGTGTAGAAAGTTGAATGTATTAGCAAAAGTATGATGTAGAGGATGAGCATAGTAATTAAGTAGTATGATGTAAGAGTATCAGTCAGAGGCAAAATTTAAATGGCTTATGCTATTCTAAAGCTTACCTCATTTGCTGAAGATAAAATTAATTAACTCATTAATGCATATCTACTGATGTTTAGTCAACTTTCGCAGTATAAAATATTTAGCACAATAAATAGGGCAAAACTAGGTTTGTCTTTAAAGAATTTTGGTTATAAATTATTAATTTTTAAAAAGAATTAAAATGTATGGTATTTTACAACTTAGCTTAATTATCATTTTATTGTATTCAGCTTTTTACTCCTGAAATTTGCAATGAATTGATATGTATATGTTGTATTTGTATATATTTGTAGTATTCAAAGCTATTGAAAGGACGTCTCTTGGATTAAACTATTAGACAGTAAAGCATTTGGAGTTTTAGACTGGTTTGGGAGGGGGTTTGTATTAGTGTAAGTAGTGTAGAATTTTTGGGGGTGGAGGTAGTGTAGGTAGTAAGTTGTGGTAAGGCATTTTTAGTGACGTTGGGAATTCATCCAAGTGGGAGTTAGATCTACAAGAGAGTACTAGCGTGAAAGTGTATATACTTGGTGGATGCTGGCACAATGATATTCTTTCAGCCAGGGTTCTATAGAATCATTAACTGCTGAATCTCAGTATAGACCAATCTTCTAAACGTGGATAGTGTTATGTAACTTTACAAAGTCTTCAACAGGGACTTATATTAGTGAGATCACTAGATGTTACAATTCTAAAAACTTGCAATCTATATAACTTTCTATCTAGTATCGCATGAAGCCCAGAGAAGAGACGTTAGATGCTGTAGATTTGGATTTACTGAGACTTAGACAATTAATTCTAATAGTTTTACAAATTATATCTAAGTAATTTTAGAAAATTTTAAGACAATATTTTAAATAATTGCTGAGAATATCTGAAGTCCTCAGACATCATGGAGATTAGTGATGAGAATTTGGCGTCTCTTTGTGCGATGGGGTTTGATCCTACGGAGGCGCGCAGGGCTCTGATCAGTGGGAAGAACGATCTAAACGATGCGGTTGCAATACTGACGGGTGATACTCCTATTAGTAGTTACGACACCACTATATATGATCTTGACATTGAGATGAAGGACAGGGGGGGTGGGGGGAGCGGGTATGGTTCTTCCCGGGGCTCGTCTAACCCGGTGTTTGGCCCCTCTCTGCCACCCAGCTACGAGGATCTCGCTGTTAGGGACTCTAGCCAGGTAACGTTGTCAAAATTATTGTTAACAATGTTAATATTTAACGGAATAATATTCTGCTCCTGAGCCCATACTGGCTGAGTGATCAAATGGATAGCCTGCCTGAGAAGAAGAAGATGATCTGTTTGGATTTCTTTCCAGTTCGTCTCTGAAAGTATCCCTTGTGATGTGGAAATAGGCATCAAAGTTAGCTTTATAGATTTATTTTATTGCATCACCATCATCATCATCATAATCTTATCTTAAATGCCAGTTTAACTAGGGTCGGGATATGAATAGACCTTCAATCCTCTTTGTCCCACACCATATCATCAGTCATTTCCTATTTTTCATGTCCTTCTTAATTACAGCATCCCACCCACGTCAGTTGTTGCCTACCTCTCTCTAGCTTAACATCCAGCTCCAAACGAAACTTTCCTCTCCATTCCAAACTTTTTTTACAACATCCTCATCTGCTTTCTCATAATATGCCTATACCATCTCCATCTGAACTGGACCAACCTATCCTAATCCCCTCTACATGCAAAATCGTCCTCATATATTCATATTTCATTCTGTCCTTCCTAGTTTTACCACACATTAGACATAATATTCTCATTTTGCCTTATGCTAACTCTGCAAATGTTCCCTTTTTAGTGCCCAACACACTAAACCATACATCATTACTGGCTTTACCAAAGAACTATAAAATTTGTCTTAGCACTTGATATTTTCCTATCATACAACACTCCACTAGCTGCCGTCCACTCTGCCCACCCAACCTGAATCCTAGTAGTAACCTCCTTTTCCATCCCCTGATTATCGTCTGTTATAGACCCCAAATAAGATTTATTTTATAGCAACTGTTGATAAATAGGGTTTTGTAGTAATATTGTAAGTTGAATCTTTGTAGTTATTTGTTTGGCATACCATTGACTGTTATTAAAAGATCTCATTGACTGTTGTCGCACTGCATCCTCAGGTTTGATCAAATATTACATTTAAATTTCTGAATTGTTGAATTATTCAAAGGGCTTGTGTATCTTTGCTGCCTCTCAGTTAGTTCTTTTTAAGATGAACTATGGTATTGGAAGCTCTCAAAGCATTTACTGGTGTATAATTAACTGTTTTGTATGTTCAATAGGATGAGAGCTTTTACAGTTGAAGGATTTTTGACAACGTTTATTGACTAGTCAGAAACTTATGTAATGGTGAATTTTAGTTAGAAGATACTAAATAAGTATTAAAGAAGATATAATAAGAAGTGAAAGAATATTTTAAAACTGGTAAAGCTAACGTTAACGTCAGTTTCCTCACTCAAAAGCAATGTCAGTGACGGGCGAGCCCAGGATGCCAACTAATTTAGATGCAAACTTTAAAACGATTTAAGCTGCAATTAAGGGGCAATAGTTATTATTTAGATTATTTAAACTTTACATTCCGGATTTAAGGCTAAAGGAATCTATAAATATTATGTGTTTATCACTCTTTTTACGTATATCAACTAGAAGAATATATAGCTTTGAACCCATGAAGCAGTAGTAGACTAAATATGGCAGATAATGGAATAATGCCTTGCCTTTAGAATGATGTATAGTAATATAATTATAATATAGTAAGTATAATTTAATATAAGCATGTATTAGAATTTATCTCTATCTCTCTCTCTCTGTCTATCTATTTATCTATCTCTCTCTCTGTTTGTCAATCTATCAGTCTGTCAGTAATTCTGTCTGTAGGTCTGTCATAGGTCTGTTTGTCGGTCTGTCTGTCGGTCGGTCTGTCTGTCATTCTGTCAGTCAGTCAGTCTGTCTGTCATTCTGTCTGTCGGTCAGTCTGTCAGTCAGTCAGTCTTTCATTCAGTCTGTCTGTAGATCTGTCTGTTGGTCTGTTAACGTCCTACTAGTATCATGTTGTTATATATTACAGCATCTAATTGTGAAGGCAAGATAAAAGTAATGTGATTTCTGATTTTAAGCATTCAAGCATTCAACATATACGTAGGTCTAAAGACTATTTAAAGCCACGGTTAATATCCTTTTTCGCGTTGTAAGCATGTCCATGATGGAAAGAGCCCTATTACTGATATTTGAACCCTGCTCCTACTGACCTACAGTCGGGCAACCGGCTCATTTTGCACTGATCCTAGCCCTCATCTGTATTGTCTCAATGCTAACAGTTGTTTAAAGGACATGACAGAAAAACTCATTGATTTTCTTTTACTACCATTCTTAATAGGGGACTGCTGTTCAATCTCAGTCCAGCGATCAAGTGGAGGATAAAGCCGACGAGCCGTTTGAGTTTCCCGTGGCGAACCTCTATGAGCTGGAGAACCGAGTGTTTACTGACTCCTGGTCCATACCATACAAGAGAGAGGAGTCGCTCGGTCGATGTCTTCTCGCCTCTATACGCCTCGCTCGTGATGGTAGGCTTTACCTCGCTAGTGATGATAAGTTCTTAAAGTACTTACAATTAAATGCTTAAATATTATGGCAATTATTATACTATTAAGCTATAGGCTACATAAGGTATGGTTAAGGCATAGACATTTTGAAGGGATTATCTTGTTGATCTAAGGAGTGCTCTTATGGAGCGAGAAAGCAGACTTTGAGTATGAATATGTACCCGGAACCTGCCACGTGGCAGCGCTCTGAAGAGAGAGTTATAAAAACTCATAATTAGTAATTATTATAGTCATTGTTACAGATAAATTAAAATTTCCAGGGAAGTAGTTCGGTATCAGTTCTGGCGAAATCTAGTTTTTGGTTCGAGAAAATTTGATAAAAAATAGTCATATTTGGTAAATATTTTTACCATAGAACGTATTAAATTTGTATTTTCTAATTATCTGAAAATGTACCTTTTTAGGACAGTAAGTTTTGATCTTATTTTATGGTTTCTGTATGCTATGGCTACATTCATTAATATAATTATCATTGTGAACATGCACTACGTTTTGAAGCTTGTCATAATTTGTATCAATTATACGTAGCAATTTAAATTACGTTTAAGTAAACTTTTGGATCATTAAAGTTAAGCACCTTATATAGTTCTATAGTTATTTTATAGTTATTTTTATAGTTGTAAGTAATTCAGGTTGTAGATAGAATAACATGTAATACAGGAGCCTGCATTTAGTGTTTTCTACATTATATATCTAAGGTTCCAGTTCTGTTAAATAAATAAATATGGCTTATCAAATTCCGTACATGGCTAGTATTTATAGAATGTGCATATGGAAATTTGTATAGATATGCACTCAATTGCATTGTTATACCTGATGTTCTCTAGATGAAATCGATTGTTTAACTCTATCTATAAACTAGGATTTGTGTTTACAGGTTTATGTGATTCAGACAAACACTGCCGTCAGTTTTTTGACAGGTGCCTTCCTGAAGCCTTCAATAAGGTAGCATTACATCAACTTAATATTCACGACTAAATATTTGGAAAATAAACTGTTTAATTTGAATTCTTATTCTCACATTTTGCAATGCAAAGAGCAATCTCTGGCGAAAAACTACAGTCTCTCCAAGGATTTTACTTGAACATTTTAAACATCTGCTGAAATAGCAGAGCTCTGGCAAATCAGTGAAAGTGTACAAGGCTTAAAAGAGCTTTTAAGAGAGAGCTTTTAATTAAAGAGCCCCAAGAGCTCATTTTTAAAGAGCTTAAAGCGCTCTAATTAAATATGCTCTTATTTTAAACAGCTACTTTAAAATATAAATTAGGTACTAAGCAATCTATTTGGTATATACTGCGCTTCTTTTTTGTGCGTTAATCCCGCTTTTCTGCTGGGTCCACTTGGCGACATGCCTACCTCTATTCGTTCTACCTCTATGCGTTCGTGGACGTCTTTTGAAATGATTTTTACTATGCGCATGTCCTCGATTATTCTATCTATTCTATCTATCTATTCTATTCGGTATGTACTTTGAAGTGTGAATGATAATATTAAAATGATATATTTAAATATAATATTTACAAATTTTTAGTAATCGTCTGCAGATAGAAAATAGTTATATCTTCTGATAGGACTTGAATCTGTCTTACTTGTAGAATCTCAAGTTTTATATACTTGAGCCAAATAGTGTAGAATAAAGCCAATATAAATTCACCTAAAAATCATACAAGTTCATTGTTTAGATGATTAGATCATTAGTGTGTCTTAATATAGGTCAAGTTAAGGTTTTTCTTTTTTGCTCGTAAATGATGGAATATAATTATTGCTATTTGCTCTGCAACGATCAAATTAAAGCCTATCCTACTGTTGCAGTTAATGACGTCTTCTGCAGTGCACCGGTGGGCCAGTGATATCCAGGAGGGTATTTTTGATATGCTGCAGCTTTACATTGACCTGGTAGCACTGCGATTACAGCACGAGCCTATACCTTGCGACTTGCTACAGACATTAGCCGTCGTGAGTAACACAGACTTTTGCTAATGATATCAGAAAGAAACTAACGCTATACTTGCAAACAATAGTGTTTAGGTACAAGTTAAACTGGGATTAAAGGGAAGGTGATGATGATTATGATGTAATGATAGTATAATTTACTGGCTGAATGACGAAATGGATAGAAAGCTTGCCTGAGCAGCAGGAGGTCATCATTTGAAATCTCAGCCAAATCGTCTCTGAGATTAGAAATTTATGTACTGTGTCTGTTTTAGTTTTAAAATTTAAATAGTGTTTGATTAAATCGTAGCCCCATGTAAACCATCAGTGATTCGATTACATTAAAGCCAATTCTAATTATTATAACTCATTATATATTTTGTATTATTTTTAAAATAGAAATTAGTTTAATGCTATACTTTTTTATTCTATACATATGCTATAGTGATGACGTGATAAAATACATTTGTAAGAGATTAATTAACTATCAAGTTCTTCCACGCTTACCGTTGAAAATATTAAAAGTGTAACTTTTACTACATTTGATTACGTATTATTACATTTCTCAACTGCAGATATTCAATACAGAGAACGAATATTTCTCGAAGAACAAGAACCGCATTTCTGAGCGCTCTTCATATTGGAGCGAGGTGTTTAATGGTGCTCCGTATGCCATCATGCATCACTCCTACAAGGTCTCTTTTGAGCCTTTGCTAACATGAGTTTATACTAAAAGATTTACTTTAAATATGTGAAATTTATTAAAGTTTATTTTACAAGTAATCAATAAATAATCAATTTTACAATTTATCTCTAAGCAGTCAGTCAGTCAATCAATCAATCAAGCAATCAGTCAGTCAATAATCAATCAATCAACCAACAATAAATCAATCAATCAAGCAGTTAATTTATAAATCGCTATGGTATTATTATAAGTAGACTGAAATTTAGGTTAGAAAAATTTGAGCATTTAACTTATGAAATAGTTTAACTTTTCAATTAATGTAACGGTATACAAAGAGTAAATAAAGGCGATTTTTCAGATGCTGGAAGGAGAGTTAAATTGCGTGCCACCTCTAAGCAAGTTGACTAAACTCTTGCAGTATTTTATATCTTATTCATTTGTTCAATTAATGTTGTATTGTTACTGCATTGCCTGCAGTTGCATAGTCCACTCATGATGTTGCCGACGTTATCTTTGTATTGGGAACTGTACTTAAAAACCTGAGTGATCTACATGTATTTATTGGTTGATTGACTGAATATATATTGTATATACATGTATATATTGAGTTCTTTTGGTTTGTAGGATAATTTACATGGCTGGCTTCGAGAACTTATTAATCAGGTACCAGTTATCTTTCAAATTTCTGCTTAAATTAGAAATTTACAAAGGTTGCTTGTTATTAAATAATATGTATTTAAGTATTACTCTGAAAATGAAAAATGTTAATAGTTTAAAAAAATTGCAATATTAGTTATAATTATAAACTTTGAGATGGATCAAGGCATCGCCATATTTGCACTTCTTTTATAAGATACGTTTAAATTATATTTCTATTTAACCTACTTACGCAATTACTTATATGCATTCTATTGTTATACATTAGATTTTTACACAGAACTATATTAGTGTATATAAAGTAAAATGAATTAAAATCCTCATGTCTTCTTCAAATTGGGTAAAAAATGACAACCATTACTAGATATAAGTAGTTACAGTGTATTTTGTGATCTAGTAATTTGAAATATTGTCTAGTTTATTTTTTAAATTTCAATTAGTAATTAGCGAAGTTATTATTTATCATATGGCATTCATGATTTTAATTTCTTTCGCTTAGTTTTAGTTATATTTATTTTATTGTATTACCTAAAATAGAGAAGTTAGCTGTGTTGTGTCCGAGTTGCTGAAGAATTGACTAACCATGGGCTGCAGTGCCATAAAAGGTGACAAAGCACTAAGATGCAAAACTAATCTCTGAAGCAGTGTTCGGTTGGTGAGTGCCTTGGCTCCAGAAATTGCTATAAAATAGCCTATAAAATATTCTAAAAGGAAACTGGAATTCAAGGGAATATGATGATGATGATGATGATGATGATGATCTAAGAAAGTCTTAGGGTAACTATCATTCAGTTTAAAGAAAGTATCACATCTTCTTTGTATAAGAATAGATATATAATCTTCACAGATATTTAATAATCGTTCTCTTGAGTAAATCTTGTAAATTCTTTCTACTGCCTCTGCTGCTCTAGATTGATATGCGGGCACGGCTGCCTGATAACATTGTTTATATCTTATTCTGAGACTTATTTGTGTAGTTTGCGGAGAAGGGAGGCTTTGATATGATCAAGGTGAGGCTGGAAGGAGGCACTGCTGATGCACCGGTTCGTAAGATACCTTATTAATTTATGGCATTAAATTATTTTTCTAAAATTGGAATTGTTACATTATATTTTAACTGTAATCTCAATATGTCAACCTGCAAAATCATATCTAGCTTGTTGCACTGTTTAGCAGATGTGTACTTTTGATTCTGCCTCCATTCATATGTCATCTCTTAAAGAAAAGGATTGATTTTAAACTTTATATATCATTTTTTATATTATTGATTTTAATTTTTTACTTCACCACTGTGTCTATCCTTTTGGTACCTTCCTACTTTTAAGGGTTTTGCATAAATTCATTGAATATATGTATATATGTGTTTATTATTCAGTCAAAATGTTTTTTAACCCCTATTTAATCACATTATAGTTGTTCCATAGCCATCAGATTTAGCAAATTTATTGCAAAAATGTTGTAATTAATAATAACGTATATTAATATTAATATATTTTATATTAATCATATTATTTGATTATTAATTTGATGATCATTTCGTTGACCCATTAACAAATGTTTAGTCTTAAGAATGAATACAGCCAGTACAAAATATATAGATATTAAAACTAAGTTTAAAACTTTTTATTTGATGTAATATTTTAATAATCGTCAAATCATTTGATGACAATGAGTGTATTGAATTTTTTTAGGCATTGGCAGCACTGTTGGCTCCGTTTGGCTCGTGCGCTGATGTGCTGAACCCAGATGTTGTAAAACCGGTTTTGGCTGATGGTATCAAAGCTGCCATTGAATACGCTAGCAACCTCAGCGACAATGCCATCAGAGAAAAGGTTACAATTAGTTATAACTGTTATTGCTACGTTTTTAACGTTTTAACCTTGATTGCTGACACCCTAAAAATCCTTTGCGAGTCTTAGGTGTTCGTAGTTTGACAGTTAACGTCATGAATTCTAAGCTACTTAGCCTAGAGTGCATCTAACTTCTTCTGTTTAATTTGAGCTGACCTGAGAGTAAATCACTGACAGTTATATGACTGGCAAATGACTAACGATGTAAAAGCAACTGAGCATGGAAACTCTTTAAGCATGTGCCTTGTATCATGTAGACAACGAGATGAACTGAAGAACTGCCGTAAGGATTAAGCGGGTTGTATTGTAAGTGATAAACATCGTACCGTCATGGATGATAATTTAACTGTATGGTGTCTCTTGGCGTGTCATAATACTTTGAATACCGTACTCACTGCAACGACAGCATTCAACATACATCACTACTTTATATAAGATAATATAATATTATAAATATAATAAATATAATTATAATAAATATAATAGTATAAAATCTAAAATAAATTTTTTGTTCTAATATTCTGAACAATTATATTATTATTTGGAAGGCTATGTGCTTTTAATAGTTAGTGTGTATTGACTAAATTTCTATATCTAATACTGTTTGTTTATGTGTGTATGTGTTTGTATGTTGTGGGTTTAAGATGTTTAACCTCGTTTCAGACTCTTATGTTCCGCTAATACGCTGCACAGTACCACAACACTTCACACCGAGGATTGGTCACCTTTTGCATGTGTGTGAGAGAGTGTGTATGTGTGTTTGTGTGTATAAGTGTTTGTGTGTGTATGTGTGTACAGAAGGTAGCCAGTATCTGTGAGATGCAGTCTAGAGCCAAGCTCATATGTCAGGTTCTCTATGTGTACATGTATGTGTGTGTATGTATGTGTGTATGTGTGTGTATGTGTGTACAGAAGGTTGGCTGTATCTGTGAGATGCTGTCTAGAGCTAAGATCATATGTCAGCTTCTCTATGTGTGCATGTATGTGTGTGTATGTGTGTACAGAAGGTTGGAAATATCTGTGAAATGCTGTCTAGAGCTAAGATCATATGTCAGCTTCTCTATATGTGCATGTATGTGTATGTATGTGTGTACAGAAGGTTGGAAATATCTGTGAAATGCTGTCTAGAGCTAAGATCATATGTCAGCTTCTCTATATGTGCATGTATGTGTGTGTATGTGTGTACAGAAGGTTGGAAATATCTGTGAAATGCTGTCTAGAGCTAAGATCATATGTCAGCTTCTCTATGTGTGCATATATGTGTGTGTATGTGTGTACAGAAGGTTGGCAGTATCTGTGAAATGCTGTCTAGAACTAAGCTCATATGTCAGGTTCTCTATGTGTGCATGTATGTGTGTATGTGTGTACAGAAGGTTGGCAGTATCTGTGAGATGCTGTCTAGAGCTAAGCTCATATGTCAGGTTCTTTGGCCGGGTGAGGAGGAGAAGATTGACTCTCTCAGACTTGATACAGTTCTTAAGATGCTCAGCTCTCCTCACTTCAATGCTAAAATGAACGCTCTCAAAGAGGTGCGAAAACTTTACCGAACAGGACAATAGAAACATCTTTTTCACTTGATTCGTTTTGCGATACTTTATTGTTTTGGACAACCAATAGAAACCTATTTAAATTACTATTGCTGATCGATTCGCGATGGTATAAAATATTGTAGTAAAAGCTGGTAAAGCTAATATTAACGTCAGTTTCCTCACTCGAAAGCGATGTCAGTGACGGACGAGCCCACAATTTGAAAACCGCACATACTGATCCGCCGCCGAATGTCTTGCCGACATCGCCACTGGCTCCAGCCAGTAGCGTCATTCTAATATCTATAGCAAACTTTAGAGTTTTACTGTTTATAACTGCCCAAGATGGTAGAAATAATGAACTCTCAGATTTCATATTTATTTCATCATAAAATATAAATATTTGGATTCCTAAGAGAGATAAATTACGCTATACATATGTCCGATGATCTTGTTTTATCATTTAATTCAATTAATAGTGTAATTTATTATGTACCTTGATTTAGATGGACAATTGACGTTTATTATAGTTGTTAAGCCGTTCCCTCAAGAAATTGATTGCTCAATAGTTCTTCTGCTTAAATTTAATTCTTAATGACTTTTCTTCATCTATTATCTACTTTAGATAAATATTAATTGTCAAAATATGTGAATATGTAAGTCGACGGAAGAATTCTTTAGGATGAGTTTTTCATTAAAAAAATAAAAACTGGAAAGTTTGAACACTAGCCTGCACTATGTCTATAAGTCATTAGATTATTGAGAATTATATTCAGGTTTAATTTCTTCTAAGTAACACTGCATTCCTACAGTTTATCGTACACGCTAACAACAAAATTGTAGGCTTGACGTCGAATTGAAACAATCAATCAATAAGAATTTAACGTCTGGTTCCTCGCCATAAGGCAATGTCATGGACGTCAAACCTCTAGAATCGTTTAAAGTATCCAGTTAAACTCTTCTTATTTTTATGAAATTGTGAAGATTTTGCTCTGGCCAATATATTTCTTTAATTCTGTATATTTTTTATATTTGTATAAGATCTATATGATTTTTTGTTTTGTATTTAGACTTACTCTCGGTAATATATGTCTTTAATTCTGTATATTTTTGTATATTTTTATAATATCGATATGTTTTTTTGGTTTGTATTTAGACTTGTGTGGTTGTTGTTATTCCTGGCAGATTACCAGACTTGTGGATTTATAATCTGGGCAGGTTACTAGACTTGTGTATTTATAATCTGGGCAGGTTACCAGACTTGTGTATTTATAATCTGGGCAGGATACCAGACTTGTGTACTTGTTGATAATGTGAGCAGGTTACCAGGCTGATAGATGACTGCACGTCCACGCAGTTTGTGCGCGCGGCTATCGACAGAGAAAAGGTTCAGGAATGGCTCGTGCAGCAGAAAGTTCTTTCTATAGCACTCGAAGGTTTGACCTTCCATTTGTTGGTTTATTAAATTTAATATGTTTTTCTGACCCTAGCTAAACAGGGATCAGGTGAAGAAGAAGATTATGATTGAATTTTTATATTGCTTGTTCGTTACGGTTGAAACATTCGCAGCTTAAGGTGGCTCTGTCTTTACCTTGTAGTGATTTGAAGGTCTAAGGTAGTTGATGCTGTCTGGTAAGTTGCATAATGAAATAGACGTAAACTTGTAGTACTATAAAATAGTTGTTTATTAAACATCTAAACGTGCAGATTGTTAATCCTGACTCTTCTAATTCTGTATATTGTTAATCCTTGCTCTTCTAAAGTTCTAATTCTGCATACTGTTAATCTTATTTTTTCTATTTCTGCATATTGCTAATCGTACCTCTTCTATTTCTGCATAGTGCCAATTGTACCTCTTCTAATCCTGCATATTGCTAATCGTACCTCTTCTAATCCTGCATATTGCTAATCGTACCTCTTCTGTTTCTGCATATTGCCAATCGTACCTCTTCTAATCCTGCATATTGCTAATCCTACCTCTTCTAATCCTGCATATTGCTAATCGTACTTCTTCTATTTCTGCATAGTGCCAATCCTACCTCTTCGAATCCTGCATATTGCTAATGCTGGCTTTTATAATCCTGTATGTTACTTATTATTAAGAATGATTTCAGAAAAAGTAAAATATTGAATTGAAATATATAAATGCTGCAGAATGATATTAAATGTGAAATTGTGAATTTAGTCTATTTATGCTTCAGTCCTAATAAAGAAGCAAATAGTGAGAAAAATAAATAAAAATAAATGTATGATGTTGCCCTAATAACGCTACATTCTATTCATGCACAACTCTTTCATGTGATAGTCTAAAATGTGACAAATTGGAATATCCAGTTTATCAGGTAGAATATCTTGTAGTATTTATTGGTTTATGTAGTTTGTTTGATTTTTATAGTATTGCCATGCATGCGTCTTTGTATTCTAAATTAGGTACACCCAAGTCTTTTCTTTGACCTTAAGATTTTATAGCACTGTGAATTTAAAACTAGTATAATAATGGCAGTAATGAGAAATTTAATAATTAATGTCTTCACGGCTATTCATCATCTTAATATTAGTTAGGAGCTAAATCGAACATTGTATCGTAAAGCAAAAAATGTAGTGATAAGCTTGTGTAATTGAAATGACTAGGTAGCAATAACATGTAACAGTAATGTGTATTTAGTAATATACTTTGTTTAATTGAAATGACTAGGTAGCAGTTGTTGGATTCCTTATTAGCTGTTTTATTGTGCAATGATTTTGACGTAGGAAACATTGACCAGGTGCAGTACTGTGATAAGATAAAGAATATTGTCGACTTCCTGGGACCTCGCCTGTCTGTTGATGAGCTGGACAAAGTCTGGAGCATTCAGGTCTCAATGTCTATTCTAATATACTAGTACATAATATAATTATTCTAGTAAATAATCTACTACATAATATATCTAGTACTCTCTCTTAGTGCACTGCCTAGTGGCAGGTCCATGGTATATAACGCCTCCACTCTTCTCTGTCTTCCGCTTTCCTCTTCAATTTAATATATGCGTGGGTCTTTAGATCATCTAACATTCTTAATCTCGGCCTGCCCCTGCCTCTTTTTCCTTCCACTCTACCGTCTATGACCTCTTTTGATAGACCTTCCCCCCTTAGGATGTGTCCTATCAAACTCTTCTTCTTATTTCTTAATACATTTGTATGTATTACATAATATATAATTCTAGTACATAATATATAAAGCATAAAACACTTTACATTTCATTCGACATTGCTGCTCACTGATGAGTCATATCGATTAATTAGTTTTTAAATGCTGCTATCGAGCTGGCCTAGTACAAGCTTGTTTTGACTAATAGAAAGCTGTGTGAAATTTGTTTGCAGCTGGTAGCTAGATGACTCTAGAGTATATTTGTTCGATATGATGATGAACGAGTTACCGCAGCAGATGTCATAGCCTTTGAGATTTAATTGAGTGATTGATTGCTTGATTGATATATAGAAACTTTATACAGGAAGTAAAAGACAGTCTATTTGTATCCCGACCCTGCTTAAACTGGGATTCAAGGGAGGATGATGATGATACAGGAAGTAAAAGAAGGAGGTATAATAGATAAAAAGTGTTAGCCGCGGATAGGTTGTTTGCCTGATTGATTTATTAACTGAATTATTGACTGATCAATTGGCAATCTAACTGATTTACTGATTCATTAATTGATTGATATGTCTATTTTAGGAAGGAGAGACGGGAGTTATAATTGACAACATACATAGTATTATAGCGGCGGCTGCGGTTAAGTTCAACCAGGCGCAGCTTGAGAAACTGGTCCTACTCGTCACTAAGGTAGTTGTCAGTTGTGTTCTCTGCCTTAAAAACAAATGAGTTTTAACTTATGAAGAATGGAGCGAACTGGGGGCATTTAATAAGGCTGCAGAATGAATAATAATAATAATAATAATATAATAATAATAATAAAGGTTTAACGTACGTTTCCTCGTACAAGGATGATGTCAGGGACATCCCTCCATCACATGTCACTACAAATCGATTTACCCCAAATGATCTGAAAAACATGTGCAAGAAAGAAAAAAAAGAAAAAAGAATGAGTTATTAGCGCAGTTAATGAATTATTTTATTAAAGAATCTGTGTCTCTGTATAGGTCTATATACATATATTTGTGATGCTTATGCGTATTGAGTATGTATGTGTGACATTGTAGTATGTGTTTGTAGTTAGTATGTGTGTTTTCATAATGTCTTTTTATGCGTTATGTGTGTATGTTTAATGTGTATATGTAATGTATGTGTGATGTATTTGTGTAATGTTACGTATGTGTTTGTGTGATGTGTGCGTATGTGTGTTGTATATGCACATTATATGTGTATAAGTGTTATGTGTATACATTGTATATGCAGAGTTGGAGAGATGACAGTGACGTGGTGAGAGAGAAACTGTTGAAGCTGATAGGAACGATAGGTCGTGATACTAAGAATATGAAGATCAATATCAAGGTTTCTGTGTTAATTCAATTTGATTTATCAGTTATAATTATACTTATTGCGAAACTGCATTAAGAGTTTCATTTTCGTTTCATTTTTAATTTGCTTCGTTTTGGGATTTAGCTCGTCTTATCATTAGTTTCATCGTCATCATCATAATCATCGTCTTCATCATCATCATCATCATCATCATCATCATCATCTTCTTCTTCTTCTTCCCTTTAACCCTAGTTTAGTGAGGGCCTTTTTATAAATATTTTAAATTTTGTCTTTAATTAAAAGGCTCAGAACAACAACAACAATAGCAACAACAACTAGAGTGCTACTGTCGTCCACTATATTATCGAGTAACATTTTAACAAATCCTAGTCCACGAGCAAAATTTGTTGTTTGTCTGCTGTAGGTTCTAGAGTTGATTATAATCAGTTGTTTGTCTGCTGCAGGTTCTAGAGTTGATTATCAGTTGTTTGTCTCCTGCAGGTTCTAGAGTTGATTATCAGTTGTTTGTCTCCTGCAGGTTCTAGAGTTGATTATCAGTTGTTTGTCTCCTGCAGGTTCTAGAGTTGATTATCTGTTGTTTGTCTGCTGCAGGTTCTAGAGTTGATCAGTTGTTTGTCTGCTGCAGGTTCTAGAGTTGCTGTGGGATCTAGCACATCTGCCAAACCTTCGCCCATCGCTCACCCAGCTCGCTCTGTCTGAACATCACACGATACTCAATGATTCATTCAATATTAAAGAACAGACGAAGCGAAACTACGTCAATAAGTGCGTGGAAGACATCAAAGAGGTGAGTTACACACTTTAGCGAGTAATAGATAGTACTGTTATCCACTTACTTTACTCTATTATTACCTACTTACCTACTATTAATAATCTATTCCTTTATTTCGTCGCAATCCGACAATCGCAGCTAGGTATGGTTACTTAGCTACTGCCTAATGCGTTACTTTAAATATTTAATTTTAAAATTTAAACATCTATAAAAATTACTTAAGGAGCATAGTTAAATAATTCTCATACAATTTATTGATATATTTTCTGTGCCGTGACAAATTTGTCAGTGATTCTATTTGATGGATATGATTGTTGATTATATTTTTCATGTATTTAATCTAACGTAATATCTTGCACATCTTAAACAGTGGCACACGAACAGCATTAGATCACTGGCGTACATATGGCCAGCATCCTGTAACGGCCTATATTTCCTCATTTATTCAAAATCTGTACCAGACTAGTTTAATAGTAATGGAATAACAGCGTGGACAATGTTAACACTAGTTTCGCTGTATGTATGACGCAGGGTAAATGGGTTTTGCCTGCGATGAGACAACTCCAGCTGATAACTAAGAGTATTGCCAAGCACAGCTTTCAGAAGGCTGAAAAGGTATTATGTTCTGATTTTGTTGTATAATGATAATAATACTGATAACGATAATGATAATAATAATAATATTGTAATAATAGCAATAATAAAAATAATTTTTTCTTTCGCAAAGGCTTTCGATAAAAGATTTAATGCAGTCCGCTTCAGTAATTCTAATAAGCAAGTGGATGGCATCAAGTTGCTGGGCGGTGATTCGCCATTTATTGCTCCTATCATATCCCGGGCTCCTAACAACATTCATCACTAGAAACTAGTCAACCATACTTATCTGCAAAGACATGCGCTGAAGAGAAATAAGATCCCAAAAGATGTCGGTCCAGTGATCAAAAGGAGGTCAGGGTGGATGGAGCATATATGCCTTGAGAAACGATGCGTTTGAAGCCTGACTGAGAAAGTTTATAGGAGTAGAACGAGGGTGAAGATGTGTAGTGTTACTGCTACTTCAGTTTGTATTAATGCTATTCAATCTATTGATCAATATAGAAGATAACCGGTGACGATAAAAGAGCTTTAAAGAGTTTAGATTTATTTCTGATAGTTTTAAATCTGATGTATTAATATTCATTCTTAAACAAGTCCATTTAGAAATTAAAATTAAAATGACTGATATTCGAGTCAATAATTAATACTTTTATTATATTATTGAGTCATTTTAGTCAATAGTAAAATGCAAGACGCTTTTTTGATATAGTTGTTAGTGCTGGTACGTTTGAACCGAAAGTTGATTATCTGCCTACCTGGTGAGAACAAAAGGTTTGTCCATATATTTGGGGAAACAATACCATCGTTTATTCAAGGGTACATTAATTTTTTGCATGTAGTGGGTAACGATTTCTTATATTACGAGGTTAATAGAATATAAGAAAGTTTAATTTTTTTCGTCTTGACTCAGTTTCGTTTTGAAACTGAATAAAAGCAAATTAAACCCGGCATTACAAGGCTTAATAAGATTGCTATTTTTTTCTTGTAAATTTGTGCGTTTTGTTATGCTTTACTTTTCTCTAGTCTCTGCTACAAGATCTAAACAAGAGTTACGATATCATTAAACTGGTTACAACCAGTTTAATGAAGTTTCACGAGGAGTTTGTCGCAGCTGATCAGCCGTCCACAGGGGGTTTTCTCTCGCCCGGTATTTCCCAGGTTGATGGACCAGAGTTTGCCTCAACCCCGGTTAATTCTTCAGTAGCCTCATCAAGCGGTGTATCTCAGCTCATGAGCTCCAGTGGCTCATGGAGCAATGAGGCTTTTGATAGCTCCTACTCTAGACGTGAGGTATGCGTGCGTATGTTTAATTTAATTTAATAGGAAAACCAAAAGGGTCATACCGGCCCCCACGGTTAGCCAGGTAGCAAACAATACAGCCAGTCTAGCACACGCAACAGGTGCTATTGGCTGTATTGTTTGTGAACAATACAACAAACTAAATGTGAACTAAGATGAACTTAAAGGAAAAATTGAAGCTTCGTGTGCACGAAGAGAATATTGTGTGTTTTAATTATGTAACATAATAAGAAATGTAATTTTGTTTATAACTAAATGTGACATGCTTATATGTGTGTGTTTTTGTAGATACGTTATATGTGTTTTAATTTAATGTCGTATATGCAGGTATGTATGCAATTTTGTATTGTATATTTTGTACCTTAGTAACTGTATAATTATAGAAACCTGTGGTATGGTACTATTGTTATACAGGCGGTAACAGTACACCTCAGTTTGTTGCAGTTTATCCTGCAAGATGGCGCTCTGTATCTTAATTGGCACAGAGCACGTGATATATGGAGCACGCTCGTTTCTAATCCTTCTGCCACCGACTGGGAGCGAGAGGTATGTGCTGGATGTTGTCATTGACGACTGGTAGTACTTTTTATTGTTGCTTTTGCTAACGATGATCGTGAAACAAGATTTACAACAGAGCGCTTAAACTCATCTATTCAATTTTTATTCTATTCGTCAATTTTCTGACTTTGATATTGTTACAATAGTAAAACAAAAGTCGACTTTAGTATTTTATTCGACTAAATCATCGATAAGAATTATTGGCTGTATGACTGCTAATAGATGGTTAAGTGTTTCGATATAAGTTGAAGACTAGTCTCCAAATAGATGACTAAATATTTTATTATGAGCTATAGACTAGTCTCTATTCGTTGAATGACTGGATGGATTAGCAGTGCACATGTCTGGGAAACAGAAGGCCACGATTTTCATAGTCAACCAGGTCGTCGATAACATCATGCTCTGAACTGAATATTCCAGCGCTCCTAATTAACATACTGCAATATGCGAAAAGTATAAATGGTAAATGTTAGAAAGGGCATTTGGTTGTTGAGCGCCTAGGCTGCAGAAATTGATACAAAAACTTTAACAATGGATACTGGAGAAAGTCTGTTTCGTGTCCTGACCCTGGTTAAACTGGGATTTAAGGGAAGATGATGATGATGATGATGATGATGATGATGATGATAAATGGTAAATGTAATAGTATGTATGCTAATGTATACCTGTATAAGTCACCTGTCACAGAGCTATTTAAGGTTTAGCCTACTTCAAGATCGTAGGCACGAGGTAGATACTCACTTGAAGTTGTTTGTCGTTGTTATTTAAGATGTGCTACGAATGGTTCAGCAAGGTAACTGTTAACTTGGAGTTGTTTGTCTTTGTTATTTGAGACGTGCTACGAATGGTTCAGCGAGGTAACTGTTAACTTGGAGTTGTTTGTCGTTGTTATTTAAGACGTGCTACGAATGGTTCAGCGAGGGATTGCAAGATCTGGACACTGAGACCCATACTAAGTTGTTCCAGCAGGAATTACTTAAGCTTGAGCCGGGTCGACTCACCGAGAAAGGTTTGATTTGAAGGAAATCAATCAATAAATCATTTAAGTAATGAAGCAAATGAGTTGTACCAAATGCACTTAAATAAATGTTCCAGCAAGAGATGCTCTAGATGAACGAATATAGCCGAGATTCTTTAAATTATCCGTGAAATTCTGCCAATTGGTAGATTCTATTCTGCTTACAATATTCATGTTTATAATTTGAAATATTGTGGCTCAATACGTCTGGGGTACTTTGAGCTCATGTGTGCGTTGCCTAATTAGGATGTGAAATTTAACGTAAATATTTACGAAATGATAAATATCCCAATCTTGCACTGTTACCACACATGAAAGATTGCTTGGTGAAGTTGGTGTATCAATAAACTAAATAAAGGTATAACTAACATATTTCTGTGCTGTTTATTCTCTACTATGGTCTTCGCTGAAAAATCTCTTTCAGTATGAATAATTTTCATATTGGCAAAGCTGATTGAACAGTGTGGATTAACCTAGCCTGCCTAAAACGGTAGTGACTGTTAGAACTATGTGCGTTGCCTTTTTGACTTAGAGTTTTATTGATGTTGTAATTTATCCAGAAATAACTAATTGCACTGAACATTCTGCCTAAATCTCTAGGTTCACATTACTCCTTTAATTTAGATCCGCATTGAAGCCAAATATATGCCAAGTTTACCGTTTTCTCCTGCTTCAAAAGCATATCAGGGATGGAGAGAGCTATATACTTGCACCTACCGATCCCCTGTCGAAGAACTAACCGACACTCTACCGACTCAGTCCTGTACCATATCAGAAAATATACTTTTACTCTAGGTTTACATTACAGCTGTAATCTACTTCATATTTCACCTTTTCTCTTAGTTTTCATTACTCCCTTATTCTACCTTTACATTACACCCTTCCTCTAGATTCACATTACACCATTAATTTAGTTTAACGTGACATCCTTAATCTAGTTTCACATTATATCCCTACTCTAGATCCACATTGCAGCCATACTTTATATTTCTTCAGCCACTATTGTTTGATTGAATTTTAGGTTTCATATGTTTCAAGTGTTACTTTGAGAGTGTGAATCAGAATGAAAATCGACTGCAGAAGTCTGGCAGCACACTGGTTTGTGAAATATCTTTGCATTAGTGAGGGTTTAACTTTCAGTTCCCTCTCTGAAAATGAAGTCAGAAGCGTCACATGTCAAAATTGGCTGTAGCTGGTCTAAATATAGTTAAAATTGACTTTTATTTGTCAAAGTATGTTTAAGTTTAACCGTAAGCCATCCAAATACAATGGAAAGACAAAAATTAACGCCAATTATCGCCATTATTGTATTTTTTTACTTTCACTGAAATTTAGCCACCTCTGCCAGTGTTGATGAAGGAAGCTTTTTCAATGCTTAGAAAGATTCTTGCTAAAGACAGAAACTTTCTGCTAAGTGACGTTGAAAAGTATCTTATGCTTTTACTTCAATTGTGTATCCAAACGATTGAATTGAATCTCATTGGCAAAGAAGTACAGTGTAAGGATATAATTACCGAGTAGGGCTGTACTAGACTTCATCTGGTATTTTAATGCACACCGTTTCTGTTGTATTTCGTCGTTACATAATTTGTTTATAGTAATATATCGCAACTCAGGAACTGCTATTATGCCTTAAATTGTTTGTTCTTTTCATTAGCATCACAAATAATTGTATAAGTTATAATAAATAATGGCTCAAATGAGTTCATTGATAGACCTAAAGTCAAAATTGTGCAAAAAATCAAGTCAAAATTGTAAGTTCTTAGGTCATAACAAAAATCTCCTTTCTAACGACTTAGCTGCAGATTGTAGGAGATAAGGCAAGTAATTCAATTTATATGTAATATAGTTGAATGTGTGTATATCATATGGAACTTGTCACGGTCTAAATCATCTCCTGTATCTTGGAGCCGACTTTAAAATGCAAAATAGACAAACTAGCGTAGTATCGATAAGCCATTTTACGGGCAGAAATCAATTAATGCCTTGTACTTTGTGTTTATTGATAACATTGTAGACTATAGAGTTCCCCGTGTTGTGTCCGGATTGTTTGATGAATTGACCAACCAGTGACTGCACGTGTCGTAGGAGGCGATTAAAGCTCCAATATCCCTACCGACGGCAAAAAGGGCATTGGGTTGGTGAGCGCCTAGGCTCCAGACATTTCTACAAAAATTTTAACGAATGGAAAAGTCTCAAATAGGGGATTGACTGATGGATGATATAATGTAGGACAGAGACGATTTGAGACAGTCTATTCGTATCCCGACCCTAGTTAAACTGGGATTCAAGGGATGATGATGATGATGATGATTGTAGACTATAGAGAAACCGGAGCTGGCTGGATTGGACTTTCTCTGGAAGATTTGTCTCAACTCACAGGATCCTGAAATAGCTGAGGCTGCAATAACACTTCTGCTCAACGTCTCTTACCTCAATCTGGCTCCAAAATATAAAAAAGTTTGTCTAATATTGTTTATCATTAATTGGGTGCTTTCAGCTAATTCTAGCACCTAGATTTATATTATTTATCAAAATCTAGTTCTCTTAATCAGCTGTATTATATGTTCACAATTTTCATCGCGTTTGAATAGAACAGTAATTTATAAGACATCATTATTATACAAGATGTGTATTATTTCGTATCTTAAGATCACTTATAGTATCGTATGATTCAGATAGTTGTTGTATTGTATTCTGAACAATTGTTGTGTCAAGAAACTTCAGGAAACTCGTACGTTCAGGACATTTGTTGTATGTTCAGGACATTTGTTGTATGTTCAGGACACGACTAATTATGTTCAAGGCATTTATTGTGTTGTATGTTCAGGACATTTGTTGTATGTTCAGGACATTTGTAGTTTTGTATGTTCAAGACATTTACTGTGCCTTTTGTTCAGGACATTTGTTGTATCATATGTTCAGGACACGTCGAATCTGCACAAGAAGTTTATAGATGAATGTAACAACTGGCTGGAGCTAGCGATGCAGCCTATCGAAGACTCGCTGGTGGCTAATGCTCTGATTGATGCTGCTAAAGTTCTCACTGTACCAGCCGTACCTCATGGTCTCACTATACCACTGAGTAGCAGGTTCATATCCATCGTCTGATTTAATATCTAGAGTCCCAGTCTATTTCATTATTTATAGTTTTGCCTCTTTTATAGCACTTGTTAGCTCGCCTGTCACTGACATCGTTTCCGAGTGAGGAAACTGACGTTAACCTTAGCTTTACCAGCTTCTTATAATAGTCTAGCGCAAGTCTAGTTTAGCAGATCCAAGTAAAAGTGCTGTTTCAGGCTTCTTAAACGTCTTTTATAGATCGACTAATTATACGTTAGAATGCAGAAGGATTGTTCCTGTCATTGACATGCATTTGAGCTGGAAACTGACGTTAAAGATGGCTTTATTTTTAATTTTTCTACGATTAGTAATCAAATTTGTTTACCTGGTAGCTGTATATCTGTTGCTTTGTTATTGATTTATTTTTTTACTTAGAGCCTCAGTTGACTTACAGAATGTGGAGGTTGACCAGAATACTGTTAATAGACGATAATAAAAATAAAAATAATAAAGGTTTAACGTCCGTTTCCTCAACCAGCTCGTCCTCGTTATGAGCATATTGTGAGCATAGAAGAGCTGCACCACGCTGCCCGGTCTATTCCCCCTCACGGGGCCTCATTTCAGGGCCAGCCCCTCGTTATCCTCGTCCCTGACCTCTTGGTCAGGGACGTCCGCACAGCATACATCACTACAGATCAATTCACCCAGACCAATCTGCAAAAGGAATGTGCTGAGGAGAAGTACATGTAAGGTCCTAAACGATATGTGTATTTTTGTAAGCAATCAATTGATATAGTAATTGACTCATTAAGTGATTGATTGATTGATTGATTTGTAGATCGTCAGTGAACATGCTGAACGTCGAGAGGCTTCTGTTAATAGCAGAACGTTACATTGTGAGCATAGAAGAGCTGCACCACGCTGCCCGGTCTATTCCCCCTCACGGGGCCTCATTTCAGGGCCAGCCCCTCGTTATTCTCGTCACCTGTGAGCCTCCTCATCGGCAGGAATTTCACCTCCAGGTCAGACCATTAGGGTGCTACAGTCAAAACATCGAGCACTATCGAGTCAAAATCAAGCCGGCGAGCAAAAAAGGTCCAAAAATGGTGCAAATTCCAAAATCCTGAAAATCAGTCAAAGTGAATGGTTACATATGCGAGAATTTTGTTGTGTTGGACGACAGTATTTAAAGTTTAAATATTTGTACCAGTCTGTATATTTAGTTTCTTAAAAGTTCATAACAGTCATAATTGAATTTCATTTCTAGACGGATATTTCATATCTGTTTATATGTTTTTGTGTGTATGATGTCAATTGAAGAGAAATAACAGAATAAAAATAATAATATAAATAACAAAAATAATAGGACATAAATGGAAAGGAAAAATTTCTATTTGTATCCCGACTCTAGTTAATTATAAACTGGGAAGGTGATGATGATGATGATGTATGATTGTATAGTTTTGCCTCTATAGTTGTATGTGTGTGCGTGAGTTCATGTATCTGCTTGTGTGCTTATATGTCTGCTTATATGTGAATGTATGTATAAGATTGCTTGTATTATGTGGTTTTGTATGTGTATATTTATATGTGAATATGTGTATGAGTGTTTGATTGCTTGTGTGTGTATGTGTGTATGCAATTGTCTGTATATGCGTGTGCTTGTGTGTCTACATATTCTTGTATATTTATGTCTCTCTATAATTGTATGTATGTGTTTGTTTGTTACTTATATGTTTATGTATGTGTGTATGTATGTGTGTGATTACTTGTATGTGTAATGTATGTATGTGTAATTGTGTGTTGCTCAGGTGCATACAAACGAGAGTATCGGCTCCGTGAGACACAAGATTGCCAAGCGTATGAAATTCTCTCCAGAACAAATACAGTTTGTGCCAAATGAAAAAGTGGTAAGTTTCTGGTCCACCATTTCAATTCAAAATTTGCATACTATATGTTTTTTGCTAGATTATGTCAGTTGTAGCATTTCTAATTTAGTGTACTATGTTACTTATTAAAAATATAAACTTTTGTATTTTTTTATTCTGTTATATTGACACATTAATTATTCGTGTATTTAACAATTTCGTGGGACTGACATTGAAATCATACATTAACTTAAATTACATTGTCACATGATTCACTTGTTACGTCTTTGGAATCATACATTAACTTCAATTAAATTGTCGCATGATTCACTTGTTACGTCGTAGGAACATTTTCGCATCAAATGCTGAGCTTGACTGGCATATCGCAATAAGGCTATGTATGAACTTAGCCGATTGTTGATTTACCCTTAATGATTGATAGAATGTGAATTTCTCTGAGGTATTCGTAATTCTCCACGTTGTGACTTCGGTCAATCTCAAGGCTTGAAACATAACGTTGAGGAGAGCCCTCTAACCTGCCTAGGCAGCTTAGCTTACGCAGATCGTCTACGCTGAATTGAACCAGCTGTCTGGATTAACACAATCGCTAAGTAAATATTGGTGGTTGGTGGATTAATTTTATGTTAGAGGGATTAATTATTTAATTGATTGTTTAATTATTTTTTGATTGACGTCCAGTCTAACAAGGATCACAAGCTATTAAGTCAGCTAGGCTGGGATGATGGGGAGCAGAACACGTTGAATGTCAAGGTCGTGACGGCTGGTCTTTCCTCAGCCTCTTCTACCTCCTATCCAGCTATGCCCTCACCACCTGCCTCTGCTGCTTCAGCCAGCCAGGTCTCGTTTAGTACTGTTCATTATAACTGATTGATAATAACTTCTTCTTAACAAAGGAGAATGTGAAACTTTCTCTCTGTCTCTCTCTCTGTCTCTCTCTCTGTCTCTCTCTCTGTCTCTCTCTCTCTCTTTCTGTCTCTCTCTCTCTCTCTCTCTCTGCCTCTCTATCTGTCTCTATTGTGCTGGTACACGGTAGGTCCAAGGCTCATGTTCCTACTCACAGTCTGCTTTCTCATTCAGTATAAGCTCTTCATTGATCAAGACGTTGATCTCTTCGAAAGGCTAAACTTTGACCAAAGCTTAATGTACAGGCTTCTGCACCCTTCTAGAAAACTGAAAAAGTCAGAATATTTTCAAGTGGTCAGAGAGAAGGCTGAGAAAAGAATTTAGGCATTTCGAACTTTTTCAGTATACAAATTTAAAATAATTTACTACACATACATTTGAAAAGTGCATAGACTATGTTGGTGATAAACAAAAAGTAATTGCAGTTTAATGATAACACTTTAATGCCGTCAGAAGATTTTGTAAACTCATCCACATTCAGAAAATCATTTCTGACATTGTCGCCCGACATAGAATTAGGTGCTGTGATGGCAATAAAAAGGTAAAGGCGCACTAGATAGATCAGGGAAAAGTCGAAGAATTAGAGGTGTTTTGTTAAGTGGTCACCCTGATTGTAGCTTAGAGAAAATATGGCGTCTGGGGTCGTTTATCATCATTGAGGTATTAAAGCTAATTTAGCAATATTAACAAGGTTTCTGTATGGATGTTCAAATTGGAATGTTTAAATTTAAGAAGATCTTTTAAACATAAAGAAGACCTAATGATATTTCGCTACTTTAGCTAAGTTTTTCCTATAAAAATGTTAGTTTAAATTTCTTAAAGTTGATCTTTCAATATTCTCTGTTTTAAAATAATGTATACTAAAAATCTTAACAGCGGTATTTATTAGTATTTTGGGAATTTGCTATTTTGCCTTAATCTTCTAGCAGTTTCGATCTTTCTGTGGAAATGCTAATTGATTGATGTTATTTTTGTAGGATTACTCCGGTCGACAGTCTATGGACTTAGAGGAGGTCTGTGCATATTGCTTTTCTTAGAGATAATCATGATAAAGTTTCTGTTTATAATTTATTAATTTATAATTTGCTAATGTATAAAGTTATTATTATTTAATAATTTATCATTAATAATTTGCTAATTTATAGTTAAATTGTAATATGTTAATTGAATTGGAAATTTGTTAACTAATTTATTTATTGCTAAGAAGTTATACAACTATATATCAGTAAGTATATCCTTAAAGTGCCACTCTGTTCAAAGCAAATAGCAGAATAGCGCTAAACGGAAATATGAAGAATCAAGTAGTCTAGTGACAAAAGGCCACAGCCGATGTTTCAGTTAGATCTCTTAAAGTCTGAACTAAGAGCAACCAATTGATCTAAAACATGAAACTCACTGCCACCCGGCTACAAGAGTTTCCACTGCTATATCTACTCCTGTCTTCTCTTTTCTTCTTATTAACCTGTGTGGTTATGGCATGATTGAATTGTAATTTTTCCGCACGTAGTCTGGGAAATGCTGGTTTTTTAAAATTATACTATATTTGCTGTGTTTTTTCAATTTCCCTTATCATGTTGTGATACTTTACTGGATGATCGAATAGATTGGATGATCGAATAGATTGCGCACGTTTGCCTGAAAAACCGGAGGCCATCTGTTTGAATCCTAGGCGTGCGGGCTCTGACCTTGTAATTCAGAAACAGACGTTAAACTTTTATAGCTTTATGTACTAAATGCTATGTGCTTTATGTACTGTTTGCATTATGGCAAACTCTTAATTTAAGAAAATCCCAGATCCAGTGGCCAGGTCTCCAGACCGTCCTTGATCTGTTTGATGTTTTACCCGCTGATCTATTGTAGTATATTTTTGTTGTTGAGTTACTTTGTCCTCGTGTTGTGTGAAGAACGGACTAACCGATGCCTGTACGTGTCTTAGAAGGCGACTAAAGCACTAAGATCCAAACCTAAGTCATGCAGGGCTTTCGGTTGGCGAGCTAGGCTCCAGAAACTGCTACAAAATTTCCTAAAACGAATGGAAAAATATGGGATTGACTTATAATATGGTATGGGACAGAGAGGTGTAGAAAAGGTCTATTCTTATCCGGACCCTAGTTAAACCGGGGTTAAAGGGAAGATGATGCTGGTGATATCGAGTTATTTTGTGATATTGAGTTATTTAGTGTTATTGAGTTTTTGTGTTGTTGTTGCTGTTGTAGGAGATGGTGTTGTTGTTGCTGTTGTAGGAGGTGATGTTGTTGCTGTTGTAGGAGATGTTGTTGTTGCTGTTGTAGGAGAAGATGTTGTTGTTGCCGTTGTAGGAGATGTTGTTGTTGCTGTTGTAGGAGATGATGTTGTTGTTGCTGTTGTAGGAGATGATGTTGTTGCTGTTGTAGGAGAAGATGTTGCCAGGAGTGATAATGTCTAGTGGGGGTCAGGTCTTTCAAATGCTCTACTATCTGGCTGGACTTGATCAACCAAAGTACGACTTGTTTCACTTTGAATTCCTGTTCTACCTCTCTATTATCATTCTAGAAGTTCTTCTGTCAGAACTTTCAACTTAAATACGGTGTTTATCATAAATTGTAACTTAAAAACTTTGATGGGGTAATTTCTAGTGTGAGTTGGTTCTCTAGAAATGTCAGATGATGGACGAAACACTTCTACTGCAGTGACAAGCTAAATTATGATCAATTTGTATGGACTCAGATACCGCTTAGTGATGTATGAATAGATCGCTAGCTCTTTGGCATTGTTGTTAGACTTTTAATAAAAAAATTTGAGTTTTAGATCATTAATAATTAATTAGGAATTATTCATCTTCATCGTCATCTTTATTTGAATCCCAGTTTAACTAGAATCGGGATAAGAATGGAAAGTTTTCCATTCGTTAAAATATTTGTATAGCTGTTTCTGGAGCCTAGGCGCTCACCAACCGAATAATAATAATAGCCTCCGACAATTTTTATAGCGGTGTCATGGCCGGTGTCCATTCTCGAGACCGCTTTACAGGTTCCTGACAGGTTACTATTAATTCTTTACATTGTTAATCATGTCTTTGCTATTGATAGCGCCAATCTGCAGCAAGCTGAGATACAAGATTAACCTTCCATGGGCCCAAAGGGATCTGAGCTTTGAACCCAGGACGCTTTGAATGCCCTCTCTGACGTTGGTTTGGATCTTGGTGCTTTTAATTACTGATATCGTAATTTTAAAATGAGCTCTTATTGATGAATTGAATTGATGAATTGAATAATTGTCTGCTGCAGGATAACTCGCAGAGCCAGAAGTCTGCTGAGGCTGGTCCCTACCGACCCTTCCATTGTCTCTGCATTCGACTCTATCAGTCGCAAGGTGAGACCTAGAGGAAAATTATTCTAATCTTCTATTTATCCTTTTCTATAATTACTGGATGAAAAGTTCTAACTACAGAAATACTAATTATTTATTATAAATTAGTTCTTTGTTAACAAATTACATGTGTCGACGTGTACATGTATTTTCTATAGTTATAAATTGAATTAATTCTTTATTATCGATTTAAGTATTTCTATGTAATATATAAATATTCTAAAGTTCTAAATTTTAATTCTATCTAAATATGAAATTATCTAATTGGTTTACAGATTTTGTTAATTGGATAGTTACTGTTTAATATAATAGTAATTATTTTTATTATCCGTTGTTAGTGAATTTAATAATAAATTATGTGAATTACCACAACAATTCTAATATGGGGTAGTAATTTATGTTAGTGGGATGTTAAGATTTTAGGTAATAATGTTTCATATTGAGACATTTGTCTCCTGTTTGTCTTCATTTATGTCTTCTGCTGTAACAACTGTAGTTAAACTGGGATTAAAGGGAAGATGATGATGATGATGATTATGAAATTTTCTGATGGAATGGACCTAACTAATACTCTAAATTTTTAGCCTACGGTAATTCAGTCCTGCCTCATATCACATCAGAATCCAATCATAATCATATCATATCTCAATCAAATCAGATCAGAATCAAATTAGATATGGATCAAATCAGATCAAAATAAAATCATATCACAATTAAATCGGATCAGAGGCAGAACTAATTAAATTCTTAAGTAAAGCATTGGTAATTAACTGCTTATGATATCTAATATCAGACTTTAGAGGTATTTGTTATAGCTTTTGTACTGCTCTGGCAAATTGCATTGTAATTTCTAATAGTTGCAAATTGAAATGAGAATAATTTCAGTAGTTTTTAAAGTGACACTATCATTTAAAATGAAATGTATATCTCAATGTTTGCCCTGCGCTGCATAGGGTGGAGCTGCTGATTCCAGTTTGGCCCCGCCTCCTAGCCCCGCTTCTATTCATAGAAAGCCCACCTCCAGTGGCAACCTAACAGCCACGTCATCGTCATCCTCCCTGACGTCACGTCAGGCCACGCCTCCAATGGAGAAGCGAGGCTCCTCCCCTGGCTCCACCCTTAAGAGAACGCTGTCCAATAGGATCGTCTCGGTTACCTCTGGGGGCGGGAGCAGCTCGTCCAATGGCAGTAAGAGTGCGGTGGAGCTGAGTAAGATTGGCGTGATTAAAGCCACGCCCTCTGAGACTCTGGAAGCTTTGTTGGGCACGTCAGCTGGAGACATGTCTATGTTTCGTGTGCTCTATAATTTGGAGGTATCTACATAGTTTAAATTATTTAAGAGAAATTTAGCTTTCATTGTCTTAGCCTGCACTTGTTAAGCGTAGCAGTGTCTTCATAATATTGTGTATGTTGGTAGTAAAAATCGGTAGCAATTATCGTTTATGAAAGTTGTGTCGAATAAGCTAAAAACAGAAGTTTACTGGTAGTAAGTTTTAATCATCCTACAATCATCTTAATTCCCAGCCGCCCACTGCGCCGCAGTAAACTAGAATATCTTTCTTGTGACCTTCAATATGCTTCTCAAGGTCGGCAGCATCTCAGTCTTCACCTACTCGCGTCTACTCATTCAACTTCCACTGTGATCGAGCCTTGCCTTCTACTGCGACTTTTGTCTTGAACAATTTGACACCTAATAGTCTGAGACACGAGTGCAGTTATTTAGTTTTCTGTTTTTGAGTGAAAACACTCCTATGGTTGCGTAGCTTAAAATGAAATTGCAATCTATGAATGCTATCGTTGTATCGTTAATTAGGAATATCTCTGTCATGAGCTTGTTATATTTTGAAATTGTACATGTATGTATAATCCTTATAGCGTTTATTATTAAGTCTAGATGGATGTTGTACTTCTGAGCAGGTGTTAAGCAGTCGATTGATGCCGGTGTCTTCAGACAGCACAGCGCGGCGCAGCGCACAGAAGTTCTGCGACGATTTCTTGTCTGCAGGGGGTCTGGGTCTGATCATCGACATACTGCGCCGAGACGTGCAGCAGGCTGAGGTCGACTACGAGACCAGGCAGGGCTGCTACGCTATCACCCTACAGCTACTCAGGTATGCTATCACGCTACAGCTACTCAGGTACGCTACAGCTACTCAGGTACGCTACAGCTACTCAGGTACGCTACAGCTACTCAGGTATGCTATAGCTACTCAGGTATTCTGCAGCTACTTAGATATGCAATCATCCTACTGCTACTCAGGTATGCTACAGCTACTCAGGTATGCTACAACTACTTAGATATGCTATCACCCTACTGCTACTCAGGTATGCTACAGCTACTCAGGTATGCTATCACCCTACTGCTACTCAGGTATGCTACAGCTACTCAGGTATGCTATCACCCTACAGCTACTCAGGGCTGCTACGCTATCACCCTACAGCTACTCAGGTATGCTACAGCTACTCAGGGCTGCTACGCTATCACTCTACAGCTGTTTAGGTATTCTACGCAATCACCCTACATTTACTCAGGTATGCTATCACGCTACAGCTACTCAGATATGCTATACTATCACCCTACAGCTACTCACGTATGCTACAGCTACTCAGGGCTGCTACGCTATCACCCTACAGCTACTCAGGTATGCTATGCTATCACCCTACAGCTACTCAGGTATGCTATGATATCACCCTACAGCTACTCAAATATGCTACGCTATCACGCTATTGCTACTCTAATATGGTATGCTATCACACTGCAACTACTCTGGCATGGTATGCTACAACACTACAGAATCTCGTGCTTGCTACGTCGCAGCTACTTCACTATATAGTGCTGTTTGATAACGTGTGACTTGCGTTGATCAGAATATATCTGGATACGCTGGCTACCATTTGTTAGCTACTATTGCTGTTTGTGGCTGAGCTTTTACTTTGGCATTTTACATGGAACAGCTTTAAACTTGATGTATAGCCATTTGTTAATTGATTGATACCTATCTCTTGATTCATTGATCAATTTACGCAGATGTTTGCTATGCGGGGAGGAGGTGAGTGGGGGGGAGGCTGCCCAGCAGATCGCTGCTGAGGCCGCACGACGTACGAGCATAGGGGAACTACCCAGTGCAGCTGCTTCTGCTGCTGCAGCTGCTGCTGGGTCAGCCCCTTCCAGCCTGGAGTATACTGGACCGCCAGCTGGAGTCAAAGCTATTCAGGTAGATATAACTGATATCTGTAACTAGTCCAAGTAGGAGATATGTACTGTTTTCCCCGTGTTGTGTCCGAGTCGTTTGAAGAATTTGACCAACCGGTGACTGCACGTGTCGTATAAGGCGACTAAAGCACTAAGATCCATACCAACGTCAGAAAGGGCATTCGGATGGTGAGTGCCTAGGCTCCAGAAAAAATTTAAAGAATGGAAAAGTCTCAGATAGGGGATTGGCTGGTGGTGTGGTGTAGGACAGAGAGGATTTGAGTCAGTCTATTCGAATCCCGACCCTAGTTAAACTGGGATTCAAGGGAGGATGATGATGATGATGAGGAGATATGTACTGTAATGCAGTTATAAATGTCTAATTCAGTTATATTGTGTTTACGTTTTTGCTCAGAAATAGTTAGAATAATGTAGGGAATTAATTTATGTATTTGTGTTGTGAAATATTATCAGGTATATATATATATGTTTTCTGGTTAGTTCCTGGGTGACTTTCAGGCTTAGCTTCGTAGTTTTATATGTAATATCTTGCTCGGATAATTTAAGCATATCCAAAGAGTCTGTTGATTTATAAGTTTTGTAAACTGTCAATACTTTGCTTAGTTTTTTGCTGGTTACATTATTAGATTTATCACTTTTCTTTAGTTAAAGTAAAAATTTATAGTCAATTCATAGTAGCAAGCCGTATTTCTAGGTCAATATTTCGCAGTATTGAAATACTTTTCTTCCAATAAAGTGTTATCTTATTGAATGAAAAGTAGTTTAATACTAGCTACATTAAAATTACAAAAGAACTTAGCTTAAAGAGCTTTGGTCTCTTCCTGTAAGATTTTATCTTATTGCAAGAGAAGTATGCTCTTCATATCAATGTGTGTAGCTATGTGTGTGTATGTATGTATGTGTGTATGTATGTATGTATGTGTATGTATGTATGTATGTATGTATATATGTATGTATGTATGCATGTATGAATGTATACATATCCATGTGTTTTTATCGCGCAGACTATGGGCACGACAGAGTTTGCTGATATGATATCCTATCTGATTCGTGTGGCGTGGGCGGCTACAGCCGGACGGCTACAGCTGGTTGGCTCACTGCAGCCGATAAAGAGCGACAACACGCCGGTAAACTCTCCCGGTCACGCCATGGACACAGGGGTGTGTGGATACAGCAGCAGCAGAGAACTGAGCATTGGCAGCACTGGTAGGCTTTATCTTCTGCTCGCTAGCTTCTTCATGCAACTCCATGTAGGCCTATATGTGACTTAGTTTATTGCATCATCTTTCCTTAAGTCCCAGTTTAACCAAGGTCGGGATACGAATAGACTTTCTTTTATCCATTCGTTTAAGTTTTGTGGCAATTACTGGAACCTAGGCGCTCACCAACCGAATGCCCTTTCTGACGTTGGTATGGATCCTAGTGCTTTAGTCGCCTTCTACGACACGTGCAGTCACCGGTTGGTCAAATTCTTCAAACGACCCGGACACGGCACGGGGATAACTTAGTTTATTGCTATAATCTAATAATTCTTAAATTGTGGGTTGCCTTTATTTAAGCGAGCATCAATCTTTAATTAATGTGATTATGATTCTCGTGGTTTTAAAATTACGAACCCTCTGCATGCCTTTCGTTATTTGAAATTTTTATCTCATAAGCTAATTCCATTCGTTTGTCGGAGCAAACTACTCGACTCATTAATCTCTGTATTAATTAAATATCTTCAAAAAAACAAATAAATTGTGACCTCAACTATAGATATTTTATTCACATTCTGTAGCTCAGTGTTAAAATTATTAATGTACAGGTGATGAAATCATAACTTTAACTAGGTAATAACTATGTTGTTCGACAGCGGTCAGTAGGTGCAGCGTGCAATTTCCTTGCTCTTCCCTTCACTTACATGCTATTCCAGCGAAAACTGACGTTAAACTTGGTCTTAGCCTTAGCCTTAATGTTGTAAGAGGGTAAGTTTGGCTTTGCCTAGCAGGCTTATTACATGCAGTGTTTACTTTAAAAAAAGTAAACACGCGTTATAGTGAAATGATCAATTATGTTGATATCTGTCACTTTTTAATACCATATGTTTAAACCGTTAGGTAATTATTTATTCCATTTTCCGTGTAATCAGTCCTGTGAATGTCCGAGATTTTACTCCCAGATCAACCCGGCTGGGATTCGAACCCACAAGGGTTCAAATCACCTCAGGATCTGTCATTTAAAACTTCACGACGTTACCCCTACTCTATTAAGACAGTCTACGTGACACTTTCAGGATCAGGCACAAGCTCGTGTAGCGAGGGAGACGTGACATGTCTGCACGCAGGTGTGTGTGTGAGACAGAAAGCCGTGTCAGCTAAAGATGTCTACATAGCTGAGGAAGCTGTCGAGCTGCTGGTCACGTGTCTGCAGCTGAAGTCTGCTCTGCTGCGTTAGTCTGACGCCATCTTGATTATATTCCTCTTTGTAATTTGACTATACTTCTATAGTCTGACGCCATTTTTCTACTTATGATAACTTGACTGGACTTTTTCCTGCTTTCCGTGAGAAAAATGAATCGAGTCTACTTCTAAATGAAATGATCTACTTGCATTGCACATCATAGAATGTATTACAGCTTAAAGTGACCGGGGAACTTTTCGCAGTAGAAACTAAAGTTAATTTCTATTAAATTTTAATTTAAAAAGAAATATTATGAAAATTTAGTGATTGAACTTAATAAAGTGTAACTGTGAATAATTTGTTGATTATATTAAGTGCACTGAACGTGCAATTCTAACTAAGTAAAAGTATCTGTTGCTTGCCGTCTTCTGTCAGTTTCGGATTAATCGAACCCAGATATCGTATTAATTATTAAAATCTCTTCTTGTAGCTGCGTTCTACACGCTTCCTTTCGTTGGCGACTTCATCATTGAGGTGCTGGTGGGGGCGACTCAAGAGTCAGTGCGCGACAAGGCGGTGCAGCAGTTTGTGCGGTTGAGTGAAGTCAGGTGCGACAGCGCGACGAGTGCGACAGACGGGCAGCACGTTCAGACACCTCGACAGTTCCTACTCCGCACTCTGCTCAAAGCTAGACTGCCTTTCTGGGTCTCTTCGACCGTGACCCGTGGCGCCAGCTATAGGTGGGCTTTTGATTGTACTAGCGGCGAATTAGATGAATTGTTAATATTTAGTATATTATTATATTATATTTAATATATTATGTCTATACCTCTGTTCTAATTCTTTTAGCTCTTGATTTTCTTTAGCTATTTAGTGGTATTTAATGGTTAAAGTGTGGCGCTTAGCTATGGTTAGTTTTTATAAGAAGTAATTCTAATGTTAATGAATAGTTTTAGATTTTAAATATACTAGAGTGAGGTTTTCTGCTCACTCTCTATCTATCTCTCTCGCTGTCTCTGTTTCTCTCTCTCTCTCTCTGAATTGTTTTGCCAAACTAGTGCACATGAGATGTACATTTCTTGATGCTAGCTACCTTTCTTCTTTTAACGGAATTATTGAAAAGTCATAATTCCAATTGTATTCTTGTTACATTTAATTCGCAGCACTAAATTCGTCCTTTAGTTTATATTATATTTACATCACCTAACAATTGATGAGCCTAATTCTTTATTTACTGTCTGATGACCGAATTGGCAATGCACCTGCATAATGATTATGAAGCCATGTGTTCAAAATCTTTCCGGAGCCGTCTCTGATTGTACTCATATGATAAGGAAATCTACTTTCAGTATTCATTTATTTTCAGTTTCCATATTGTTTTGTCAGCTGAGGGAGCATTAAGTCAGGTTGAATATCTTATCAGACCTTAGTTGTGTGGACTACATTACAATTAAAATATTACTTTATATTGTGTAGGCTACTTTTTGTAGTTATGCTACCATATTTTTTATGAAAATAATAAAGATGCATATTAAATGATTATACTCTGTAGATAGGAATACTACATTCGCCCACTGCGTAGTATGCATTTCTCAAATCCTGTTGGCCCTTTTTATTTGTAAGCATATTTACACTCATTTATATGGATGATTTCTTCCGTGACACTCTTGCTGAGAAACTTTTATGAACCAATTATTGCAGTTCAAAATAAGAAAATAATTTACCAGTTAAATGCAGATGATTATGTCGACTTTCTGTAGAATGTTGAGAAACTGCAAGCAGTACTTTCAACTGATGAGCCGACTGATTGCACAACTAACTGGTTAGCCACAGCTATTAGCTTACTACATCTAAACGATGCTTGTTTCTTTCTACTATACTGATGCTTGTCTTTAACTTGCTTAATTTTTTTAATCGAATTTTTCTCATACATTTAATCTTTTCTCAGACATTTAATGTGTATCTTCAAAAATAAATGACAATATATTTATATTAAATATGTACTGATAGTAATAAGTACTGAGAAGAATAAAAGAAGACTTAGAATTTAAAACTGGCTAATTGCTATATTTGTTCGTAACGCGCTTGTCATATTGCTGAATTTGGAGGGCTCAAGTTTGCAATCTGCGTACTGAATTTTTAAATGTTTTCATGAAATTAATTTGACCAATCAATCTGTAGCACAACTTCCTCTTATATATAAGCTTTCAATAAATTTTAATATATATTCATCCATTTAAAATTTTGCAAACCTACCTACCTAGGTAACCTTTTGTTACCTTTTGCAAACTCATTTTCCACCTTGGAAGACCGAGTGTTGGTAAAAGCTTAGGATGGAAAAATCTCATGGTGATGGAAAGTTATTAATAAATCCGCGCCGGCTGCAATTGATGCGCCATCAAAAGGCAACGATTACTAATAACCATGGAGAGGAAGGAGGAAATGGGTCTTAGACTAGCATCTGTGCTTCCTGACCCAGTGTGCCGTTATGTTATGTTATTTAAAATTTTATAATCTTTCAAATCACTGCCTATTATAATGAGGTTTCTACTCAGAAGACATTAACATTAATTTAGTTAAATTCTTATCTCCAATGTTTTTTTGTAACATATTTTCTCTAGTACACGTGCCGTTGAAATACTATTCAACGGCAAGTGAATACTGTTATAATAATACTGTTTGCTATTCAAATCATTCCAATTTATTCTGTAGTGGCAGAAGCGAAGCAGCTGCAGCTGAACATTGGACAGAAGGTTGAGGACGAGATCGGATGGTTGAGCAACTTTGTGCCGAGTGAAGACAGCGCTGCTGCCAGACGTGATGTAGACAACTCTCTGCTAGCAGGGCATCTCCTGCTTATCAAGACCTTCCTCGCCACTGACTCTGTCAACAAAGCTGATATAGGTCTGTGAACAAAGCTGATATAGGTCTGTGAACAAAGCTGATTTAGGTCTGTCAACAAAGCTGATATAGGTCTGTCAACAAAGCTGATATAGGTCTGTCAGCAAAGCTGATATAGGTCTGTCAACAAAGCTGATATAGGTCTGTCAACAAAGCTGATATAGGTCTGTCAACAAAGCTGATATAGGTCTGTTAACAAATTAGCTTAACTATTAAGGAATTATAAGTGTGACGTTATGCGTTACTTCAGAATGACAGACAGAACTGGCTTATTATATTATATATTTCTTAATAGGTGCACTAATTATAAATTACAGCTCTGTCATTTGTTACTATCAACTTAAATTCATATGCCCAATATATATTGAACTTTTATAGCAGCATCATAACGCTAAATTCAGTTCTCTCATGTCGACAATAACTTTCTAGCGATTTTGTCCCCTCTATGTTTACTTTTTCGCATATATTTTGTCATATTTTTCAGTCCAAAATGTTAACGTTAAATGTTGCGTTTCTGTTATTTATAAGCCTACGCAGTGTAGGCTTATATTGAAAACAAGTTCTTCATGTACAGGAAATTTTTAGATACTGATTTATGAAGATTCTTATGCTACATTAGTAGAACATCGCCTTAGGATTGAGAGATTAGAGATCAAATCCAGGTTCAGTTAAAATTGATCAATTTTCCTAGATGTGTGCAGTTTTGCACACAGGTACATCTAGTAATTTATTATTTAATTAACTAAGAGTTTCTCATGGTAATCTGCATATACGGGTAAATATTAGTTTTTTAAACTTTATATCTACGCTATTTATGTGTATGCATGTAAATTGCGTACAAGTAGATTAAACTCAAATATGGTACTAGTAAATTTTTAACTACTATCAAGTCTGTTTATTTTAGTCTAGTCTGAGCGCCCAGGCTCCAGAAATTGCTGCACAAATTTTAACGAATGGAAAAGTCTCAAATAGGAGATCGACTGATGATATGAAGTAGGACAGAGAAGATTTGAGACAGTCTATTCATATCCCGACCCTAATTAAACTGGGCTTCAAGGGAAGATGATGATGATGATGATGATGATGATGATGATGATGATGATGATGATGATAAGTCTGTGTATTGTTTTGACGATGTAGGAAAGACAATGATAGGAGACATTCTGCACGATTTTCTCTTTCCTGCCTCGAAGCTCATACACGACGCCATGTCTAATCTAGACAACAGTGCTACCAGCTTCCAGCCAAAGTGAGTGCCGTTTCCTTTCTAATCTCCCTCGTCTGCGCATATGTTGTTAGCTAATACTACTGTGCAGTTGGTATTTGAGAAAAAAACAGCCAAGATTAACATTCTGTAAATTGTTTGCTGCCGTGTCAGATTTCAGTTGATAGGCCTAACATATTTTGCTTGAATTGTCTGTAGATGCAGTAACTCAGAGTCCATTCGTATCCCGATCCTAGTTAAACTGGGATTCAGCCTAAGATTATGATGATGGTGATGAGTGATTGATTGATGGGTTGATTGGCCGATTGACTGATACATTGATTAATTGATGTATTGATTGATTTGTCTGTAGATGCAGTAACTCAGAGTCACGTGTTGCGGCGTACGCCGTGTTGTGTGAGCTGGCTCACGGCTGTGTAGAGAACCTGGCGATCATCTCCAAGGAGCTGATCAGCATTCATCATCAGTCGAATCCTGAACTAGCAGGGGAGTGGGAGGTGGCTGTTCTATCTCTCTATTGAATGTCTTAATAGCTTCTATTGAATGTCTTTATGGCGTCTCTGACATCATCCTTGTATGAGGAAACGGACGTTAAACCTTTATTATGTATTATTAAAGCGTAGGAGTAATGTCATGAAGTTTTAAATAACAGATCCTGAGGTTAATTGAACCCTCGTGGATTCGAATTCCAGCCACGCTGATCTGAGAGTAAAATCTCGGACATTCACTGGACTGGTTTTACGGAAATGGTCTAAATTGCGTAACGTTTTAAACATGTGATATTAATAGTGATAGATTTAAACATAGTTGATCCTTTCACTAAAATGCGTGTTTACTTTGTTTTACTTTTTTATTATATGATTGTATAGTAATATTTGGCCAGTGTGATTAGTAATTTGTGGCTAGTTAATTGGTATCTTTCGATAAATATTCTGTTTTTTCACCCTATTCTTGGCTATTTGTAGCTGTATTTTTTCAAAATAAATTCTTATATATTGTGACTGTTTATAGTTGATCTTTTGTTTCTGAAATTTTTTCTAAACTGCGTGTTTCAAATCTGTGTGAAGTGATGTGTAGTCATGTAGTTGTAGGAACATACAACATCATCTGTTGAAGAAATGGGTTTAGCCTAAACAATTATTGTTACAGGTAATTCTATTTCTCTTTAAATGGCCAAGAACAAGACTCGAGAAAGAAGCGAGTTTCTGAAATCAAAAAGATCAGCCAAATGGAAAGGGATTTAAAATAAATCCTGTGACATGCCTGAGATTATTATATCCTAATTGATTGATTATTTTTATATCTTAATTGATGCGTTGATTGACTGACGGACTGGTTGACTGACTGACAGTGTGATTGATTGATTTACTGACTGACTGGCTGGTTAACTGATTGATTGATTGATTCACTGACTGACTGACTGACTGACTGACTGACTGACTGACTGGCTGGTTAACTGATTGATTGATTGATTATGACTTCAGTACCTGCCACCCGTGGAGAGCAGATCAGTGGCGGGGTTTGTAGGACTACGTAACGGTGGCGCCACCTGCTACATGAACTCTGTCATACAGCAGCTGTACATGACGCCTGGCCTGGCTGACCAGCTGCTCGCTATAGACGTCGAGAACATAGACGAGGAGAGGTTAGTCCTTTCAAGTGTTGCACAGACTTAGTAAGTCCTCAAGTGTTGGAGGTCTCATTTATATTAGTTCTGCTGTTTTCTGCTGTTAAGTCTGTGCAAGTATTGCAAGTCTCGTTTAGATTAGTTCTGCTATTAAGTGTCTGCTAGTGTTGCAAGTCTCGTTTAGATGTTTTCAGATGTTTTCTGCTTGTCTGCTGCAGTAATATAACTGTCATTTAAATAAAGTACTGAAGTAAATATACTTTTCTAAATCTATTTATTAAGGAAATTTAAAGTACTAATTGTCAGTTACATATGATTTTGTGTCTCACTTGTCATTAATATATGTGTTGACCTAAAGGAATTTAAATGCTATAAAATTATTAGATGACTAGATTTTATTATATTTTATTTTCATGTTATATTTCTATTAGATTCTAAACTGAAGTATTTGGTACGACACAGTTCGAGTGTATAATCTTTTCGGTCAGTTTGCTCGATATTGTCGTAGTCTTTCCTAAACTCTGTTAGGTAATACAATCAGTAGAAGCTAGTTAGTATAACATCTGATTACTATTTCTATCTTCCATTCAGCAGAATATCACAGAACGTTAACGGTCTTGTAATATTAAACGTGTTGTTGCTGCTGTTTATTGTAGCGTCCTGTATCAGATACAGCAGGTAATGGGCCATTTGCAGGAGAGCAAGCTGCAGTACTATATACCTGAGAAGTTCTGGCAGGTTTTTAGACTGTGGGGTAGCGCCGTGAGGGTTCAGGAGCAGCAGGACGCTCTCGACTTCTTTCAGGCGCTCATTGATCAACTCGACGAGCAGACTAAAGTTAATACCTTTATTTCCTTAACTTTGTTTATATTTTATAATTTTCTCATTGATCAACTCGACGAGCAGACTAAAGTTAATACCTTTATTTCCATAACATTGTTTCTATTTAATAATTATCTCTTTATCTACTATTTGTTATGATATTCCTGATATTTCACGGATCAAATTGCTGGTGACTACCAGTGACTTACCAGTAATTACTGTTACCTTAATCTTTTTGACGGTAGCTCGAGTGTGTCGAGTCGTCTTGAAGAGAAGTCTTGTGCTTCTGAACGTTGACGTTAAACACACTACAACCTACCTACTATTTGTTAAACTATTTTTCTATTATTCTTGATGTTAAAAACACTACAACCTACCTACCTACTATTTGTTAGGAAGTTTTTGTGTTATACTATAGTGTTCATTAATTATCATAAATATAGATATTTACTATTGTCGGTGTGATGGTACTTCTATTATGAATATCATAATATTATGATATAATATTATGATATAATATTATGATATAATATTATGATATAATATAAGATATTCATAATATTATGATATAATATAAGATATTCATAATATTATGATATAATATAAGATATTCATAATATTATGATATAATATAAGATATTCATAATATTATGATATAATATTATGATATAATATTATGATATATTGTCATGCAGTACTTAAGTCAGTCTTGCTGTTTAGGAGTACTTTGGTTTTGCTCATTAGTCCTTAATGCTGTAATAGCATTGTGTTCATGCTAATCTTAAACACCCGAACTGGCGAAACACTTTCTGTCCGTTGTACTTTATTCAGTAATATAATTTAACTAACTTTATGCATTTGAATAATTTTTTATGCACCAAAAATATTTCTATTATTTGTGAATAATGACAATTGTAATTATGACTTTTCTGTTAGAAATTAGGCAAAGAACCGATATGCAAGAAGAGCTTTCAGGGTCTCTACTCTGATCAGAAAATTTGTAGAGGCTGTAATCACCGGTTTGTACAAGAGTCATACACTTTTCTTTATTAGTCTTTTCTATTATAATTATTTATTTCTCTGTGTGGGCTTAATTTATAGACGTTATGTCATAAAGAGATGATTAGCTTCTGTCAATTAATACTTATGTTCTAAGCAATTCCTAGATTGAAGATCTAGCTTAAATTTAATATGCTGTTCTATCATTGTGAATGAAAACATATAAAGCAAACTGTGTCATGCTACTCTCTCTCAATTTCTAACTTATGTACTGTAAATATATTGCAATATTTCTATGTTTAGAACTTTTATCAAAATCAATCAATCAATAAAAATTTAACGTGCGATTCCTCGCCATAAGATAATGTCAGGGACGTCTCTTGCAGACTCTACAAAAACAGGCGCCAAAGCACCACACGATGACGACTAAGTACACAGAGACCACAAGATAAAGCGAGATAAAAACAGTGCAAGTCCAAGACCCAAAGCAAGCGGGTCAAAATTTAGACCTATGGTGAAATGAGATGGAGTTTTCGCTTGCCAAGAAAAGTACCAGTACAATTACGAGATCGAAGATCTTGTGGGATAGAGTTCCATATTGTCGGAGCAGGAAACTTGAAGGAGTGTTTGTCCATGGCAGATTTAATGTTTGGTATAGTGAGAAGGTGTTTACTAGATGAACGAAGACTAACGTCAACAGGTTAGATAGATTGATAAAAGGTCAGATAGATAAGATGATGTACTATAATTGAAACCTTGGAAAATTATTCATTCATTTTAAAACCATTCATTTATACTGACAAAGAATCCAAATGATACATGCAGATACATATTCTGTGTTTCATATTGTTAAAGAGTTTTATATATTTTATAATGTATTTACTGTACGTTATTATAGATAAGTATTCTATGTCTCGTATTGTAATGTTTATATTGTATTTATTGCAGTTTTTTTATGTATACTCTCTGTCTCGTACAGTTTATACTGTGTGTATTGTATGCTGGCAGATACGAGCAGGAGGAAGCGTTTTTCTCGCTCAGTGTGACGGTGAAGAACGCCACATTGCAGGACTCGCTCGATCAGTTTGTTAAGGGAGAACTGCTGGAGGGAGAAAACGCTTATTTCTGTGAGAAGTGCGGTGTCAAGGTAGCGTTGTTCTCTCTGCCTACGATTCTCTGTTGATTCGTTATAATTAGCGTTCCTTAGAAAACGCTTATTTCTGTGAGAAGTGCGGTCTGTCTGATTCTTCTTTGATTTTTTTCTGATTTTATTTACGAACTTCTCTTGAGCATTCATTTGTTTAAATTATTTTTAAAATGGGCGAATGTAGTGAAATACCACCGAGGCTTGCAGAAATTAATTAGTGTTAATTTATTATTTAATGAAAGCATGAAGTCTGTCATTATAGCTTTGCGGTTGTTTTTGAGGATTTTCTTTGCAATTTAAAACAAAAAAATTTCACACATTTTTTAGTGAAAGAGGCCTCTAGATTACGTATAGTAGTTTGATGTAACGATTTTTTATTTTTTTTGAGGTCCTAGGACCGTCTTCATTCTGCTCATTTATTTCTATTTGATTCCACAGTGCTCGATGTTGTCATGGACAACAGTAGCACTCTAATCACATTGCTGTTGTTGTTTTTATGTTGACTCCTAGATAAGTACATTATTGATAATGTGCATGATTTGGTTATTCATTACACTTTTAAAGTATTGATATGACAATATTTTTGTTGACTTAGAGAAATACAGTGAAGTGAATGTGCATATAATTTAAGGTATTCAATGCGCTTGTATTTGTAATATTGATTTAATAATAATTCATTGTTATTGAGGTCCTAGGACAATCCACATTCTGCTCATCGGTTTCGATTTGGTTCCACAACACTCGATGTTGTCATGGGCAACAGTAGCACTCTAATCGCATTGCTGTTGTTGTTTTTATGCTGACTTCTAATATTGGTATAAGGAAATTTTTTGTTGACTCTCAGAGGAGCACAGTGAAGAGGATGTGCATAAAGACTCTGCCTCCTGTTCTCTGCATTCAGCTCAAGAGGTTCGACTTTGACTGGGAGCTGAACAGGGCCATCAAGTTCGACGATTTGTTCAAGGTTACTATTTGTATATGCAGTCTATGGCTGGAGCTGATGTAATGTTAGTTGGTCTGAACCGCGACCTACTACTGCTGGTACTGATGTGGTGAAGTAGCAGAGTATTAAATTCTACGAGTTGAGTTTTTGTTTTAAATTTTGCTCTAAACGTCTTACGGAGTTTTAAATTTGTGTTTTAAGCAATTTGAAAGAGTGCATGTAATTATATCCTTTCATCAAATATTTCAATTTAAAATATTTTTTAATGTCGAAGTAGCTGTAAGTGTGTTAGATAATGTCATGACATTTAAAATGGTTGTATCTAAAGTACTAGGATCAGATACCGGTAGAGCATATCAGAGAGTAAAATATCGGGCATTCATAGAACTGGTAACAAGGATAATTGACTAACTGCCCAATGGTTAAACATGTGGCATTAATAGCGATACACAGCATCACAGATGATCATTTCACTCTAATGCATGTTTACCTATTATAACTTTTGTAGTGTTAATTGAAGGCTGGTCGCGGATTAAAGCTCTTGATGTGCTTCCCGGTGTGCTTCATTAACCAACTAAAAGTCCTTTTTTCTGCTAAGAATCCCGTTTATATGTAGCATGCTACATTGCTGTGTTGATAATTTACTTATAGCATGCTACATTTCTGTGTTATAGTTTACATGAAGCATGCTACATTGCTCGGTTGATAGTTTACATGTAGCATGCTAAATTGCTCTGTTGATAGTTTCTATGTAGCATGTTAATATATTGCTGTGTTGATAGTGTACTTGTAGCATGCTATATTGCTGTGTTGATAGTTTATATGTAGCATGCTACATTGCTCTGTTGATAGTTTCTGTGTAGCATGCTACATTGCTCTGTTGATAGTTTACTTATAGCATGCTACATTTCTGTATTATAGTTTACATGTAGCATGCTACATTGCTCTGTTGATAGTTTATATGTAGCATGCTACATTGCTGTGTTGATAGTTTCCGCTGGTGCTGGACATGGAGCCGTACACTGCGGAGGGGATGGCGTGGAGAGAGGCAGTCAGTGATACGAGCAGGGGAGGGGAGGCAGAGGATAACAATGAGGCTGAGGCAGATTTAGCGTCTGATGCTAGTCGATGTAAAGACTCTACCGGTATGATTTTGATTTCTGTTTTAGAAATTCTCTGCAAGATAAGATGCGTCTCTGTGTAATCAAGATTCATGCAATGAACGCTAAATTTTTTTAGTGCACTTTTTCTCCTCGTGAATCATTTTCAGTGTTAACTCGAATTGGCTTGGTTTAAGTTTCGAAATTCAGAAGTAAAAGCTTTTTCTTCAGCATTTGTTAGTTTATATAATAGATTAAGGTATGCCGCTGCAGTGAAATTCATAAGATTGGATGAATATCTTCATTGTAGAAGTAAGCTGATTTCAATCTCAAGAAGAACATTTTACAACTACGAAATTTGTGGTGTAATTTACAAATATTTAAAAACAGGCACTAAATTAGCATTATGTTATATTAACAACTACGAGGAGCAGTTAATGTAATTAACAGAACTAGGTGTTAATTGAAATGAACGTGGTATCCAGTTGTTCCATACAACTAAGCTACCTCTATGAATAAAACTGTTATTAATTTATTCATATCATATAAGATTTCTAATGTTACTTAAACTGCAGCTATTTGTCAGAGGAAGTACAGAATAGCCATTCCATTCGGCTAAACAATTCATTTGAATCATTTAAAATTATATCTGTTTTTTATTCGCAGACACTTTGCAAGCTGAAGAATGTAAGATGGAAGCTACACCTTCGACACCTCGTAAAGGTCAAGGTTTAACTCTACCCACCAATCAGATGTCGACAGCTGTCAATGCGAGGCATATCAACTATGAACTGGTTGGAGTGGTGGTACACAGTGGACAGGCTAATGCTGGGCACTACTACTCGTATATCAAAGATAGAAGGTTGGTTTTTCTGTTAAATTTAAAGTAGTGCACACTTTTAACTGGATTTAACTAGATTTCATAGGCGCTCAATTCCACTGCTAGCCACTGGTATAGTTGTGTACCTACAACTGAATTTAACTGGATTTCTTAGGTGCTCAGTCTCACTGCTAACCACTGGTAGTTATGTTACTGACTGCAGATTAAAAGTTTAGTCATTTGTTGAAGAATAGAGATTGTGTAAGATATCAGTCAATGTTTAAGTGTACGATTGAGTATCACATATAGTTGTGCGAGTAATACATTGTTACTAGAGTAGTACAGTGTCTCTATGAGTAGCATAACTAATAGTGGAAAGATTATAATCACTGAAATAAATTTTTAAAATTGAAACTTTTATGTTATCTCTGAGGTAACAATGATGTGTATTTTGACAGCATTTTTTAGAAATTTTCTTGACAAACATGTCTTTGAAGTTAATAAGTTTGATTTTTAAGGGGTAACTACATGAACAATCCGAAGAAGGGGCGCTGGTATAAATTCAACGACACAGTGGTCGAGGAGTTTGAGATGACGGAGGCAGCTCTGGAGGCAGAATGCTTTGGTGGAAAATATCGCATGAAAGTCTATGATAATGGTGTGTGATATATGTCCGTTAGATTAAAAAAGCTAAAGGTTAGCGTTAGCTTTCTGTCTCGAGATCATATCAGTGACGAAACGCGAACTGGATTTGAACCGGATACTTTATAATAGTCGTACAACTTGCCTTCATGCTACTGACTCGGCCCAGACTTGAATTCACTCATTCACTCATTCATTGACTCACAATCCTTCACTAATGAGAAGGATTGTGAGTTGTCGATGTTGTGGACATTTTGCTATTTCATTGTGTTTGTTTTAGTTTATGTCTTTTCATTTTATTAATATTCTCATTTTCATTGTAATGGAACTGTTTATGTTTACTGTTTATGCAGTATCTAGTCTAAACAACAACAAGAAAGAACGTTTGAGATACTGGAACTGTTAATGTTTAATGTTTGTGCAGTATCTAGTCTAAACAACAACCAGAGAGAACGTTTGAGATACTGGAACTGTTTATGTTTACTGTTTATACAGTATCTAGTCTAAACAACAACCAGAAAGAACGTTTGAGATACTGGAACTGTTCATGTTTACTGTTTATGCAAGTATCTAGTCTAAGCAACAACCAGAAAGAACGTTTGAGATACTGGAACTGTTCATGTTTAATGTTTATGCAGTATCTAGTCTAAACAACAACCAGAAAGAACGATTGAGATACCGGAACTATTTATTTTTTAATAAATAACCCATACATGACTCTTACACATACAAAAATGCAACAAGAACCAGAACAGCAAATAGGCTGTGCATATATTGGGATCTAAGACAATTACTTATAGAATTAGGCATATAAACCTTCAATAAGCTCAGAACATCGAAATACTTAACTAGCATATTAGTATTGTGTTTAATGTTTGTGCAGTATCTAGTCTAAACAATAATCAGGAAGAACGTTTGAGATACTGGAACGGATATCTGCTGTTCTATGAGAGACTGGAGGACGCGAGAACTCCAGTGTCTGCCAAGAAGAGCAAGATCAGCACAACGTGGAAAGTGCCTGCCGCTGTCGATAAAGTCAGGTACATTGATTCATTCATTCCTTCATCCACGCGCTGACGAATTGATTAAATGAATTAATCAAATTGGATTGATTAATTCATTTAATCAATTCAATTTGATTAAATGAAGAAAAAGCTGAAAAAAGCTGGTAAAGCTAAGGTTAACGTCAGTTTTCTCACTCGAAAGCAATGTCAGTGACGGGCGAGCCAAGGATTTGAACCTACACCTACTCATCCGCGGTCGAGTATCTTACCGACTTTGCCACTGGCTCCAGCCTATTAATTCATTTGTCCACACTTTGGTTAGCTGATTCATTCATTTATGCGTTGATGAATCAAGTAATGTGTTAATCGACATATTGGATGATTGATTTATTTATTCACACTAGATTGATTCTTTGAATTGAGGGTATTGGAATGTTACTCTTAAACCTGCAATGGTTTTAATTGATGTGGCGCATCAGTTACAGTCGGGGCGGATTTAAGAATAACTTTTCAACTCCAGCTTTCTCAAAATGCAACGATTACTAATAACTATGGAGAGGAATGGAGGAAATAACGAAAAACTACAACAGCAACTAACAATGGAAACTATGTATCACATGCTGCGTGTCATGTGTGTATCGTCATCATCATCATCTTCCCTTAAATCCTAGGTTAACCCGAGTCGGGATACGATTAGACATTCAAAGTGTATCCATTCGTTTACGTTTTTGTAGCATGTGTGTACACGAGAAAAAAATGTATTTTTGTCGGTGTTCTAGTTTTTATCGACATTGCTGTATAATTTCGATCTTGTTAAATGTGTTGAATGTCTTGATAGCGTATTGGTAACGCCATGAAGTTTTAAATGACAGATCTTGAGGTGAATTAAATCCTCGTCGGTTCGAATTCCAGCCGCGCAGATCTGAGAGTAAAATCTTGGACATTCACTGGACTGGATACACGGAAGATGGTCTAAATTGCCTAACGGTTTAAACATGTGATATCAAAAGTGATAGGTATCAACACAGTTGATCATTTCACTATAATGTGTGTTTACTTTTTTTTTGATTGCCTGACAGCGGGGTGGCGGGCAGCCTGGTGGCTAGAGACAGACAGGATAGCCTTAAACAGCTCACCGAGCTCGTGCACAAGGGAGAGCGGCGCGGCTTGTTCGGCAGTCGTATGCCGGCGCGCGTGCAGCAAGTCGTGCGCGAGGAGAACCTGCGCTTTATGAAGAATCGCAACATCTACGACTCCGATTACTTCAAGTTCATCCTCGACCTGGCTGGCAGAAATCTGGTATGTTGTGTCGGTAAGATATTCGATGTGCGGGGTTCAAATTCGTCCATGAAATCGCTTTCGAGAGATGAAATTGACATTAACATAAAAAAGTCTGAAATCTGGTATGTAGTGTCGGTAAGATATTCGACCGCGGATCAGTGCATACGGGGTTAAAACCGTCACTGATATCGCTTTCAAGAGATAAAGCTAAGAAGCTAAGGTTAATGTCAGTTTTCTCACTCGTAATCGATGTCAGTGACGTGTGAGCCAAGGATTTGAACCCGCACCTACTGATCCGCGGTCGAGTATCTTACAGACTCCGCCACTGGCTCCAGCCAGATGAAACTGACGTTAACATCGGCTTTATAGCTTTTACCGTCATGCTTTTACTGTCGTCATAAACAGAATCTCCCAAGGATAATGGTGTATCAAAAGTAATGTTATAGATGATTTAAAGATCTACTAGTATGTGGACATGGAGAGGAAAATGGAAGATAGAGAAGAGTGGAGGCGTTGTATGCCATGGACCTGCCAGTAGGCAGTGCACGAAGATAGTTAGATACCGTCAAGTTTTTATAAGGATTTAGTTTTGTTACTACTGTTTGCCACATTGGTTTATTGGGCTTTATAAATTTAAGTTCATAGAACACATATTTACAATCTGCTGAATCCGTCACACATTCTGTTACTATACGTTACGAATTTCTTTCTGTAAAGTGTCAAGTATTTTAGCATAAAGTGGATCGTCAGAGTTGTTTGTAGACAGTATTGCTAGAATTTCTATTTAAAGTAATGTCCAGATTAAGACTCCTATTCTCTGATTCTGGGCTAATCTAAAGTACAGATTTCTAAACATATTCTTATATAGCAATGTGAACCCTTAGTCTTAAGTAGCAAACAGTGACCGACACTGAATTTTTATTTTTGTTATTTTTCGTTAATTTTTTTAATAATACATTTTTATGCATATCTTTCATTGATTAACTTTGGTTGTAGACTCTGAATGGTCACCCGGAGTACACTCAACTGTGTCTAGAGTCTCTTAAACTGACTACGAAGTTTCTCTTTACCACATACTTCCGCACTAAAACTCAACTCAGGTAGCCTCTGTTCTGTATTTCTTTAGTCATATCATATGGAGTCATCACTGCAGTACCGTTGCTCGATGAACTGATGTGACTTATGACAGAAATGTGTGATTTATGACAAAAATATGAGATTTATGACAATATTGTATTGTTAGGACTTTTCTTCTCCTCAGCACATTTCTTTCGCAGATTGGTCTGGGTGAATTGATCTGTAGTGATATGTGCTGTTGGGGACGTCCCTGACATCATCCCTGGATGAGGAAACGGACGTTAAACCTTTATTATTTATTTATTATGTTTGTGACAATATTGTGTGATTTGTGACAAAAATGTGCGAGTTATGACAATATTGTGTGATTTATGACATATATGTGTAATTTATGACAATATTGTGTGATTTATGACGAAATTGTATTGTTTGTGACGATATTGTGTTATTTAGTGCAGAAATGTTGCGAGTCTGAACTTATACTCAATCTGCATGATTTATTATGAAAACTTTAATAATGGCTGAACTACTTTCAATGTTCATTGATCTCTTTGTGGCAAATAATTCAGTAGTAGTCTTTAAAGAATCCTTTAATAGGTCACCATTATTATGTCATCAGTAATATGTTACCTGTAATAGGTCGTTATTAATTGGTCAGCATTATTAGGTCAACATTAATAGGGCAGCATTATTAGATCATCAGTAATAATTCACCATTAATCATTAATAGGAATCAATTAATAGATTATCATTAATTGATCTCAATTTATGCCATTTAGAGGTAACATAGTAAATAGATTTGCTATTGTACTGTGTAGCTGATTAATATTCCTTCTTTGTTACGTTCTGTTCAGACGCAGCATTGTATTTGTGAATCTTTGGAATGATTCATTGATGTTTATTTTGTGATATAGGGGAGATCATGTGGACTGATGTCTATTGTGTGATATAGGGGAGATCATGTGGACTGATGTCTATTGTGTGATATAGGGGAGATCATGTGGACTGATGTTAATTGTGTGATATAGGGGAGATCATGTGGACTGATGTCTATTGTGTGATATAGGTGAGATCATGTGGACTGATGTCTATGGTGTGATATAGGGGAGATCATGTGGACTGATGGCTATTGTGTGATTTAGATGTGATCATGTGGAATGATGTGTGATTGATTGTTGTGTGATATAGATCATGTGAACTGATGTCTATTGTGTGATATAGAGGTGATCATGTGGACTGGTTGAATCTGCTGACGTCCTTGCTGCAGCAATCCAAAGAGACTACGATGTGGATGGTGGAATATCTCTCCATTCATGACAGTGCCTGCATCAAGTATAGCTTATACATTTTGCCCTAATAAAATATCATAGGCACTAGGTTGTGCCATTCATTATAATTATGGATAGCATCGAAAAACGTCGGCACCCATACTAATTTTTGTAGCTCTTACATAATTATAATAAATTGATTAAATTTTTCGTAATAATGTATCATTATCCAATATGGCATATTAAATCATTATTTATAACAATTTTAAAGAATAGTTACTTTTCTCTGTAATGATATAAAAGAAAAGGAAAATACATAGGAAGCATTATTAATTGCTTACTGTTAATTGACATTAATTACTCGTCTAGTTTGCTTTTGGGATAGTAATCTGACTTTTAACTAGACTTTTGTCTATAACCTTTATTTGATTTTGCATATGATTTTTGATGAAATATTACCTACGATAAGGCCTCGAATGTTTTCGTCATCAAATATATGCCACTGATTGTAATATTTAATGTTTAATAGAGCATATCATGCTAAGGTATTTCTATACTTTACAACAGTTACGGTAAAACAAGAAATATACAATAAAGTGCATGCATCAAAAATCACTACAATATCAAATAACTATCATATGTAACGTAGCTTAAATATTGCAATCTGAGATATTTAATAACTGTGTCTGGTTACCGCAGACCTCTGTTACTGGAGTGCCCCACTAGAGAGGTGCGAGCTGCCTTTGGTTGTATTCTGGAGAAGACAATGATGTCCTTCTTCAAATTTGGAGCAGTTCCGGTGAGCTACAACTATTTATCACTTCGCTTGTTAGATAGTCGAGCTATTAGAAAATGAACTGAGCATAATATTAAAATAAATAAAATAATAAAGGTTTAACTTCCGTTTCCTCGTCCAGGGATGATGTTAGGGACGTCCCCACAGCACACATCACTACAGATCAATTCACCCAGATCAATCTGTAAAAGAAAACCGAGTTTCACAGAGAAAGAAAATACAATGCCGCTTTATAAACCAGAATTTCAAGAAACAAAACTATTGAAATTGCCGTATAATACACTACAAATTGCCGTATAATACACTACAAATTACTGTATAATACACTACAATTGGTTTTCGTTCTGTTCCATAAACAAATGTAATATTTGTTTGTAACAGAAACTGTTACAAAAGTTTCTAATCCCGACCATGGATGAACTGGGATTCAGGGGATAATGAAGATGATGCTGTTATATGCTTTCAGATGCTTCTAGACTATTAGATTATGTATTTATATCTACTCGCAGGCCTATATAAATAGGAACTTAGCCAGAAGTTCCTATTTATATAGAAACTTCTATATAAATATATAGGATATAAATGCATATGTTATATTTATATAAGATAATATATATAATAGTAATATAATATATATAATAGTAATATAATATATATATATATAATATAAAATATCATATATATAATATATATATATATATATATATATATATATATATATATAAGATAATATATTTAAGATATTATATAAGATATAAGATAATATATTATAATATGAAGACTGTGTTCTATTTTTAGACGCAGAAGTGTTTCGATGATATCATAGAGAGGCTGCTGTCAATGCTGTCCAGGGACGTCCCTGACAATTGTAAGCAGAGTCTGCAGTACTTCCAGGTCTTCGCAGCATACTCACAAATGGTATGTTTAGCTGTTACTTTAGCGAGGAAGTCAGTGCCATTTCTCGATCTTTTCTAACGCTTGCATGGATATGATCAATTGCATATATTAGCAGGATTAGGATTGTCAGTGATGCAAATAATCGAAGCAAATGAAATAAAAGCCGTCAAAAATAAACTAAAATGCGTGAGACACAGCAACTAGAACAATACTGCAAGTATTTGTGGAAAAAGGCAATAAACGAATCTAGAATCAAGTAATCAATGAAACCGGCGTCTTTAAGCTCTAATCTGTTTTGTAGTTGACGTACGAGAAAATGTGGCTTAAGCGGAAGTTTCTCAAACTCAATTCAATTTCTGCTTCACGTGTAACTGCTAAAATTGCTGCTTTTAATTCTGATTCTGTTTGTTTTCAGGGACTGAAGGCTTGCTCTCACATGTTTGGACGCAATGCCTTCTGTAGGCTGGTAGAATTTCTCGTGGGTTTTATCAACTCGGCTGAATCATCTGTCTCGCCCAGGCTGCCCGACCTCGTATGTAGTGTCAGAATTTTTTTGTATTCATTTAGATTTATAAATTGACACTTCGTACAAAATTGTGGAGATTTTGGACTAGTTTATATTAAAATTAGCAGTATTTTGTATGTTTAATTTTAATGGTTGTATTTACAGTTGTTTCTGTTGTATAGCTTTAAATAGGCTGATTTATAGTAAAAGAAGCAAATATCAGTTTTCTTAAATTGGTATTTGTCATGTTCAATGTAGCAAGTAGGTCGATGGTTGTTGCTATGCTCTGTAGATCTGAACCTGTTGATCTGTATCTAGTAGATTTATGTATTGAGTGAAACTTTAGTAATTCTTAGCTGTGGGTTGGGTTGGGCAGTATGAATGAATTTCTATTTAAAATTTTGTTGGATTTGTAACACATCTTTAATGTAAATATCATCTTTACTCACAATTTGTACGTTAAATTCTAAAGCAAACTATCATCAGTATCAGTAATAGCCAGACAAATGATTATTTTAGGATGATATGCAAGACTTACTGCCAAAAGTTAAACATTCTTAATGGCGTTATGTGCATAATACAGTGTAACAAAGGATTAGATAGAGGGAGAACTATGTTTATTGAAAATACACATACAGCACGGGGTCATCAAAAGGGGTATGCATACCCTATGTAGTTGACAGCCAGCAATCACGCAAGACCAGGCAAACATACAACTGAAAATGAGATTAAAAATAAAAGCTGGTAAAGCTAAGGTTAATGTCAGTTTCCTCACTCGAAAGCGGTGTCAGTGACGGGCGAGCCCAGGATTTGAACCCAGCACATATTAATGTTTGATGATTTAAGCCGATGTGTTACATTTATGCCTAGGATCCTCAGCGCAGGTGGAGCTCACTTCAGGCGAGAGAGTTTGGACCTCTGCATGTAACACTGGCGACTCTCATGCTACACTGCGAAGTTACGCCGTTCATGACCGAAGGTTGTGTGAATGTAATAACTTTGCATGGTCAGATATAATATGTAATAATAATGTAATAATGAGGGTCTATAATAATATAATGTAATGGTCTGATTATATTAAGCAAAGTGGACTCAAGTGAAACCTGCTTCGGATGATCGGATTTCACTGAGGAATTACGATATAAGTGTGGCTCGGCTGTAAATTTCAAAGCTATTATTTTTATTGTTTAGGCTTTCAATATTTATTTACTCATGATATGAGAATACATCAGATTACCCGTATTGTAACTGGGTTTCTGAAGAATAGATCATCCGTGGACTGCACGTTTTGTAAAACGAGACAAAGCACTAAGATCCAAACCAACGTTAGAAAGCTCATCTGTTTGGGGAGCGTCTTGGCTCCAGAAATCGCTACAGAACTTTCCAAAACGAATGGAAAAGAAGTCTATTCGTATCCTGACTCTGGTTAAACAGGGATTCAAGGAAGAAGTTGATGATGACGATGACGAAAATAGTAATAATAGCAATTGTAGTAACCAAATAGTACTCTGTTGATTGATTGATTGTAATAACAGTAATTGTAATAACAGTAATAATAGCAATTGTAGTGACCAAATTAAACTCTGTTGATTGATTGATTGTAATAACAGTAATTGTAATAACAGTAATAATAGCAATTGTAGTGACCAAATTAAACTCTGTTGATTGATTGATTGTAATAACAGTAATTGTAATAACAGTAATAATAGCAATTGTAGTGACCAAATTAAACTCTGTTGATTGATTGATTGTAATAACAGTAATTGTAATAACAGTAATAATAGCAATTGTAGTGACCAAATTAAACTCTGTTGATTGATTGATTGTAATAACAGTAATTGTAATAACAGTAATAATAGCAATTGTAGTGACCAAATTAAACTCTGTTGATTGATTGATTGTAATAACAGTAATTGTAATAACAGTAATAATAGCAATTGTAGTGACCAAATTAAACTCTGTTGATTGATTGATTGGTGTACAGAACGTGAGGCAGGTAGCTCAGTGTACAAGCAGCAGACTGTAGTAATACCGCAGCACTTGCTCAAGATGTCTGCAGACATGCAGAGGCTCGTGTTCGGTCCTGATTCGTCGAGATACATCAACGAGGTTAGGCTGAGACGTGTATAGTCAATGCGAGTTAAATGTAGTACAGTATTATTAAACGGGTATCGGTAGCCTATGTGTCTAATTTTGTTTTCTGAAAACAGTATCACTGCTAGTCAATATTTTTCTTATTTTGATTTCCAGATTACTTTGATAAGGATTTGGACCGTAAGTTGTTATGCCTCATTTATCGTGAGTTAGTTGTTCGTTGCAATTTAATCCAGTTAAGAAAAACTTTCCGCTCTGGTATTGATCCATATAATTCTGTCTGGGAATATTATTCCTTAGGACTTGAACGATATTTCTACAGATTGAGTCCTATGTTAACGCTATCCTTAAGAAAGGTAACGAACTTCCGACCATAGTTAAACTTCGATTCCAGGGAAGATATGAAGATGAATAAAGTTGACGGATAAGAGTTCACAGCTCTTCTAAAGAACTTTAACTATCTAGTTTTTTATGTAATACTTCTGCCAGGTTTCTCGCGTATGTATCATCAGCTTCCGTTGAATCCCAGTTTTACTGGTGTCGGGACTCGCATATGTATATTTGTAGAAAATAAAGCAACAGAAAATAAGAAAATGTATTAATAGAAGTGATAGTCTCTGATATTTGTGGAAGATTGGAAAATGGGTACCGTAAATATATTAAAAACATCCGCTCAAATTTCCATTCCGTAAAAAAAGAGTTCTCGACTTCGATTAAATCGTTGAAGGTTGCGGTTTCAGACTCGCTTACAGGAATTATCGTCAACTCGTTAGCTTTAACTCGATAGCTTGTGCTGTCGTATCTGAATAGAAACGAATAAATAAAATACCACTGCGTTATTTTTCAAATGCAATACTTGATTAAGAACATTCACAAATATCCCTAAAATACATCTATTTAGATTAATGAAAATATTTAACAAGTTGGTTAAATGAAATTGAGCTGTTATGACTAATTTCGTGGAGCTTTTTATAAATTAGTTTTTATCAAAATGATTGTCGTCTTAATGTATGGCGTTAATATATTTCTCAAGATGGCTGATATTTCTCAAGATGGCTGATATTTCTTAAGGTGGCTGATATTTCTTAAGATGGCTGATATTTCTCAAGATGGCTGATATTTCTCAAGATGACTGATATTTCTCAATATGGCTGATATTTCTTAAGATGACTGATATTCTGTGAGATGACTGGACTGATATTTCTTAAAATGGCTGATATTTCTCAATATGGCTGATATTTCTTAAGATGACTGATATTCTGTAAGATGACTGATATTCTGTAAGATGGCTGATATTTTCTCAAGATGGCTGCTATTTCTTAAGATGACTGATATTTCTTAAGATGGCTGATATTTCTTAAGATGGCTGATGTTTCTCAAGATGGCTGATATTTCTTAAGATGACTGATATTTCTCAAGACGGCTGAGATTTCTTAAGATGGCTGATATTTCTCAAGATGGCTGATATTTCTCAAGATGACTGATATATTCTGCAAGATGGCTTCTGTTGTTATGTGATTAGGTTGTGCTAGCGCTGCGGGAGCTGAACAACGTATCGTATATAGCGGTCATACAGGATGCTCTACTGTACTGCGCTAATTATAACCTGACCTTCTCTACTACGATATTGCGAAGCATTATGGTACGAGTTCTCATGAATTACTGTAAAGCTTCCTCACTATTGTTCTGTCATTTACTTGTGCAGTAAAGGATATCTGCTTCACAGACTGGAGCCGGGGAGCCGGATTGGCTATATCTTTGACTTCTGATCTGGTGAATCATGGTTCAAATCCGAGGATTAAAGCTAAAGCTAATGTTAACGTCAGTTTCTTCACTCGAAAGCGATGTCAGTGACGGGCGAGCCCAGGATTTGACCCCCGCACATACTGATCCGCGATCGAATATCTTACCGACATCGCCATTGGCTCCAGCCATTAAGATGTTGCAAATATCATTAACTCTATATATAGTTTTTATGCCAACTGGTTTGTTTTCTAAAATATGTGCCTTGCTGTCTTATGATACTATAATGTTGTAGAAGGTAAGACTTTCAAATGGCTTACGTGCTGACGGCTTTAACAAATATTTGTCAAGTTTTTGTAGGAGCCAGTAAGTCATGTACCTTGGCGGTAAGTTGTCTAACGTCGGATCATTATGTTCAAGATTCGAATCCAGTGCTTTCCCGTCACAGATATGCTATCGACACTGGAAGCTGATGTTAAATTTTACTTTGGTTGTAGGACCACTACTGACGAGATGAAATAGCTTTAGGACCACTACTGACGAGATGAAATAGCTTTAGGACCAATACTGAAGAGATGAAATAGCTTTAGGACCACTACTGACGAGATGAAATAGCTTTAGGACCACTACTGAAGAGATTAAATAGCTTTAGGACCACTACTGAAGAGATGAAATAGCTTTAGGACCGCTACTGAAGAGATGAAATAGCTTTAGGACCGCTACTGAAGAGATGAAATAGCTTTAGGACCAGTACTGAAGAGATGAACAGAAGTATACAGGGTGTATATATTTAAACGGGATAGATAAAGGATCCGGGTTCATGTAATTTGTCAATGTAGTGTTCTTTAAAAGAACGTAAAAGTAGACTACAGATGTGTAGTATAATGTTCATTGAACCTGCCATTTGACGAATATTTTGTCAAGAATATCTTGGTAATGAAGATTATTTTAAATGCACACATATGCAATATGTAAAATATATTAGTAATTAATACAAATTTGTGTGAATTTAATTTTATAACAAGCTTTATTGTAAGGCTGTAAATTTGTATTGTTGATTCTCTTAAAATACTACATTTATGCACATGTTATGTTTTTACTCTGCAGCACAAGTGCCTTACCGTGCCGTCCAATGAGCTCAAATTTCTCTTCCAAGTTCTTTTTCATCTGCTGGTAACATCTGCTTTTTCGTCTATTTAAAATTTAGTAAATCTAACAAGTTATATCATTATTTTTATATGTATTCTGGAATATAAATGTTGTTTGAATCTAGTATCTATTCGTTTGATTCATTTATTTTTCGTTTTAAAGTATACAATTTCTAGTTTCTTCTTTTCTTTATCATTTGAATCCTGTCACATTTATATATCGTACGCATAACAAGTAGACTATTCTATAGTCGACTAGTTATGGTATAACCGAACAGACTCTTTTATGGTAGTCTCTTGTTAATTGTTATTTGTTTATATTACCACATGCACGTTCCTATTGTTTATATAATCTGTGCTGTGATGAACACATAAATGTTACTAAATCTTCATCTCAACGCTGCTAAATGCTTGAACATCGTGCCTGTCTGGCAAGGATGTTACTTACTTGGCCTTTCCAACCATACCCCTGAATTAAAATAATAATAATAATAATAAAGGTTTAACGTCCGTTTCCTCATCCAGGGATGATGTCAGGGACGTCCCCAACAGCACACATCAATACAGATCTATTCACCCGGACCAATCTGCAAAAGAAATGTGCTGATCTCTCCCTTAGTGAACTGCCTACTGGCAGATCCATGGTATATAACGCCTCCACTCTTCTCTATCTTCCGCTTCCTCTTCATGTGCGCATATGAGTGGGTCTTTAAATCATCTAGCATATATATATATATATATGTATATATATATATATCTATATATATATATATATATATATATATATATATACATATACACATATACATGCATATATATATATACACTATATATATATATATATATATATATATATATATATATATGCTCCTCTATCTCTTAGTGCACTGCCTACTGGCAGGTCCATGGTACATAACGCCTCCACTCTTCTCTGTCTTCCGCCTTCCTCTTCATTTCCACATATGAGTGGGTCTTTAAATCATCTAACATACCTAATCTCGGCCTGCCCCTGCCTCTTTTTCCTTCCATTCTACCTTCTATGACCTCTTTTAATAGACCTTCCCCCCTTAGAATGTGTCCTATCCATCTCTTCTTCCTATTTCTTAATACATTTATCAACTGTCTATCTGTGCCAACTCTCTCCAGGACTTCCTCATTTGTAACCTTTTGAGTCCAGCTAATCCTCTCCATTCTTCTCCAAATCCACATTTCCAATGCCTCCAGTTTCCTAATATCTTCCTTCCTTAAGGTCCATGTTTCACATCCATACAATAGCGTGGTCCAAACCAAAGTTTTCACTATCTTTATCTTTGTGTCTTTCTTTAGACTTTTTGTTAATAGTTCTTTTCTACTACCAAAGGCCGCTTTTGCTTGTACAATTCTGCTGCGTATTTCTGTCTCACATTTCCCATCATTGGTTATAGTATGACCGAAATATTTGAAACTCCTTACCTGTTCCAATTTCGTACCATTTATTGTGATATTAACTTCACCTTTATTATTGGACACTCTCATAACCTTGGTCTTTTTTATTTCTTCATGCCATATCTTAGGGCCGTATCATTCAGCCTATCCATTATCTTCTGCAATCCAATCTCGCTGCCTGCTACCATTCCTTGGTCATCTGCAAATCGTACATCTTTAACAAATTCCCTCCTACTTTATTCCTTCTTCCAAGTCTTCCATGGCTTCCTCCATCATTGCCTCAGCGTAAATGTTAAACAGTAGCGGCGAAATGCTACAACCTTGTCTTACTCCACGTCCTATTTCACCTTCTTCTGAGTATTCTTGTTGGATTTTGATTACTGCTCTTTGATTCATGTACAAGTTCAAAATTAGTCTTCTATCTCTCCAGTCAATTCCTATTCTTTTTAAGATATTCATCATCGTTATCCAATCAATCCTGTCAAAGGCCTTCTCGAAGTCTACAAAGCATACAAAAACGTCATTTCCATATTCTAAGCTTCTTTCGCAAAGAACCCGCATTACTACTATTGCTTCTCTTGTGCCGCATCCTTTCCTAAAACCAAATTGTGTCTTGCTCAGTATCATCTCTGCTTTCAACTGAATGCGATTATTTACTATTCTTAATAAGATCTTCGATGCATGAGGTATTAAGCTGATTGTTCTGTAATCCGAACACTCCGCAGCATTGGCTTTTTTGGGAATTGGAATCATCACTGACTTGGTAAAGTCGTCTGGTCAAATACCTGTACTGTACACTTCCATACATAACTCCATTAACTTTTTGTGTGTTTGTCCTTCCAATATTTTCAAGAATTCTGCTAGGATTTCATCTATTCCGGCTGCCTTCCCCTTCTTCATACTGTTAATTGCAGAATAAATTTCCTCCTTCATTAAATTGGGGCCCCTTTTATCGTCTTCTATGATATTCTCTTCATCTATTTTAAAATCCTCTTGAAATGGTTTCCCAGCCTTATCATACAATTCCTCTACATATTCTCTCCATGTTTCTTTTACTTCTTCCAGCTCTGTCTTCAATTCCCCATCTTTACCCATTATACTAATGTTCTTTGCATCTCCTTTCTTTTTCTTATCGGTTTTTGTTAATATCCTGACTTCCTGGTATAATAGATCCGACCTCCCTCTTCTATCATATTCTGCTAAATCATCACACTTTTCAATCAACCAATGATCTTTTGCTTTGTCTGTAATTCTTCTAAGTTCACTGTTTAAGCTTCTATATTTCCTTGGGCCATGACTGATGTGCTGATAAGAAAAATTTATTATTTGAAGAAAAATGTGAATTATTTACAGTTATATATGTCATTATAGATGATGGAGGACAGTCTTCAGTTCACAAGAGTCAAGTACGTAATCGACGGAGTGCAGGACGAAGAAGTAGGAAAGATCGACGGAATGCTAGGTAGATAAAATATGATAATTTTATTAACTAATTATCTCCATTCTTTTTTATTTTTATCAATATTTTAAAGTTCCTTTTTTAATTGTATTCTTTCTGTATCAATTTTTGCTATCATTTAGAATTAATTGAATTTTTTTGTTCATTCTGATTAAGGATATCTTCGTCTTAATAGTGATTGCCAAAGAGGGAAACTATAATGTTCATAAAATTAAAGACATGTTACTTAGTTGATTGCTTTTTTGATGACTGGTTGATAGTTTGTTTATTGATTAAATGTTAGTTGAATGAATAATTAATTAAAGATTTAGTGACTGTTTATTGATTAAATAATTAATTAATTATTTATTGATTAATATGATTGATTGATTTGATTGATTAACTTCTGTTTTATTGATATGATTGATTGACAGACTGATTTATTTATTGATTGATTTTTTTATTTTATTTTAAATTTAATATTTAAAGAATTAAAACTGGTCTGCTAAGACCAACCATTAATTTTGTCCTGACAGTCTAAGAGTATTTTTAACTAAAGATAATCCAATGGTTACGTTTAGGTTGCAAAAGTAAATAATTTCAACTTCTTATGAAGTAGTTTTAAAGTATATTACTTATAGAAGGCTTCTGATCTACTCTAGTTTCTAAATTATTAAACTAGTTCGAAGGGCTTAGTCCTCTTCAGCCTGCGGAAGCAGCGTTGTTGGTTCAGTAGTTGAAGAGCTTGCGGACTGATGTGATGACTGAGTCGGTCTTGATATCTTGTTGCCGAGTTTCTTATTACTTCTACTACCAGGGGTATTTTCAGATCACGATGAATATCATTATTTCTGATGTACCAAGGAGCATTTACAATGTTTCTTAACACCTTATTCTGGAACGTCTGGATAATCTTAGTATTAGATGATTTGGTACAGCCCCAAATTTGACATCCATTGATTGATTGATTGATTGATATGATTGATTGACAGGCTGATTTATTGATTGATTGATTAATTGATATGATTGATTGACGGATTGATTTATTGATTGATTGTTTGATTGATATGATTGATTGATTGACGGATTTTTTGATTGATATGATTGATTGGTCATACTTGAACGCAGTGGCCGTGCGGCAGTACCACACAACAGACAGTCGCAGGTCCTATCAGATCATAAAGTTTCTCGTCAACCTCTCGTCTCGATGCCCGTTGTCCAAGGACTATCTGCTCCAAGCGACCAACAGGTGGAACTGGGCCGTCAACTGGCTCAAGTCCAAGGTTCGCTTTGTATCTTTGTCTCAATAGCGCAATGGTTAAAGGTATAGATAACGTCATGAAGTTTTAAATGACAGACCCTGAGGTGAATTGAAGCCGCGTGAGTTCGAATCCCAGCCGCGCTGATCTGAGAGTAAAATCTCGGACATTCACTGGATTGGCTACACGGAAAATGGACAAAATTGCCTAACGGATTCAACATGTTGTATTGAAAGTGATAGATATCAAAGTAGTTGATCATTTCACTATAATAGGTGTTATCATTATTATTAGTTGGTCAAGTGGCTGAGTCTGTAGAACAATTCAGACGTTCCATTTTTTCTAGGAACTTTTCTTTTCTTTACATTTTACAAACAGTCAGTGAATTTACTCGCGGGAATGTAAACGTGAATAAAATTACTGAGTTTACCATATCTATTTCTAACTATTCCATCAATTTCATATTTTATTCTAACTATTTTATTTCCTATCTATTCATAATAATTCTACATGGATCTAGTTCTTATCTAATTCTAACTAACTATTCTATCTAGTTCTTATCTATTTCTAACAATTCTACATATATCTAGTTTTTATCCAATTCTAACATTTCCATCTATGTCATATCTATCTACCTATTCTAACGTAGATCTATAACGAAGATGGATACGATGAGATTTGTAGTTTTCTGTGTAAACTAAAAGGATTTATTGTTTCTAGACCAACTGCTTGGAACAAGCTACCAGCTAGTCTTAGATAGTCTGATCTATCCCTGCTGAGCTTTCAGAGGAAGCTTAAGGCAGTTTTATTCAATCGAACGTGTGACAACGTTAGCGCTACTGTGGCATTTTGCATAGAACGGCGCTTGTATAAATCTACTTACTGTAGTACTATATACAACGGAAAACTTGAATGTTGGTGTTGAATGTTGGTACAGATGAATGACTTGTGCTGGGGAGTGCAGGCTAATACTTCTAACGAAGACTCTAACTCCGCTAGCTTTCAACGAACAATATCTGCCCAGGTATGATTCATCGAATTCGGTTTAAATACTTAATTCGAGAAAAGTATTTTTGATATAATATTCTACTATTATAGTATTAAAATTTTTCTAACTGAAAGATTAATCTAATAAAAGATACTCTTGATCACTTGGAGTAATAGTTGACTAAGTTGTATAAAGATAGATTAATTGACGTACTGACTATATTGATTGATTGATTGATCGATTGATTGATTGATTTGACTGAAGAACACGCTGGCTGAGGCGACAGCTCTGTTGACTGATTGAATGCTCGACTGATTGATTGATTGATCGACTGACTGACTGATTGATTGATTCATCAATTGATTGATTGATCGACTGATTGAAAATTGATTGATTGATTAATTGATTTGACTGCAGGACAAGCTGGCCGAGGCGACGGCGCTATTGACGGAATTCTATTGATCGACTGATTGATTGACTGATTGATTGACTGAATGATTGATTGATTGATCGATTGATTGATTGATTGATTTGACTACAGGACACACTGGCAGAGGCTACCGCTCTATTGACGGAGTTCGAGGCTCAGGAGGAGGAGCAGCAGCAGAGGCAGCGAGAGAGACTGAGGAGACAGGGGGACATGGACACTGCTGGAGACGTCGAGGAGAACCCTGAGGCAGGGGAGGGGGTCCTGGTGGCTCCTGGAGAAGAGAGAGTCCTGGTGGCTCCTGGAGGAGAGAGAGTCCTGGTGGCTCCTGGAGGAGAGAGTGTCAGATCTGAGGCAGACAGACGGGTGCAGTTCATAGCTGGAGATGGAGAACAGGTGGATGTGGTAGAGGTGCAGAAGTTTGAGGACACCGGCTTATGATATTGACTTGGTGGCTGTGTGTTTAGTTTGTTGGACGTTTTATTAGCCATCTTTCAATACGTATCAGGTTGGAAAGCGGGCGAGAGTATCTTGGCCTTGGCATTAAGTTTCGTTGTTAGAATTAGAAAACTAGACAACTAACGTTACAACGTAATTGTTGAATGAAGAATTATTTTAATGAATAATGTTTCATTTACCTGGATTGAATTGTTTAGAAATTAACTTGTTGATTGTCTGTTTGGTATTCATCTGCAAGATTACTACGTATGGAGTTAGATATATGTACCTTTGGACCTGCCATTTGGAAAAAAGCTGGCGAGAACTAGTGGATAGGTCTTTCTTTAGTTCTATCCATAATGACCTCAAGCAGTTATATCGTGTTCTCATCAGTGAGTAGGCAGTCAACAAATCAAAAAGCTGATCTTTCGTCATTTACTTTACTTGCAATTGATATATCTTAAAATTTTTAACTTTTTCACATCTCTCTTTTATTTAGTCTACCTAACAGTGTGTCTAGAAATTCTGATTCTTCATTTTCTCTCTGTCCACTTTTTACTTCTTTTGCATAGTACAACAGACGAATGCATCCCCAAGTATTCTAATCCTCGTTTTCTAGCGTTCATCTAATAGATGTGTTTCCATTCAGTCACTCCATCCCGAGAACACTTCAACTGCTCTTCTTCTTTGTTCTTTGTCTGAATACAATTAGCAGCAGACTTCAATACCAATGCTTTCTTCTTCTCTCTTGTCATTTGTAATTCCTACTAATATATTTTATCTATCTAAAGAATTATTTCCATTGCGTCAGCTCTAAGTTTTATGATATTGTTTTCTTTAAAGTTTAACAGCTTGCAGGAGTGTGGTCCACTCTTCCTAGTTATTGTTATCTTCACGGTTTTCTAACAGTCTCGTTGTTACCAGTACTTTCCCGTTGCTTGTGTAAATATTTGTTTCATTTTTCATTATTTCCTAGAAATATTTTGCTTTGTTCTTTGCGGCAACAGTAGAATGAAAAATGGTGAGCGAGTTTGCATTATTTTACTAGCAGTTAAGCTTTGATAAATTTGGTGTGTGATCCATTGCTGATTATGCCCATGGGTTCTGTGCTGTCTCGTAGTTAATCGTTGGTTGATGAATTTATCTGAATGCTGAACCATGCTAGTGGTGCTAACTGTTTAGTTGTAAGTCAGGTATAAAATGAGTAGTTTTATATTTTATATCATTCAAACGCATATTTTATTAAATCTAAATTTTATATCTTTCAAATATTATTTAATTTTATATGTTAGTTTGCGGTAGCATATGCATGCATGCATGTCTTAGAATGCAAGGTATTTTGTTTAGACATTATATATAGGTATGAAATAAACACTCATTTTCTGCACAGTTACCGATGACCCTTGAAGTGTAATGGTTCTCTTTCTTGTCCGCAGCCGTTGAAATGAGTTTAAGATCAGCTTGGGAACTCACTGGGGGTTAATCGGATTCTACTAAGATGTCACAAATAAAGACAGCTGTTATGTATTTATAGTATCGTCTTATACATTTATAGTGTTGTGGTGAATGTAAAGGATTAGCTGTACTCAAAAGCTTACACATGAGAAGTTCTGGAGAGAGTTGTTACTGAGAGACAGTTGATAAATGTAATACGAAATAGGAAGAAAAGTTGGAAAGGAAATATTCTAATGGGGAAAGTGTACTAAAAGAGGTCATAGAAGACAGAATGGAAGAAGACAGAGGCAGAGGCGGGCCGAGGTGAATGCTCGTTGGTTTAAAGATCCACTCATATATAGACATGAAGAGGAATGCGGAAGATAGAGAAGAGTGGAGGCGCTATATACCATGGACCTGTCTCTCTTAGGCAGTGCACTAAGAGAGAAAGAGTATCGTCCTAGGTATAAGAAAGGCAGTTGCTTAATATTGAGACTAACTTATTGCTTTAATATATGATAGGTTCATTAGAAAATGTCTGTGAGCTGACTATTTATGAAAATTTATGCCGTGAACTTGTCGCCTTCAGTCCTCATTAGAGATAATGTCATTGCTGTTCTGCTGTTGTAATAAAGCTGGGCTATCGTTGTATTTTGTTGCTCTAGAATTTTTGATTTCATAATCATTACGCGATCAGCACGTATATAAGTGAACTCCGAGTTGGTGTATCGTCTTAGTTTACTAGGAAAATACTTCTACTAATGATAGGATTTAGCATAGCCAGTAAATAGATTTTTGCTAATACTCTCCTACATTGTGCTATAGGTCTACGATTGATCTAACTTTGAAGTGTAAAGCTGCAAATTGTTGTTATTGGTAGCTCTAAAATTACTACTCTTGTTATTTGCTGTAGCTCTGTACACATTGTTGTACACAGTGTAGTAGCTCTGTACACATTGTTGTACACAGTGTAGTAGCTCTGTACACATTGTTATACATAGTGTAGTAGCTCTGTACACATTGTTGTACACAGTGTAGTAGCTCTGTACACATTGTTGTACACAGTGTAGTAGCTCTGTACACATTGTTGTACACAGTGTAGTAGCTCTGTACACATTATTATACATAGTGTAGTAGCTCTGTACACATTGTTGTACACAGTGTAGTAGCTCTGTACACATTGTTGTACACAGTGTAGTAGCTCTGTACACATTGTTATACACAGTGTAGTAGCTCTGTACACATTGTTGTACACAGTGTAGTAGCTCTGTACACATTGTTATACACAGTGTAGTAGCTCTGTACACATTGTTGTACACAGTGTAGTAGCTCTGTATACATTGTTATACATAGTGTAGTAGCTCTGTACACATTGTTGTACAGAGTGTAGTAGCTCTGTACACATTGTTGTACACAGTGTAGTAGCTCTGTACACATTGTTCTACACACTGTAGTAGCTCTGTACACATTGTTCTATACACTGTAGTAGCTCTGTACACAGTGCTTAGATTGATGTAGCTCTGTCTGTGAACGTACATGTATTGCTCACTTTAACTTTTAGTCAGCCAGTCTTTGTATGGCTTAGGAGTTGTCGCGATTTGAATTTATATGAATGTCTGAAGTTCAAGTCGTCGGGAAATAGCCATATCCAAAAATTATCTTTTTCTCAACAGATAACCTTTTGTCCTTTACTGTGACATCCAGTAGCAGACATTGCCTGATTATATTTCATTTCATTTTAGCTACTCTCTTGATTTAATTCTAATTTTTGTTTTTCTTCATTTCTTTGCTATGCTCTTGTCTGAGAATTTTGTGCTAGAACAACTTTTATGGTTCAATGTATGTTAAGATTCTTCTGTTAGTGTTTTAACATTTTAGTCAAATGGACTTTCTGTCATTTTGCTACTGTATCGGTAATTGCTTGAAACCGTAGTATATTGTCGTCAGATAATAATCGTGGCGGTTAAATCGGTTTTAACTGATAAATTTTTGTGCTTGTTGAGTGAATGCTGGGAAGTTATATGTATAATATTATGTGTTTGATGCAATTTTTGTTTATTACGTGCCAAACATTGAATGAAATTAGGCTTCTATCTGTTTATAAGCAGGGAGACCGACAAAATATCATCACTTGACTTGCGTTTGTGGAATGCTTCTAGTTGACCCTTCATTTAAAATAGGACTCATTTGAAGGTTGAAATTGAACGCTTGTGCAAAAAAATATCGTCACTCGGCGTTACACCCATTGTGTGATCATTTTAACAGCGCATTTTCTTTAAACTGTCGCGTTATCAAAAGGATACTGTTTAGAACGATTCTACTGAATTTCTTACACTTGACGTTCCTGTTTATCGAATATGCGTATAACAAGTAGTATATGGTACATATGTTTCGTCTAGAATTCTTCAATTGTTTTCACCAGGGAATGTTACTAAAACAAGTGTGAAGCACGCGCAAGCAAAGTATGCATGTGCTTACTGAATCAGGTGTAGCGTCATTTGTATCTTCCAAGCACGACGTCTGTTTCGTTGACTAGCTACGATGCATATTTCACTGTTTACTGGTGAATTGTTGATCATTAGCCTGAGCGCTATAGGTTAAATATATTCTAATATATTCTACTGAGCGTTTTCACACTCTGTGTACTGTTTTACAGCTTGTTAGGCCTACAGTGTGACAGGCCTATTGCTGAATAGCAATAGGCCTGTCTGTTGTTGGTTCAACTACTGGTTATAAATAGATTCACATTTAACGTCGATTTCAGTAGCTAATGACTTCTTGGAACGTCTAAGTCGTCTTTGAAACTGTGAATAAGTCGTCGTTTAAACTGTTAATAAGGTTTCAGTAGTAATCCCGATGTTAGAAAATCGAGTAGACATGAAATAAAAGAGCATATGCACAAATAAATATCGTACGTTCACGCTATAAACGTATGCCATCATCTATCATGCTGTAAGTATACCGAGTGTTGTACAGTTGCTCATTGTATTGAGCGATACTGTGTCAACGCTAATAGAGATATATTTTATAATATTAATTTTATTATATTGTATACTCTAATATTATACTTGTGCCGATACGTTAGATGTGCACTCATACATGGTTTGCTATGGGAAATGGACGTTAAGTTAGTTGAGCTCATCATGGTCACAGAGTAGATTGAGATTTTCAGTACGCTTCCTAATTCTGCTGTACGTTACAACTACTATAATAATTCTGTAGTGTGTAAATGATGGTAATGCCGAATTCTAGAATCCATTGCCAAGTTTTTGCAGCTGTGTCTATAATAATGAAATTTCAAATAAGAAATAAAATAGATTGTGTATTATATATAACAATATATAACAGAAACCTTTTTATGTACATGTAGATGTGTTTGGTGTACCTATATGGTACATGTGGGAAATCCTTTCCTCTATCCAGTGCTCGAATTGCATTACTGCATGACTTTTATCCCGAACATTCCTCTAAGCGCCTAAAAATTATATTATCTATATGTAATACCAAATCTTGGACACTGTCTGTCAGACAGCATACCGCTTACAAACTCTTCCTGTATCCAAATCTTCCTCAAAATCCCGGATTCTTTCGCATAACAAGTTCAGAACATATTTGTTGTATACAATACACAGTTAATTTGTATTCGTGATACAGGCTCGTGGGTCGGATAGCCAACAATAGCAGTGTATGCAAGTTGTCTGTTAGCTACTCGTAATTCCTGTAAACTGTTTAGAATTAGAGCACTGTGTCTCTTCGGTCTTGATTTTTCTTCCTGTTGTTTGGGTCTGTAATTGCTCATAATATGTCGTTACGAATAATATCATAATAGACAGCAATGCCGTACGTGTATGCATGGTATGTTTACAGATTCACTATATATACCGTCAGGCAGCTTATATGTGTTTTTTAGCTATTCTTTCAGGAGTGTCACCTCCATATACACAAGTGCTTGATTTTTAGTAAAAGCTGTACAGCCGATGTTAGCGTCAGTTTCGTCTCTCGAAAGCGCTATGATTTGACCTCTGCGCATACTGATCCGCGGACTAATAATAACAGATTTGCTATTATGTCTGCAATTAGTATTAATTTTCATCTCTTAAGCAATTATCATTAACTGAGGTATAGCAGAACCATGACTTTAGCAGAGTCATTTTCATTGTGATTTATTGTGAGGGAGTTGAAGTCCATCTAATTCTAGTTTATAGATGAAGCTGATCTGATGGGCAGAGTTGACGCTGATATTTTATTTTATTTTCGTTTATTTCAAAACAATCTGACAACCGTAGATAGTTAAATGATGCAAGTGATGTTTCTAAAGCTCACTCGTAAGCTATAGGCACTAGCTGGATCAAATTCTGGGCACTGACATCGCTTTCGAGTGAGGAAGCTGACTTTAACCTTAGCTTTTTTATAGCTTTTTTAACATAATATTAAAATTGACGCATTAATTATTGAGAGTATATTTCAGAACAACTACAAGTATTCAATATAATATTCAGAGTAGTTAATACAAGATCGAAAGTACGCTAATTTACTGCAAAATTTAAAATTATTACATTAAAACAGATCACGTTGTGCAGCTTCAGAGTATATATTTCTAATTTCAAATCAGCAACTAATCAATTTGTACGTAAATAAGAAACAATTAAATCACGTAAATTCACATCTTCATATAAATCAATAACTGATTGATTGTGGAATTCAAGTGACTAAAGAACAGATTATAGTGAAATGATAATCTACGAACTATCACATCTAACGCTTAATATTTAATGCCTAAATCATAGAATCATTCTATATCATAAATCATAGATGATAATCATTCGAAATCATAAATCATAGAATCATTCTAGACCTATATGTTTGGCCTAAATCGTAAAGAAATGTAATTAATTATTCATTTGCCGGTCCTTAGATGATTTGCTGTGGGCTCGCCTGGGAAGAGATTACAGGTGGCTTCAATACACATCCAGATCAATCATTTACATTTTAAAGATTTTATCCTCATATTCAATTATTTAAACACACACGCCAATTCACACAAATAACATAATTAGCCAATACCTGATTCTTCAACAACACGAACACAATTATAGATAAAAATTATTAAATGCATCACAATTCAATAAACAGAGCAAAAGACCAATCTCCTAGCGATACCTCAATAACTTCGACAAAACTCTAAATATTTGCACAAAATTTTCGAGGCTTCTAGAGGAGGAACGTTTGCATATAGCCTACAAATTTGGTGACAAATATTAAGAATTAACAAGATTGTAGTATTTCTACGAAAAAAGTGCTATAATAAATTGTAACAAAGTTTTTTGAATAGTCGTCGTTCCTATTAACTTAAAATAATTAAGGGTCCTGAAAGGGGCCGTTAATTTATGGGTCGAGTCATCTACCTCAGTAGATACTCAAAATGGCCACCACTGAGTGTCGCCATTTTATCCCGTCCTGGATAATTTTGTAGACAGCTGCTGAAGCTGCCAGGCCAGGCTGAATACTGTTGACTCAGCTGCAGCAGCAGCCAAGGCCGGCATACCTAGCCCGACGATTGCTGCATCTGTAGTGCATCAGAACTGAAGAGCTTTAAACCTAAAATACCTTTTAGCTGCTCTAACTAAAACAAGATGTCAAAATCGTTCTTCTGTTCAAATTATTCCTAAATTTTGAAGAAAATTGCCGGTATTTTTGTTTAAATAAGCCTTGTTGGAAACTTAGGTTTGGACCACGCTCTTGTATGGATGTGAGACATGGACCTTAAGGAAGGAAGATATTAGAAAACTGGAGGCGCTGGAAATGTGGATTTGGAAAAGAATGGAGAGGATTAGCTGGACTCAAAAGGTTACAAATGAGGACGTTCTGGAGAGAGTTGTCACAGATAGACAGTTGATAAATGTATTAAGAAATAGGAAGAAGAGTTGGATAGGACACATTCTAAGGGTGGAAGGTCTATTAATAGAGGTTATAGAAGGTAGATTGGAAGGAAAAAGAGGCAGGGGCAGGCCGAGATTAGGTATGTTAGATGATTTAAAGACCCACTCATATGTGCAAATGAAGATGAAGGCGGAAGACAGAGAAGAGTGGAGGCGTTATATACCATGGACCTGCCAGTAGGCAGTGCACTAAGAGAGAGAGAGAGAGAGAGAGAGAGAGAAGCCTTGTTGGATTTTATTTTAGCTCTTTTACCGTAGAAACTCTGCAATTTTGTTTTACTGACAATTTTTTCACTAAATTTGCAGGTTATATGCAGAAAATCCTACTCGAGAATATCCGACAATTTAATAAACATAGTTTGAGTTTTGTCGAAGATATTGATATTTCTTTATGGGATGGTTTTCTTATGCCCAGTCGGTATAATAACCTATATTTAATACAAACCTAATAATTATGTTGCATAACATAAAATTCAAGAGACCCATTTTGTAATAATTATTATTATATTACTGATTATAAATAATTATATTTGAGCGATTATAGGCATTTGTTACATTAATTTACACGTATAGAACAAACATGAACTTGTACTTTTAAACTCTCAAGGAAAACTTTTATACACTACTTTCACATAGTACACTATTCTGATCTCTGAGATGGTTGACAAAAGTAAATGCTTTTAATGAGTGATAACACTACATTGCTACTTTAATTAAAATAAAAGTTAAACATTCTGACACCATTATAACTGTATTTTTACATAAAGCAGAGATTACATTCGTATTATAGATAGCAAATTTTAAAATTTATGTTAATTTCACTGAATGCTTCTTTACAGCAACTACATGTATTGACATTCTCACAGAAATTTATTCAAAATTCTTAGACATGATCTCTCTCTCTCTCTCTCTTAGTGCACTGCCTACTGGCAGGTCCATGATCATAAGACATGATCATCATCAATAAATACAAATTACGATAAATTTCAACAAAATTCAGTAATTGTAATGCTGCGCACGATACACGGAAGAAAGCAAGTACGATGTTATACTTATAGATAACATATCATGTTTCGTCTCATAATAAAACAAACAGCATTCAGCATGAAATCAGAAATACAGCTAACCAGAGTTTCAGCATAAAAATTGCTTCATTGCATCAAGAGAATTCACAAAATTGTAAAACTAGATTTAACGTCGGTGTAAATGCCCGCACGCTCATCAGCAATAGACAAAAATGAGTTTCAAATCTTAAAATTATAGAGTTTTTCAATTACGACAAGAACTAAAGTGTCAGACGCGGAAGCTGCGATGCTACTTATACAAGTGATACTGTTAGCTATTAGGTATAAGAGACTTCTTTTACAGGTTGACGCAGAGTTGCTAGATGCTTTCGAATGTGAGGCCACATTTCATTTGATTCACGACCATGGAAATCTACCAATGTACCTTTCTTTCTGTAAATAATCAATCAATTATTAATATTTAATCAATAATTAATAAATGAATTACTAGTGTAACATTCTTATCACATCTCATACCCAATGGAAATACGTTTAACTAATAAAAATTTAGATATACATGTACTCATACGAATAACAATAAGAATAATAAATGTTAAACGTCCGTTTCCTCATCCATGGATGATTTCAGGGACGTCCCCACAGCACACATCACTACAGATCAATTCACCCAGACCAATTTGCAAAAGAATTGTACTGAGAAGTAAGGTCCTAAAATGAAAGCCAGTCCAGTCCAGAAAATGGTCAGGATAGATAGAGTACATCTACGGTAAAAGCTTTTCAGAGAAAGTTGAAAGAGAAAAACTAGAATGCAAAAATAGTAATATTAATATTCAGTACTGCGAGATATCGCAGTAATATCTCACAGCACTTTTAACCTAAAGGACTTGGGGCTATCATGTAACGATTCAATTTGTTCTTTTATAGATTCATTTTCATAAAAACCACAAGGCCTTGGTATATAGAGTATGTCAAGAAAGAATCTCAACAAGTAATCATAATTAGAAAACGTCACCCTTTAATTGGGTAAAGGGTGTCGGCCCTGAGGTTAATTAAACTTCGTTATTTAGAGATGCAGGGCAGGGATTCAATGACTTCTTTATCTAGTATCTTTTTTGCAAATACCGAGGTTGCCATATTCAGTCTATAAAATGATGGCAATAGCAATAAAGATTTTAAAATTCATTTCGTTATTCTAAGGATGGCCCTGCAGCACACATGAAATGATGCACTCACAAATTCCTCCGTCTCTATTACTATCTCTCTGTCTATCTTAGTCTCTCTCTATCTCTCTCTTTCCCTCTCTTTAGTGTTCTGCTAAACTACAAATTAAAATAATACATTACCTTCCTCATAGTCTGCTGCCAGGCTCACAGATGACTTAATCTTAGAGTAGGCACAGTATCAACTTATCATAATTACTCCAACATAAATCTTGGATAAGATTTATATTGGAAAGTTACTGAAATACTGAAAGATGATCAAGCGTGAGTTAACTTTGGTTATAATTATTTAGTTACTCATGGGCAATCAAGGAAACAGAAGAGGCGTACTTGAAGTACTCAGAGACTGGGAGAGACTGGTTCTTGTAGGCCTGCAGGCGAGCCATGATCGTCTCAGGCTGATCGTCCACTCTCTGGACCAGGGGCTCTCCCGTTACATCGTCCTTAAACTATCAATCAGTCAATCGTTCAATCAATCAATGCAATCAATCAATCCATCCGTAATCGCCTCGGGCTTTAACTAACAATTAATCATTCAATCAATCAGTCAATCATTCAACCAATCAATCAGTTAGTCAATTCATGATCGTCTCTGGCTTAAACTATCAATCATTCATTGAATCAATCAATCAGTCAATCCATGATCATCTCGAGCATTCAAGCATCAATCAGTCAGTCAATCCACGATCGTCTCAGGCTTAACTAACAATCAATCATTCAATCAATCAATCAGTCAGTCAATCCATGATCGTCTCATGCATATCATCTATTCTCTGGCTCTCAACCTCTCCTGTTACATCGTCCTTAAACTATCAATCAGTCAGTCAATCAATCAGTATATCCATCAAATAATCATTTAACTAATTAGTTAATCAATCAAGGGCATATATCTCTGTAGACCTAGAAACAAGCAGTTTCTCGTTCATAAGGTTTTAGCATCACGATTTTATATTTCACTATTCCCAAATAAATTACAGCCAAATGGCTACAGAACAATCCTTCCTGTTTTGCGCCAGACACCACTTACAACCCCCATTCAATCAACAAGTTAAAATTTAAACCTTTTTAAATCTTAAAACATTCAGTAGCTAATATATAGCATGCAGCAAATAGAGCAGGGTAAGGGATGGAGTCTGTCTTCATATGGAAGTCGTATAGATTAGTAATCAAGTAGCTAAGAAATATGTGCATCTAAATGTACATTTATAACACAAAACAAACCTTAACAGCTTAAATACAATTAATCTAAAAAAACAAAAAAGTTAAACAATCATTATAGTGAAACTATCATCATTTATGACATTTATCACTTTTAATGTTTATCCATTAGACAGTTCAGTCAATTATCCACGTTACCAGTCCTGTGAATGTCCAAGATATTGCTCTCTGATCAGCCCTATCAGGAATTGATCCCAGGACTTATGGAGCAGCCATTGAAAAGTTCAAGATATTACCTAACACAGTTTCAAATTCAGCTATTTAAACATTCTATTAGTACATAACTGTAGACACACTGTATAAGCATATATAGTTAAATCTTTAATACACCACTTATATATTGCATTCTGAAAATAAAGCACTAAAATCTATATATTAGTAAAACAATATAACTTTAACCTTCAACACTTTCAAGACTCGTCTAAACATGAAGACTTGTCGGAACTTTGGGCTTCTTGCCATTTAATTTCTATAGATTTACAAGAACTTTAGGCTAGAGGATTTTTGAATTATAATAATAATAACAATTAGAGTGCTACAGTCATCAATAACAACATTGAGCACTATTGAGACAAAATCATGCCAGCAAGCAAAAAGAAGGTCCAAAAACGGTGCAAATTTCAAAATCCAGACAATCAGTCCAAAGTATAGACTTACGGGAACTTTAGGTTTGTTGAAGTTGATATTATAGACTCTGCCGCTAGGCAGATGAGTCCAGCGACCCTTCAGTCTTTCAATGATCACCTCAAAAGGTACGTCCAGATCCACGACAACATCTGGCAACAGATTCTGCTGCTCAAGAGCTTGAGCTTGAGCTAAGGTTCTTGGAAAACCTACACAAATAAATTAAATAATAACATCATCTTTGAATCTACTACGTTACATGAAGACTATCCACAAAAAATGTTGAGTCATATATAAATTCACATGAAAATTACATCAAACTTCCTAGATGCACATGTTACCATACATGTGTATGGTATGCAGGGCAGAGCATCACACAATGATTTCAAAACCAAGCAGTAAATAGCAAATAAATTGAAAAGTTATCAGAAAATAAATGACAACATGAAATATAAATACCATAATCGTGAAAATAAAAAAGCAACAATAGCAAATAAATTTAAAATGCAGCCGCACAATGGATGACTAAAAGCAACAAAGTTTAAGAATATTTTCGTAAAGATATTAATGCAGGTCTTCATACAAGTAAGCCTTAATCTCCATTAAACTAATAAAATGAAGTCGAGCTTAAAATTAAGTTTCACATAACCAATGACTACCACTGATGGATAAGCCCCAGATGTGAATTGCATACCCAGAGATTCACAGTCGCACACTTAACAAAGTTTCGTGCAGGATAATCAGAGTGGTGTAGCAGTGTAGTCAAGCGAGCTAAGTTTAACATTATCAAGCACATGAAACTTTACACAAGCACACTCATGATAATATCAACACTAAACCATCATTACCATCAAGTAGCCAGTTCTTGCTCTCGATCTTTCGCAGATGACCCAGTATCAAATCTTGTATGACATTCTCTGGCACCAGAGCTCCATGCTTGATGAATTTGTCGCAAATCTTTCCTATTTCTGAAAACATCAAGTTAAATGAATAAACCACTTAATCTATACGCATGCAGTGAATCTTTCTAATTAATTGGTGTTCAATAAAACAAATGAAAACAATAAATCTAGCAAATTACCTAGTCTATAGTTTATTAATATTTTTAATGATTTCACCAAAAGTGCTGACAAATTGCGATCAAAAATTGTTAACAAAGTATGATCATGAGATTAGCTGTCAAGCGTCTAAGTACAGCATCCAGCTGCTGATACAGAATTTTAATTTAAAGAGCATCGACTGATGAGCTAGTTTCAAAATGTCCCTGATTATCACAGATGCAGAGGAAGAACAGAAAACTAACCACTTAACATACTGTATTCTATTATTTTCTATTATGCAATATCTCTGTAAAAGTCTTTGTGTAAAATTTATAAAATTATATTTGTATAATTATACAAGTCAAATCTGAAATATTTCCTACAAGTACCTGTATTTAGTATTATTTGATACAATTATCTGTTTTATTCTATTTGCTACAAGTACCAGTTTTAATGCTAATTGATATAAGTATCAGTTTTAATGCTATTTGATATAAGTATCAGTTTTAATGCTATTTGATAGAATTTTCTGTTTTAATGCTATTTGCTATAAGTAACTGTTTTAATGCTATTTGTTACAAGTACCCATTTAAATTCTATTAGCTACAAGTGCCTGTTTTAATGTGTTGTGCTACAAGTACCTGTTTTAATGCTATTTGCTACAATTACCTGTTTTTTGCAGTATTTCGTTGCGTAGGACATCCCCACTAGATAGAAAAATCATGTCAAAGTCAGTGACAATACGTTTAGCAATGGTACCCTTTCCAGAGCCCGGAGCTCCCATTATTAGAGCACGAAATATTTTTCTAGTCGCCATTGTAACACTGAAAAGCAACAAATATGTCATGAACGGCTTCTAATTTGCTGGTTAAACAACCAATATATTTATCTGCATACATTAATGAGTTTTCTAAGCGGTATAAAGTGTAACTTTTTGATGAATGGTTTTGCTAATTTGTATGATTGAAGTTACGTGAATTTGCTAATTTGTATGATCGAAGTTAAGTTTTTTTATTTTTTTTATTTTTTATTAGTCATTTAGCTCTGCTTATACATGTAGATTATAAGTTCAACATTAAATGTATTATGAAGTATGAACTAATAGTAGCTTTATTAAGAACTGTAAGTGAAATAATTATCATGGTAGTCAGCTAGATAATATACTCTGTATCTTCACTGACGACCAATTTTTGTCGCGATATGCATTTTTGGTCTTTGCTGACAAATAAACATATTATGTATTCTATTCTATTCTATTTAATCGTATTTTGATACGATTCACATCATGTGGAACCAGATTTAAAACTACTACTGCTAAAACTACCAGCTAAAGACAGTGTTTAACAGCCTTAATTATATTTACCATTTAATTGGAATTTAGCAACAAAAGAAATCATGGTAGGCTGATAGCTTTCATTATATAACTCCTATTTCACCTTAACACTCATGCAAACCTTAATCATATTTAAAATTTATTATAAATTTTCAAAGAGAAGCTGAGACCGAACATGACACAAACACATGCAAAAGTTTAGCCAAATACAAGACAAAAACACATGCAGATGCTTATGTATTTATGCACTCTACACATATCAGAAATCCTGTACAAAATCCAATGCTAAAATTTAGGCATCCTGTTTAGTATTCTAAAGCATTATACACTAGGATATCATAAAGTTTCAGCCTATTGAATTTAAAGAATTTAAACAGTATTTAATAAAATGAATAATAATGGTTATCATTTTCACCAGCAGAAAGAAAAATGTACGATCACTTCAGTAGAATCAATTGAAACTTTGTAGTTGACATGATTGTAATGCAGGTGATGGCCTACAGTCACAGATCATATAGTAAAATATAGTCCATATAGTCTACTCGAAAATTAAAAAACAGCTTTGTACAAAGTAAAAGTCGATTTTCAAATTTTATTTAGGATTATTATATGTGCACACAAATTAAAATTATCATAAATGTGTTCTTCCTTGTTGGTCCAACTGTGTGTACTCAGTTTCTGACCCCAGTGCATGTACACAAAGAACTCAGAACAGTATAGCAAAAAGATGGGCAACAACAGCTGAATAAGTGTTTTAAAAGGACTACTATTCATTAATAAAAGTAACATCGATTTAGAAAAAAGACTACAGATGCAAAAACTGCAAACACTAACAGAAAACGGAAAAATAATATCTCACAAGAAAATTGCTAGGCCTCCCTTTTTAAAATTTGCAAGGTAAATATCATTAAAAGTTTTCTTGCAGATTTTCTAATACGAAATAATCTCTAAAGTACTTTTCACGTTATCCAAATACTGCCATGTGCTTGATATTATCCTAATAGATACTACTGACTCAGTAGTACTGAGTCTGAAAAGCATCATATGTAACTAATGAGTGTCATTAACTAATGAGTAATATTGCGCTATTGAATGTCTCAATAGCGCAATGGTTAAGGGTGTAGATAACGTCATGAAGTTTTAAATGACAGACCCAGTGGTGAATCGAACTCTCGTGGGTTCAATTCCCAGCCGCGCTGATCTGAGAGTAAAATCTCGGACATTCACTGGACTGCTTATACGGAAAATGGAATAAATTGCCTAACGGATATAACATGTGGTATTAAAAGTGATAGATATCAACATAGTTGATCATTTCACTATAATGTGTGTTATTATTATTAACAAAGTTACACTTAGGCCTATATAATAACACACACATTATAGTGAAATGATCAACTATGTTGATATCTATCACTTTTAATACCACATGTTATATCCGTTAGGCAATTTATTCCATTTTCCGTATAAGCAGTCCAGTGAATGTCCGAGATTTTACTCTCAGATCAGCGCGGCTGGGAATCGAACCCACGAGAGTTTGATTCATCTTAGAATCTGTCATTTAAAACTGCATGACGTTATGTACACCCTTAACCATTGCGCTATTGAGTCATTCTAATCATTCTTAGCTAGTGATCATAGTATAACAATAACAACAATTAGAGTGCTACAGTCATCAATGACAACATCGAGCACTATTGAGACAAAATCAAGCCGGCGAGCAAAAAAGGAAGGTCCAAAAACGGGGCAAATTCCAAAATCCAGAAATTCAGTCAAAAGTATCACGTCCTTGCTTGCACTTAAGGCCTGCATGTATTAAATTGTTAACATCAAGACATTTTCTAAGACGACAGTTCAACATCAACTCTAAAACATCTAATTTTACATGTCGGTTACAAAAGTATATTAGAGATACTGAGAGAGATTGGCAATTAGAGATACTAAAAAAAACATTTACATTTCTCGTACGAATAACCTCGGTGATCAGCTGATTGGGATTTTAAATCCAGCTTGCAATCTCTACGACAAGCGTTTTAAAAATATTTTGTATAAACTCTCATATTATAATCTAGAATTCTAAAGATATAACGCACTTTAGGGTTTTTGAATTATATAGATATAAAAGTAGACTTTAGGAAATACATTTTTATATTGACATTTTCAATTCAACGTCAACGCGATTGTAATATTCAGTTCTTCGTGCTAATTGGAACAAGTAGAAGTATATGCTCTCAGCTCCCTGTATTTTGCAGTTCTTGCTCGCAACTTGTTGCTGCTAAGTGCTGACAATCATAAATTATTTCCACAATTGAAAACATATTTTGCATAATTTTTTAAACATACATGATATTGGTTGGTTTGCGTATCTAATAAAAATACTTTTAAATAATTTTTTAAGGGCTATATCTAATCTGTCATACATATCTAAGCTCACTGAAAGAATTGTTCTTCAGAGGCTTTCTACTCATCTCTCTTACAATGATCTATTTAATAAGCATCAAGCTGCTTATACTAAGCATCGTTCAACTGAAACGGCGCTTCTATCTGTGTGCAATTCTATTGTTAATGCCATGTGCACACAACGCTTAACTGGATTATGTATGCTTGATCTTTTGGCCGCTTTTGATACCATTGATCACAATATTCTTCTGGAACGTCTTTCTTCCTGGTTTGGTGTTCGTGGAATTGTTCTTGATTATTTTTCCTCCTATCTGACTGATCGTTCTTTTAGTGTGAAAGTGATGGAGTACATCTCTTCGCCTTCTCACTTAAAGTATGGTGTGCCTTAAGGCTCCGTTCTTGGTCCTATCCTCTTTAACCTCTATACGACACCCCTAAGCACTCTAATCTCTTCTCATTCTCTTGATCATGAACTATACGCTGATGGCACTCAAATGTACACTTGTTTCACCCCTAACTCTTATTCTAATGCTGAAACCCTCCTGCAACAAAGTTTTTAGTCTATATCCTCTTGGATGTCTGCTAATTTCTTGGCATTTAATCCATCTAAGACTGAATTCTTGTTGGTCCGGGACACCTCAACTGCTTCTGAAGCTGAATGGGAGAACTCTTTCGTTATCGTCGGGTATTAAAATATCACCTGTTTCTTCTGTGAGAAATCTCGGTGTTATCCTTGATAAACACCTAACCTTACACGAACACATAACTAAAACTTCACAAGCATGTTTCTTCCATATCCGTGATCTTCGTCGAATACGTCCATATTTGTCACGTGAGACAGCTGATACAATTGGTGCTGCTCTTGTGCAATCGAAGTTGGCCTACTGCAATTCCCTGTTTTTAAATCTCCCTGGCTGTGAGATTTATCGGTTGCAGTTTGTTCGGAATTCTCTTGCGCGAGCAATTTTTTGTAGTTCCAAGTACTCACATGTTACGCCTATTTTGAAGTCTTTGCACTGGCTAAAGATTAAAGACCGTATCATTTACAAAACAGCTTCGTTAACCTAGAAGTCCATCACCAACCCTGGACAAACTTGTATGTCTCACTTGATTAAAGTGATGCAGCCTGCTATTGCTCGGTCTTCTAAGTTAATTACTCTTGTGAGACCTAGCTTACCTTCACGCTCTAAGCTATCTAATCGTGCTTTCCAGCATGCTGCACCTCAGATCTGGAATTCTCTTCCATCCAATATTCGGAAATCTTCATTTGAATCACATCAGCCTTTGCTTTCCTATGAGCAGTTCCATATAAGCAGTTGAAGACCTATCTTTTTCATCTTTCTTTTCCATCCAGTGTCCATGAGCAGCGAGCTGCGCCTAATCCACCTTTTCTTTAACTCCCTTTACTTTGGACTGAATTTCTGGATTTTGGAATTTGCACCGTTTTTGGACCTTCTTTCTTTGCTCGCCGGCTTGATTTTGCCTCAATAGTGCTCGATGTTGTCATTGATGACTGTAGCACTGTAATTGTTGTTATTGTTATTAAGGAAGGTTTCTGAAATTTTCACTAAAGAGTTTGGCTAATTATTAAAGAAATTTTCACCTAGCGGTAATCAAGTAGGCCTACCTTACCCTGGCTTTCCTCTATTCAAATATCATAGACTTTTCGTAGTTGATTCGCAAAACGATCGATTTCAGATATTTGTACGGTGCCTGTTTACACTCTCAGTTATGATTAGTTAATTTTGTAAACTATGGTATCGCAGCGGATATAATAATTCTGCTTGGTTGTTAACCGAAGTCAATGTAAATAAAAATAAATCAGATGCTGAATAAAAGTTAAAGTTTCATAATTATAGCGGTAATTTAAACTATTTAAATTGTGATACTAACTATGCTATCATCTAACTCCTTATAAAAGAAGTTAAATGTCAGCGATATTTATCGTTATCACTGAATACTGGAGTAAGTAGGCCTACTAGCCTTTAAATATCAAGTGTATCTTAATGTTTCGTTACCTTAAACTTCAATTGACTCAAACTAAAGGGATGGATTTGCTCTTGGGTCGAAGGGGAGGAGAAGGTCAACTCACTATGGTAGATATGTGACTTCCCTGAGGACCCTGACTAATTAAAAGTCCCGCGGAAGATCGGTTTTAATACTCAACTTTGACCCGCTAGCCTTGGATCTTGGACTTGCACTGTTTTTATCTGGCTTTCTCTTATGATTTTTGGATACTCAGCCGTCATCGTGTGGTGCTCTGGCATCTGTTTGTACAGAGTCTGCAAGAGGCGTCTCATACATTGCCCTATGTCGAGGAACCGGACGTGAAATTCCTATTGATTGATTGACTGTTTGTTTTGTTTCATTTCTAACTTTAATTCTTTTTAAAAATAATTTTAGACAAAATAAATAATAACTTATCTATATACCTTATTTAATAGTCAGGATTATTTTAACGTTAAAAGCTGATTTCACTCAAATGGCTAAATGTGGATGACTATAGGTCTTTCATGGGATTAATATTTAGACCACTTATTAACATTTTTGTCTACATAAGAAATAATATGAAATAATTAGTTTATAGAATGAACAGATTTGGAAAGAAAGGTGATCAACAGAAATCGGTAAGTAGACTTAAATACCAGTCGAATAGAAATTACTTGATTTCTTTCCACTGTCGCTGGCCATCAGTAGCATTACATCACTATTATACAATTAGGTGTCAGCAACTCCCTTTGTATTATGATTATGACTCATTTGTGACACCTCAATCAGGTGTTATTGTACTTTTGGTTTCCACATGCTGCAAAAAGCCATATAAGCAGTACATGCACGATGTAGATAAACATTTCTAATATAAGAGATATCGAAATCTAGGCTACTAAATGTCACGTGGCTAATTATAGTCTGAGAGAAACAATTTGTGCTCTTTTCTGGATTCAAATTATATATATATATATATATATATATATATATATATATATATATATATATGTATGTATGTATATATAGTATATATATATATATATATATATATATATATATATATATATATATATATATATATATATATATATATATCAATTTCTTTAAAGCTAAAGCTAAAGCTAAAAAGCTAAGGTTAACGTCAGTTTCCTCACTCGAAAGCTATGTCAGTGACGGGCGAGCCCAGGATTTGAACCCGCACCATCAGAACCGCGGTCGAGTATCTTACCGACTTCGCCACTGGCTCCAGCCAGTTATTCGTCATCAAAGGAAGAATAGTAACAGAACATCATAAACACAAAAAGCAGGACAAAAAATCAAACCACCACCAAAAAGTCAATAGGCATTATAGTGAGTAATCACCTATGTTGATATCTATCACTTTTAAAATCGCATGTTTAAACCGTTAGGCAATTATAGTGACTTCAAAGGAAGTATTATGTCTCGCAAAGTAACTGTTTTCTTTCTTCTTCAATAGACCTTTCATACGCTAGGGATGTAAAATATGCAGTAGTGAAGTCACTATGAAGATGTGGCGATATTAAATATGCGAGGTATTTAAATACGAGGACTATAACTCTAGGTTATTCGGTCAGGAAATATATAATAAGAGATCTTTAAGATACTCAAAAAACTTACAATTGATTGATTAATTAGCTAGTTAGTTATTCTGTTTGTAGGCTAGTTAAAAATTTAATTATTTTCAGTTTTATTGGACTATTGTTAGTATTTGTCAGGTATTTCCAAATCTTAGACCTGCATCAAACTAGAAATCCTAAGGCCAAGGCTAAAGCCAAATTCAACATTAGTTTCCTGCCAGATAGCATGCCAGTGAGGAGAACACTGAATTTGAATCCTGCACCTACTGATCTGCTGTCTAGTAACTTCTTTCGGTGCTCTTTACATGTATTTATATATATATATATATATATATATATATATATATATATACTGTATATATATATATATATATATATATATATATATATATATATAGGCCTATATATATATAATGTATATGTATATATATATTATATATTATATATATATATATCTATATATACAGTATATATATATATATATATACGTATATATATGTATATATATATATATATATATATATATATATATAAATACATATATATGTACTCTATTATGTAATATGTACATGTATATAAAATGTCTACTTATCCTCTATATACATATGTGTATATATTTATATATATAATAATAATAATAATAATAATAATTATTATTATTATTATTATAAAAATTAAATGCCTTGAGCTGTAAAGGGCCCTGGGCTAAAAAATAAGATAAAAGAGGCTTTATTTAATTAAAAGTTTAAAAAAGAGAAGCGATTAAAATAATTCCTCTACACTCTGGGAAGCCGCATTAACCAAAGTGCCACTGAAACAGACTGCATTGAATCGCTGGAGAGCAATAGACAGTCGTTGCCAAAGAAAGGCTTTTTCACGCTTATCACCAGTTATGGCGCTGGTCCTCCTGCCTATTTCGTCAATAAAGTCTGATGCGACAGAGTTGACGGGGCCCAGGGTCTCAAAGGCAATAGGCATGAAAATATAGCTGCTAGAGATTTCGGCATACTTCAGAGTTTTCCTATTAGCCGCAGCCTCTGCAGCAGCACCAGTAGCTGCGCAAGATAGGCCAAGATTGCTTACTGAGAAAGTGTCCGTAACGGTGACATCCCAGCTAACACACTTGCCCTCTGCCCATGGAATTTGTGAAACACCGTCCGGACGTTTCCCATCAGTGCGGATCAACCAAGGTTGATCCGCACTGATGGGAATAAGTAGCGGTTATATAATGATGATAATAATAATAATAATAATGATAATAATAGTAATAATAATTCTCTGCTCTGGGAGGTTCGGGCTGGCTGCGTTTGTTTACCCGCACTTAACATTGCTTTTTCGCGATTTTTTTTTTTCGCTTTTTCTGCCATTTCGTCAAAATTTGGAGTCAGTTATGAGCTACAGGTGTGAATCTGTTTACAGGATTTCCCAAGGCTATAAATAGACTCGATATTCACGGTACTGTTTATAACTTCACGCTTGAATGCCGCCTCGCAAGCATACATTGTCTCTGTCTCAGGATGCTAACAAGAGAAACGGTACTTGCAGTGTGTGCTTAGAAGTGTTTCAGTTGCACATTAGAGACGGGTCTGTTCACCTACATGGCCCCCGTGACAACCGGTGCCTAGGGTCTCACAAGTCCCCAATTGAAGCTCAGGGGACATTCTCATCACAACGCTCCTCTAGTGATGTAAGGGATGAGGACCACCATCCACCCGTATTTCCATCAAACAGCATCCCCCCGATACGCCATCCTTCTGATGCAGCTACAGTATTTGCTCATCCCAACCTTACCAGTGGTACTATCAAGCGTATTCCTAAATCTGTTCGAGCCACTTGCGCCACCTACTTGATAAATATACTTGATAGAATCTCTAAGTGCGTGGACGACTTAGAAGCATGGAAATTTCTTCTTGCCATTGGCGAAGACCTATTGCTAGCACCTAAAAGAACAGAGAAAAGGCACAATATGGCGTCCTTGATTCGTAAAAGAGTGTCCGGGGTGGACGTTCCTGTTTCAGATGACGAAAGAACGAAGTTTCGCAAATCTTCCAGGCCGCGTACTCCTGAGGAATCCCTCCGATTCATAGTGACCTCAAAGATCGAAGACGGAAATTTAAGAGCAGCCGTGCGAATCCTGTGCTCAGAAGAGTCGCTGGCCCCGAATAATGATGAAACATACAGAGAGCTGAGTCTGAAACATCCATCAGCGGACAGTACACCCCGAAGTCTTCTTAGCTCAGCCTCTCCCTAAGCGAATACGCTCCAAGTCACTGAAGCGGAGGTAATGAAAGCCGTGAAAAGTTTCCCCGCCGGTTCTTCTGGGGGTCTGGATGGTCTGAGGTCACAACACATCCTGCAGCTGGTGACGTGTCCCATAATGGGCAGGGAGACTCTAACAGCCATTACCGGTTTTGTAAATCTCCTTTTGTTCGGGAAAGGCTTTGGGGGCTAAGCCTGAATATAAATAAATGTGAGCTCATTACCACTCGATCCGACAGTAACTTTCCGGCCATCAATACATTCATTCGTGTAAAGCCTGTCGAAGCCAGTCTACTTGGAGCTCCATTGCAGACGGGTCAAGCTATGGATTTGGCTCTCAATACTCAGTGCTCTAAACTAGAGAGAGCTGCGATCCGGTTGAAGCTCATCTCCGCACACGACGCTCTAACGATATTGCGGAGCTGTGCAGGTTCCTCAAAACTCATATACATATTGCGTGCCTCTCCATGTGCGGGTCATCCAGCATTGCAGAATTATGATTCCATCATGCGAAAGTCGCTCAGTAGCATCGTTAATATTAATGTTAACGAAGCTCAATGGATTCAGGCTAGCCTGCCAATACGCTACGGAGGATTGGGTATACGCTCTGTCTCGTCGCTGGCACCTTCTGCCTTTTTGGCTTCAGCCGCGGGGACTGGCGTTCTACAAGATTCAATCCTTTCCGGATTCTTTCAAATTCCCGACTTGGAGATATCCAGGATTCAGGGCATTTGGACTGCTCTGTCCACATCCGAACCTCCAATCGGTATGACGGCTAATAGCATGAAGGCGTGGGACTCAAAGGTCACTACTGCTTTGCACACGGAACTCCTGGCGAAGCCACTTTTGCCACAAGAAAAGGCGCGGCTGCTCGCAGTGTCGGCCCCCCATAGTGGAGACTGGATCAAGGCTTTACCAATCTCATCATGCGGCCTCCGTCTGGACGACGAAGCAGTCAGAGTCGCGGCCGGTCTTCGTCTAGGCACTACCTTATGTGAGCCACACAACTGCATTTGTGGTGTCTCAGTCAATGCGTTAGGCATTCACGGCCTGTCGTGCAAGCGTAGTGCCGGCAGAATCAGCAGACATCAGTTCATAAACGACTTGATCTGGCGCGCCCCGAGTCGAGCGAATATCCCAGCCATTAAAGAGCCCCTGGGATTGATCCGCACTGATGGTAAACGTCCAGACGGTGTCTCTCAAATTCCATGGGCAGAGGGGAAGTGTGTTAGCTGGGACGTCACTGTTACGGACACTTTCTCAGTAAGCAATCTCGGCCTTTCTTGCGCTGCTGGGGCTGCAGCAGAGGCCGCGGCTAATAGGAAAACTCTGAAGTATGCCGAAATCTCTGGCAGCTATATCTTCATGCCTATTGCCTTTGAGACCCTGGGGCCCATCAACTCTCTCGCATCAGACTTTATTGACGAAATAGGCAGGAGGACCAGCGCCATTACTGGTGATAAGCGCGAAAAATCTTTTCTGTGGCAGCGACTGTCTATTGCTCTCCAGCGATTCAATGCAGTCTGTTTCAGTGGCACTTTGGCTAAAGCAGCTTCCCAGAGTGCAGAGGAATTATTTTAATCGCTTTTTTAAAAACTTTTAATTAAATAAAGCCTCTTTTATAATAATAATAATAATAACAATAATAATAAATCGATGGGTCCGATGAATCCCGAAGGAGTTGAGTTTATTAATAGCATAGGCAGACTTATTGCAGACCAAACCGGCGATAAGCGAGACACATCTTTTTTTGGCAAAGGCATTCCATGACTTTTGCAAAGATTTAATGCAGTCTGCTTCAACAATTCTTTTAAGCCGATTGATGACCTCGAGTAGCCGGGCGGCGATTCAGCATGTATTGCTTGAATCGTTTTTATCAAACCCCAGGTTCTTTACACCGGGGTAAAAAAATAATTTAAAAAAATTTAATAATAATAATAATATTAATAAAGGTCTAACGTCCGTCTCCTCATCTCATCCAAGGATGATGCCAGAGACGTCCCCAAACCTATTATATACTTACATGCAAATATAATATATGTGTTTGTGTGCGTACATACGTGTGTATATGTGCCAATTGATACTGTAAAGAAAAAAAAAAAAAAGGAAACAGTCGGATTTGAAATCACTGCCGATGAGTTAGAAGAGATAGCCGCTCTCCATGCTGCCCAAGCCGTCAGTCGTATAGAGGAGTGCGGCGGGGTTGTCTCAATCTGCGCAAAGCTACGCACCTCACCAACCTCAGGTGTGTGTGTGCGTGTGGGCTTGCTTGTATCGATTGTGCATTCTACACGTATGTCTAGTTAATTATTTAATACGTACCAAAGCCTTATTATTTCTTATGTATTTATCAAGCGAAATCATCGGTATAAGTTACTGGGATTTTGTTGCCTGTCATTATTTTGAACTGTAGTTGATTTTATTGCTCTGCATTGCGTTATATTATATTATAATATTCACTCATTACACTGCATTCAATACATTGTATTACACTTCTGTGATTTGTGTTGCGTTGTATTCTATTTACTTGTATTTCAACGTCCACTCGTTTTGTCTCGCTAAGGCTTGAGATGGACGGCCGCCGATGCAGAGACCAGACAGAGGGTGTTCGGATACAACAGGATCCCCGTCAGGAAGTCCAAGAGCTTCCTACAGCTGTGTCTGGACGCTCTACAGGACGCCACGATCATCATCCTCATCGTTGCTGCCATCCTGTCCATCGGCCTGTCCTTCTATCACCCTCCACCATCTAACACTTCTCACGGTAGTCCTTTGATTTTAACTTTCTTTTATACAGGCTAAGGCCAAGTTTAACGTCAGTTTCATGCTCGAATAGCATGTATTTGACGGGGAGAGCTCAGGATTCGAACCCTGCATTTACTGATTTGCCGTCGAACAACTAGTGAAGTCGTAAATGACTCTTAAATAACTCATAAAGTCGTTATTTCGTTTGTGTAGTCTGTTCTGTCATGTGCGTGTGTTATTGTACAATTTTCGTTACCTCTATAGATTGACTCTATTATGAGTATGAGTTTTGACTATAGACACGTTGGAGTTATGCCTCTATTAACACGTTGGAGTTATGCCTCTATTGACACGTTGGAGTTATGCCTCTATTGACACCTTGGAGTTATGCCTCTATTGACACGTTGGAGTTATGCCTCTATTGACACGTTGGAGTTATGCCTCTATAAACACGTTGAGTTATGCCTCTATTGACACCTTGGAGTTATGCCTCTATAGACACGTTGGAGGTATGCCTCTACTGACACGTTGGAGTTATGCCTCTATAAACACGTTGGAGTTATGCCTCTATTGGCACCTTGGAGTTATACCTCTATTGACACGTTGAGTCAATAGAGTATACTATTGAATATACTAACAGAAAATTCAATCTATCAAATATGATTCATTTAAACCAATTGGTAACTCGATCTATCAATTACGATTAATTTAAACTAATCGTAATTGGAGTTATGCCTCTATTGACACGTTGGAGTTATGCCTCTATTGACACGTTGGAGTTATACCTCTATTGACACGTTGAGTCAATAGAGTATACTATTGAATATACTAACAGAAAATTCAATCTATCAAATATGATTCATTTAAACCAATTGGTAACTCGATCTATCAATTACGATTAATTTAAACTAATATTTAATTCGATCCCTCGATCATTATTAATATAAACTAACATAATTCGATCCATCGATTTTGATTAATTTAAACTAATAATTAGATTCATCAATTACGATCAATTAAAACTAACCGATCAGTGTAACTCGATCCTTCGATTACGATTAATCTTTTACCGATTAATCGTGTTTGCACGGCTCAGCGAGCACGACGGACGAGGAGAAGTACGCGTGGGTGGAGGGTCTGGCCATCCTCGTCTCCGTCATCATCGTCGTGCTGGTCACAGCCATCAACGACTACAAGAAAGAGCAGAAGTTTCGCAGTCTGCAGCAGACAATCGAGTCAGACAGGAAGTGTATGACTCTGAGAGACGGGCATGTGATTGAGATCTCAGCCTTTGATCTCCTCGTAGGAGATATTCTCCAAGTTAGATACGGTCAGTGCCAATCTTTGTCTCTGTCTTAGTGCACTGCCTACTGGAAGGTCCATGGTATATATACGCCTCCACTCATCTCTATCTTCCGTTTTCTTTTCATGTCCACATACGAGTGGATCTTTAAATCATCTATGACATTCCTTTTGATATACCACTATTCTAGGGGGATTCTGCTTATGAAAAGTTGGGCCCCCTATGCCTTCCTCAGCTTCGACTAACATTTACTGGGCAGGGGCGTCATTCCCTGAGAAAACCATCCTGTTTACCCGTGGAAGTATGCTGTTTATTATCGGTATTTATTTATCGGTAGCGTATCGGTTGGCTGTGTAACTTCGCATCAGTATGCTAGCCGCGAAGGGTTAAAATTCTGTATTTGTCCTGTCGCTGATACGTTTGTAGTCAGGATATTGACGCTGTAGCATTTAATAATTTGGATTACTAGTTTGATTCTGTAGTTATTTAGATCAATGTTTTCTAACTTTTATTTAGTGTATATGCTTAAAACTTTCTTTAATGACAATAAAGAAAGAAAGGCGAACAATTATTAAAATATAGATAGCATTTTTAATGGTTGCTTATTTTTATGGTGTATTTTACAAAGGCGATTGCTTTCTTTCAATATTCGTTCAATCATTTCTAGAAAAAATCATGCCATTTAAATTGTTTGTAGTCATTTAAGGCATATGACACATATTTATATGAAAACTAGTGTCATCTGTCGCAATTAATTTCTGGCACAGTTATTATCATACTTATTCCTCATTCCTTTAAAAATGATATAACCAGATATTCTGGTAAAATTTATGTTCGTTTTTGATTGCGTGACAAGTTTCGTTCCATAATATATTCACTCGCTCTAAATTCATTTACTCATGAATTCATTTACTCATGAATTCATTTACTCATGAATTCATTTACTCGTTAATTCATTTACTCGTTAATTCATTTACTCATTAATTCATTTACTCATTAATTCATTTACTCATTAATTCATTTACTAATTAACTCATTCACTCATTAATTCATTTACTCATTAATTCATTTACTCATTAATTCATTTACTAATTAATTCATTTACTAATTAACTCATTCAGTCATTAATTCATTTACTCATTAATTCATTTACTCTATAATTCGCTCCTAATTCAGTAATCCATTCCAAAGAAATGGATTAATCCATATCTTCCTATATCCATCCGTTCATCAGTTTGCTCTTCTATTCACTCGCAGGCGACTTGCTACCCGCCGATGGGTTTGTGGTACAGAGCAATGACCTGCGCATCGACGAGAGTTCACTGACCGGGGAGTCAGAGCTCGTCAAGAAAGCCGTCGACGTCAATCCCATTCTGCTCTCAGGTCTTTCTCCGCTCTATCGCCTTCGTCGACTATTGCCATTTATGTTGTTGTTGTTGTTGGTTATAGCTACAATAACAACAGCATAAACAAAAATATTGTTGTTGGCTATAGCTTCCCCGTGTTGTGTCCGGGTTGTTGAAGAATTGACCAACCGGTGACTGCACGTGTCGTAGAAGGCGACTAAAACACTAAGATCCATACCAACGCCAGAAAGGGCATTCGGCTGGTGAGCGCCTAGGCTCCAGAAATTGCTACAAATATTGTAGCGAATGGAAAAGACCGTCATCACATTGGCCTCTTTCATGACGGATTTATGGTCCGATGACGGATTACTGGTCAATATTGTTTTTGACTTGAGTTTTCATCAATAATTCTGTCTAATGTTCTGCCAAGTGGCAGGTCCAAAAGACATATTCCTACTTATAGTCTGCTGTCACACTCTATATAGAGCGCTCTTTCTATTAATGAGTTTTATCTCTAAAGGCTATGCCGTAGTCACCGTTAAGTGTTAGCTTATAGTTTAGAAAAATGTGGCTTCTCAGGTGATTTCGTTTTGCCTTCCTGTTTTTTGCTTATTCGCATATTATATCAGGTGAAGTTTACGATTGATCTCCTCTTCAGAAACCCGGACATAACACGCAAAGATCATTTACTATTAGTAAATAAATGCGGTGACAATATTTCAATACAAGTAACATTTTAAGAACGATTTATTTCTTTCAGGCGATCAACCGGTATTGGTACTAATTGATGCCTCTGTAGTTGGCAGTAATAGGCCTTGCCTATAGGTTTACAAGCCTCAGATTCCTTAACTATTTGGATTAGTGTGTGCGGATTCGAATTAAGCTCGTCCGTCACTGATATCCTTTCGAGGAATTACACTGCTGTTGGACTCAGCTTAGCGTTTTATGATTCTTCTATAACATTAGCTAGGCAGAATTTGCTAGAAGCGACTAAAGTGTCAGACTTGCAGAGGTACCAATTTCTAGGCTATCTCAACGGTTGTAGCCTTTAAGTGATTTTGCTGCTAGATCTTATAATGTTTTTAAATATCTAATATGACTTAGATTTATAGGCCGGTCCAGTATACTTAATGATGAATCGAGTACTAAATGGATACATAATAGACCTACTCACTATATGTAATAAATTATTGGCTGAACTATTGATCGACTCTCACGCATTCATTATCTTGATTGACTAAGTATGTTGTTATTGTTGTTTAATTTGTAGGTACTCATGTAATGGAGGGCAGTGGACGAATGTTGGTGACGGCTGTGGGTCTGAGATCTCAATCAGGCAGGATATACACACTGCTCGATGCTGCAGGTCAGTCACACACTTCTACACACAAACGCACACGTACTGCAGACATATACATACATACAAACACACTTACATATACACATACACGCACACATATACACATACACTTACTCATAGATGCTGCAGGTCAATGACACACACAATACAATATTTCAATATTGTATTATGTACACACTTACATACACGCATACATACACACATACACGCATATTACATACACACATACACGCGTACATATACATATACACGTACTCATGGATGCCTTAATTAAGTCAATGACACACACATACTGTACAGATATACATACACACATATTTATACACATACATATACACATACACCTAATCATAGATGCTGATGGATATTGACATACGTATGCCACTTATACACTAACCCAACTAAGCACACAAATACAAATATATAAAGTAAAGTTTTAGCTTCCGTTTCCTATACATAGATGATGTCAGTGACGTCCCTCCATCACATGTTGCTGCAAATAGATTCACCCAAGCGATTTTAAAAAGTATGTGCCGAAAAGAAGGAAAAAGATCGTAAACAGTGCCAGTCCGCTGATCAAAACACACTCAGGTAAGATGAAATTAATCTATGGCGGGCAGAGATTGGAGTTCAACCTATTACAAAAAGAAGATATAGTAGAACATGAGCGAAGATCAGGAGTCAGAAAGTTTCAAATAGTAGGAACTGAAAAAGAAAATGCACCTCTACCTAATAAGGTGAGAATATTAGGAATTTTGAGAAATTTTTTGTACATACTCATATATACTACTACATTCTGCTGATTTGTGGAATATACAAATTCATATGCAAGTACATATAGAATACGTAGACACGACTGCGCTAATAGCTCTGCGTTCTTGGCTCTTGGCTCTTGGCTGCGTTCTTGGTTTAGCGTGTGTTTGATGCAATTGATGCGTGCAGAGTTTTTATGGCTGATGCACTTATTATTAAAACTACAATTATTTTCCATTCTTTTTTTATGTCCCGTAAACTTCTCTTCAGCCTATGTTATTTGCAAATCGGTTTGGGTGGATTGATCTGTAGCAATGTGTGTTGTGGGGCTGCTGTGTCCCTGATATCATCGTAGGATGAAGAAACTGACGTTAAAGCATTACTATTACTAGTAGTAGCATTATTATTTCAAGGATTTATTGCTTCAAGGCAAGATAACAAAAATTTATTTGGCTGCAAAAATGGTTTTGTGACAAAGATATATTAATTTACTGTTCAACGTCATAATTCTTGTCTTTGTTCTTAATTGATTGATTCATTAGCAGATTGTTGATCGATTGGCTGAACTGTATGATCAATTGATTGATTAAAATCATGAAAACTTAGATCATGAGAATGATAAGAAAGAAGAGAGTGACGAATCAGATTCTGATAAGAAGAACAAGAAGAAGAAGTGTGGTTGTTGTGGGAGTGAGAATAAGGAACAAGAGGAGGCGGGAGATGACGAAGCACCTGAGACTACTGACATTCATATAGATCAGGTATCATATTCATTCTTTCTTTTGATCGGAAATTGATTCTTTCTTTTATTCTTTAAGTAACTTCTAGTTTATTTATTTTATTCTTTATGTAAATTTTAGTGCAGATTATTTTAGGTATTCTTTAAGCATTCATTTAATTTTGAATTCGTTCATTCAATTAACTCTGAACTTGCTCAAACAATCTACAAGCGAAATTAAATTGCTTCATAATTTAAGTCTTTATTTTCATTCCTTTCATCCAGCTTTATATTTGTTTTAAAACAGTATTTAAGGCATTTGTTCTGTTTACATTGCCAGTTTCAGCACAGATCTATTATCAAAATAGACGCTGCTGGCTTGTTCAAATTCTGTCTGGATTTTCACCAATTTTAAAATCTTTTGTATGCTCAGCAGTACAAGTCGAGAACGCGTTCACTTCTACAGACTAAGCTCAATATATTGGCCATTCGAATAGCATATGCGGGTATGTATTTCAGACACATAGATGCATAGATACATAGTTACATAAATACAAAAATACATAGACAGATAGACAGGCAGACAGGCAAACAGACAGACAGATAGTAATTCGTAGTCAAATAAGAATACAAATTATAGTTTTGCCACTAACAAATTAACTAATAAATTAAAGCTATTTTCACAAAGATCACCTAACCACGGCTACCACTAAGTTTGTCAGATACACTGGCTGGGCGCGTTCAAGATATTGGATAATGGTTAAAATATGCGCTAGAGATGCTGTATTCTAGAGCGACCAATTCTTTAACAGCGTCTTGAAATTTGAGAGAATGAGCTCAACAAAATCCAGTAGATTTGTTCTAGGACTAAGCAATCAACGTAATATTGAATAGTAAAATTTTACTATCATACAAAATCCATAAGAATCCACCTAAATTCATTGCTTCATGCATCTATACAGTCGATATAATAATTGGCATATAGTTAAATGGTTTCAAATTCGTTTCGGTCTTCTCTTAATTGTACTCCTGTCGTATCAAAACGGACGTTAACCATCTTGTTTTAAAATAGTTAATCCTTGTAGTATTTTTGCAGTATATGTATACTCAACAATATAAACAGTACCAACCAATTGAGATTGCTGTATTTATTTGCAGGGATAACGGTAGCAGTTCTCACCGTTACCGTGCTTGTCGTAAGATTCTGCATAACGACGTTTGCTATAGAGAGGAATAAGTGGGATGCGGCTTATTTCAAAGTCTTCATTGACTACATCATCATAGGAGTTACTGTGCTAGTGGTGGCTGTGCCTGAAGGCTTGCCCTTAGCCGTTACGATCTCGCTAGCCTACTCAGTTAGGGTGTGTATCAATATTTCTCTCAGTGAATCCAGTAGCCGGTCCATGGCATACGGCTTATCTCTATCCTGTGTCGCTTTATGATCTACTAATGACGGCAAATCATTGTACAGGACTTGCCTAAAGTTTATCGTAAATTAAATTCTTCGGTTTTAGTAAGACCACATTTCTCTAGCTCAGATTTAGCGCCATCTGAATTCAACGTTTTTCTTAGTATCACGTAGTATTCATCTGGTTTTATTGTACACAATTTGTAGACTTATACTTATTTTTAACATTATAACATAACATAACATAGCAACAATTAGAGTGCTACAGTCATCAATGACAACATCGAACACTATTGAGACAAAATCAAGCAGGCGAGCAAAAAGAAGGTCCAAAATCCCTGCAAATTTCAATATCCAGAAAATCAGTTCAAAGTAATATAGATTATTAGGTTATATGATTATTGTACTAATCTCACATGATAAACGCAGGTGTTAGCCGAGCTTGCGCGAGCTTGCACATTATCATTTCGTATGCAGTAAATACTTGACGTATTGATTTATCACGAGATGAATTGTTAGCTTAATTGATTGTTTGATTGGTTATTTGTTTGGATGTTTGCGTGGTTTGAGGTCCGTCTTTCTATCGGCCGGTTGATTAATTAATAGATTGATAGTTTGATGATTGTCTGATTGCGGTCAGTAATTGATTGATTGACTGATAGCTCGATTAATTGATCGATTGATCGCTTGGTACCTCAAACTGACTCATTAATATCTATGATCGCAGAAAATGATGAAGGACAACAACCTGGTGAGACATTTGGACTCGTGTGAGACGATGGGTAACGCCACGACGATCTGCTCTGATAAGACTGGCACACTGACAACCAATCGTATGACAGCGGTGGAATCTTACATCTGTGGTAAGTTCTTCATACATCTGTCTGCTCTGATAAGACTGGCACATTGGTCAAGCCCTACATCTGTGGTAAGTTCTTCATATATTTGCTCTGATAAGACTGTTACACTGGTCAAGTCCTACATCTATGGTAGGTTCTTCATCTGACTACTAATAAAGCTGATGATCCACTGTTAACGTCGGTTTCATTACGAGAAAATTTCGGTGAAGGGCCAGTCCAGAACTTCAACCCCGCACATACCAATCCAGCCGCTGACGGAGACAGAATCGATGCTTTAACCTGCTTCGGCAGCTCCGACCTAATTCAGTTGTCTGATTTGTAACAAAATAAAGACATTTCTCGTATAATAGCCTTTTATCCTTTGCGTTGTTGGTAAGCACAATTTAACTGAGCTAGTGCTGCTTCGGTTCAGCGTTGTTCAAAGAATTTATAGATTCCCTGTTTAAATAAGACTCGTTAAAGATCGAAGAATTCTGTTCGTGGAATAACTTAGAGCTTTCAATGTTCAACTTCAACTTATTAATTGGAGTTTGTATTTTTGTCTACTATGCAAGATTGTTTGCTAAGAATATATACTCTTAAAAATATAGAGACAGGCCAGTGTCGAAATAAGTAAAAAAATTAGTGCTGCTTCTAAATATTCAAAATGTGAATATATATAGACCATAGCTAGCTTTACATTTGCTTATATAACTCTATACTATATACAATTGCATGTGTTACCCGTGTTTTGTCCGGGTTGCTGAAGAATAGACTAACCGTAGACTGCATGTGTCGTAATAGTCGACAAAGCACTAAGATTCAAACTAACGTCAAAAAGTGTATTCGGTAACATTTTCTAAAAGGCGACCCTTGCTATACTTGAATTAAAGGAAAGAGGATGACATTGATGTATGCTATGTAGTAATATTTATTAATTACTAAATGGATCGCCTAAGCGTACTTGTGAACACAGGATTGCATAACGAAGATGATTTGTTTTTCTGATAGGAGAGCACTATAAGGACCCCACAGTTCATAGAATTACACTGCCTGATGATACTAAAGATCTTCTGTCGAGATGTATCGCATTCAACTGTGCGTACACCTCCAGGGTTGAGGTAAATATAACTACCTATTGATACAGTCGTTAATTTCCATGAATATAATTATTAGCGAAAATGTGTGAAAATATGTGAAAATTGATTGAATTTAAACAAGCCATAAATCGATTGATTTATTGATTGATTAAATTGTGATTGATTTACTTAATTAGAGATTTAGTGATTTATTAATTTGATTTGTATTGATTATATATATATATATATATATATATATATATATATATATATATATATATATATATATATATAAGATACTCTGATAAATCTGACAGCTTTAAAAAGAATCCTAAAACGCATCTTTGTGCAAGATCCTTCCTGTAAATTCTACTCGCTGGTAATTTTAAATAACTCTCATATTTTATATTTGACATTTAATCTATCTGTATGATATTTTTTATATTTTGGTGCTTGCTATTATGTGCATTCTATTGTATGTTGCTTATTTTACTGTATTTGTTGTAAAGTGCAAAGACGCCCTTGCATGTTATACTCAATTAAACACATACACACCACACATACATGTATGTGTATGTATACTGTGTGTGTATGTATATATTTTCATATATGTGTATGTCAATCAATCAATCAATAATAATTTAAAGTCCGGTTCCTCGCCATAAGGCTATCAGGAACATCAAATGTATTATGTGAATATGTACTGTATGTGTATGTATATGAGTGTATGTTTGTATATACATATATATATATATATATATATATATATATATATATATATATATATGTATATTATATTTATTATATATATATACATGTATACTGTATATATAACTCTATATAAGTCTCTCTAAGTGCCTTGTGCCTTGGGTTAACCATGATTTTGCAATTATGTGCTATTCAATTATTTACATTACATTTTGTATTTGCTGTATTTTGTATTTGCATTTTGTATTTGCTGTGCAAAATCGAGATTTTAAACAAATAACTAACGCTAATCGCCTAGGACGAGGACGGGTCGGGTAAGCTGCCGATGCAGTATGGCAACAAGACCGAGTGCGCCCTGCTCAGCTTCTCTAGGGGTCGTCTGGGCGTCGACTACAAGACCCTCAGGGCGTCCTGCCCCGAGGAATCCTTCGTCAAGATCTTCACCTTCAATTCTCAGCGTAAATCCATGACAACCGTCGTCAAGGATACCAATCCGGATGATTACATTCTCTTCTCTAAAGGAGCCTCTGAAATCATCCTACAGAAGTTAGTATTAGAGAATGTGGATGATAGTAGTAACGATATGATTCACTGATATACATGTAGTTAGTGCTGAATAAGATTACACTATAATCAGAGATTTCTAACCATTGTTCTGCAGAAGTTAGTATTAGAAAAAGTCAATGATAGTAGTAACGATATGATTCACTGATATAATTAGAGCTGAATAAGATTAGTGCCCTACAGTATAATCAGAGATAATTAACTATTATTTCTTTTTTTCCAGAACGGTTTCTTTAATCCAATCAAACGCCACGTAAGAGTTCAACGGAAAACATGAAACTACAAACACAAAAAATGAATAGTGAATTTAAGGAGATCAATTTTGACGTCTTCCAGTAAATGGTTCAAACCAATCTAGGAAAAGAAACAAACACCAAAGAGAGTTTAAATAACTCTGTTGAAATTACACAGGATAGTTCATGTACATGTAATGTAAATACAAATATTTAGACAATTTTAATAATCATTCCTTTTATGCATGTTATCAGTGGTGTCTTATCTCTAGAGTATACAGGTATAGTCTTACTCACTGTCTGTTTTCCTGCGTCATAAAGTTTGCTCAATTGAAGTTTGATATGCTTAATCCACATGATAGTGTAACCTTGTCAACATTTATTTCTTCTGAGTTGGTTTTCCTACGCCATCCTAAGTTCTTGCTCAGCCGCCTCTTGTCACACGCGAAGTTTACAGTCCGTTAATTCTTCCGCTGCCTGACACAAAGCAGGAAATTCTTAAATTTTACTAAACTTGTTCATTTAATTTAAGTGATTCAATCATTTCACACAATTGAGCTAGCAAAGTCTCACAAAATATAGCAATTCACATGAAATGAAACGGACACAAAGGTCCGAAGACTCTAGCACTTACCCGAATGAGAGAATAATATAAACAGTTTTAAGCTTCAATACAATATCGGAGAATAGCATTTACACCATTACAATGGTCGCATTATATATAGTAAAACACATGTATATGCTAAGCTATTAAATCAAATATTTGGATGATGTTGTTGTTTAGATGTGTAAAGATTCGCGGCAGAGGGGGGTCCCTAGTTAAACTGGGATGCATGGAAAGATGATGATGATGATGATGATAATGATGATGATGATGATGATGATGATGATGACGACGACGGCAACGACGACGACGTTGATGATGATGATGATGATGATGAGGATGATGATGATGATGATGATGATATTGTTTAGATGTGTAAAGATTCACGGTAGAGGAGGGTCAGTGGAGGAGTTCTCAGAGGCTGAGAGGAGTCGAGTGATGAAGGAGGTCATAGAGGTCATGGCTTGCAATGGACTGCGCACTGTCTGTCTCGCCTACAGAAAACTGCCCGCACGTGGTTTGCTAGTTATATTCTGCCTGCAAAAGTTTAGATGATCAATCAATCAATAAGAATTTAACGTCCGGTTCTTCGCCATAAGGCAATGTCAGGGACATCTCGTGCAGACTCTACACAAAAAGGCGCCAAAATACCGCACGATGACGACTGAGTACACGGTGACCACAAGAGAAAGCGAGAAAGCGAGAAAGCGAAAGCGTCATAAAGCGAAAGCGTCATGATAGCATTGCATTACGGCTTCAACTCTTCATTTAGAGATAATTGACTCGTGTATATTTATTCTCTGAATCCTTTCCTTCTGATTCTCTTATTCTAACAATTGTCTAATGTTATAAGTTTCAGTTTTACGTTGTTTCTCTCTTCTTTGGATGTCGGTTTTATTTGAATGTGGTTTTTTAAAATATTGAATAACGTGAATTGCCTTACTTAATTGCCTTGATTTGCCAGCTGTTTACTGGCTTCGGACGCAAATGAATGTAAGCATTCATCTGGGCGAGGAACGATGAATCAGTATGACAGTTGCTGATTTTGAGAAGAGTACCGCGATTAAGGCATTTTAGTAATACTGAGTTTCAAATATTATGTAATGTTTTAGGTTAATCTGGGGATTTTGCAAGTTATATATATTTGTGGATTGTTATAGACGAATTAGTACATTTAGACCGTGAATTCGAGTTATTTACTGAATGTCTATGAGAGGTAAGAGATTGGGTGATTTAGATAATAATGCAGAGTTATATGTTAATGTAGTTATATGTAATGTTTCAGGTGAAGGTATAGATTTTGACAATGAATCAGAACTAGTGTCTCAGTTGACGTGTCTGGCTATTATTGGGATAGAGGACCCGGTCAGACCTGAGGTATATTAACTGTTAAATATGAACTGGCATTCGTGAGAGAGAGTTCTTAGTGAAGGGAATCGTAGACTTGACGTACAGTTAAGTGACGACTAAAACTATTAACTGTAGTCCTATGTTTGATGTAAATTTTCTCATGCTAAAACTTTGATATTAGAATATTGTTTAACGCTTAGCAATCTCCTAAAGTAGTTACTACCAGTACTTCTATATGTACCTTACTGTAGAACGCAGAGAAATTTTGTAAATTATGTGCTATGAATTTTAGAATTCTTGCTATCTTCCACATCTTGGGATTTGCTACCTTGCAATTAGTATTTTTCTATGATGCACATACAATACATGTATACCGTATATTGAGTTTTACAATGTTTGACCTGTTTTGAGATGATCTCTAGCTTTATATGAGGGAGGTTAATTTTAGTTCCTTCGAGCCTTTGTGGCTTTGGCATTACCTTCACTTTCTCTATGTCTTCTACTTCACTGCAAGATACATGTACTTGTAGCTTATGTAAAATAGATATACATTTAATTCCATTCTTCTATTCTATAATTTTTCATGACTTGATGAGAAAAAAACTATACAGAATATGAAATACCTTTATAATTAATTATGATGAATTACGAAGATGTTCCCGCAAATAATCGCTACTCTATATTACTTTAATTCTTTAAATTCACCGGCTGGAGTCAGTGGCGATGTCGGTAAGATATTCGACCGTGGATCAGTATATGCTGAGTTCAAATCCTGGGCTCGCCCGTCCTTGACATCGCTTTCTTGTGAGGAGACTGACGTTACCATTACCTTTAGCTTTTTTAACCTGCGTTTGTTTCACATTCTGTGCTTATCCATGTTGCTACTATTTGTTAATTTAATTCTTTTAATTCACCTGTGTTTGTTTCACAGTCTGTGCTTACGTTGCTTCGTGTGATCGTAGGTGCCTGACGCAGTGAGGATATGTAAGGGAGCTGGTATCACTGTGCGCATGGTGACGGGGGACAACGTGAACACGGCGAGGTACATAGCTCGTAAGTGTGGTATCCTGGACAACGAGGATGAGCAGCTTGTGCTCGAGAGCAAGCAGTTCAACGCGCTCATCAGGAACATGAAGACTGGACAGGTAGTGTGGATAATAAAAAAGGTTTAACGTCCGGTTTCTCATCCTAGGATGATGTCAGGGACGTCAGTGAGATGATGCGGTAGGGGATACGACAGTGGTAGCCATGAATCTGTTGCTATCGCACTGCCTAGCACTTAATGTACTGCATTTAACTACCATAGCAGCACAGTAGTAATGCCTTTAGCAGGAGAGGCTTTATTCTTGCATATAACCCAGGAGAGGCTTGACTTGTTATATTTTTAAAGATAACCCAGGAAAGGTTTTACTGGTTTTATTCTTAAAGGTTGTAGCATTTCGCCGCTGCTGTTTAACATTTACGCTGAGGCAATGATGGAGGAAGCCATGGAAGACTTGGAAGAAGGAATAAAAGTAGGAGGGAATTTGTTACAAGATGTACGATTTGCAGATGACCAAGGAATGGTAGCGGGCAGCGAGATTGGATTGCAGAAGATAATGGATAGGCTGAATGATACGGCCCTAAGATATGGCATGAAGATTAATATAAAAAAGACCAAGGTTATGAGAGTGTCCAATAATAAAGGTGAAGTTAATATCACAATAAATGGTACGAAATTGGAACAGGTAAGGAGTTTCAAATATTTGGGTCATACTATAACCGATGACGGGAAGTGTGAGACGGAAATATGCAGTAGGATTGCACAAGCAAAAGCGGCATTTGGTAGTAGAAAAGAACTATTAACAAAAAGTCTAAAGAAAGACACAAAGATAAAGATAGTGAAAACTTTGGTTTGGACCACGCTATTGTATGGATGTGAAACATGGACCTTAAGGAAGGAAGATATTAGGAAACTGGAGGCATTGGAAATGTGGATTTGGAGAAGAATGGAGAGGATTAGCTGGACTCAAAAGGTTACAAATGAGGAAGTCCTGGAGAGAGTTGGCACAGATAGACAGTTGATAAATGTATTAAGAAATAGGAAGAAGAGATGGATAGGACACATTCTAAGGGGGGAAGGTCTATTAAAAGAGGTCATAGAAGGTAGAATGGAAGGAAAAAGAGGCAGGGGCAGGCCGAGATTAGGTATGTTAGATGATTTAAAGACCCACTCATATGTGGAAATGAAGAGGAAGGCGGAAGACAGAGAAGAGTGGAGGCGTTATGTACCATGGACCTGCGAGTAGGCAGTGCACTAAGAGAGAGATTCTTAAAGATAACCCAGGAAAGGTTTTACTGGTTTTATTCTTGCAGATAACCCAGGAGAGGTTTTACTGGTTTTATTCTTGCAGATAACCCAAGAGAGGTTTTACTGGTTATATGCTTGCAGATAACCCAAGAGAGGTTTGACCTGGTTGTATTCTTGCAGATAACCCAAGAGAATCTTGACCGGGTTGTATTCTTGCAGATAACCCACTAGAGGTTTAACTGGTTTTATTCTTACAGATAACCCAAGAGAGGTTTAACTGGTTTTATTCTTGCAGATAACCAAACAATCAATAAGAAGTTAACGTCCGGTTCCTCGCCATAAGGCAATGTCAGGGACGTCTCTTGCAGACTCTACACAAACAGGCGCCAAAGCATCACACGATGACGACTGAGTACACAGATACCACAAGAGAAAGCGAGATCAAAACAGTGCAAGTCCAAGATCCAAGGCAAGCATAACCCAAGAGTGGTTTAACTGGTTTTATTCTTGTAGATAACCCAGGAGAGGTTTGATATGGTTTGGCCCAGGCTGAGGGTACTAGCTCGCTCCTCACCTGAGGACAAGTACAACCTGGTCTCAGGCATCATCAACAGCAGGCTGAATCCTAACAGAGAGGTAGTCGCTGTCACGGGTGACGGTACCAACGATGGCCCCGCGCTCAAGAAAGCTGATGTTGGCTTTGCAATGGTACCTTATTATTTTATTTTATTTATTTATTTTATTTATCATACGCATGTCACAAACATAGACTTTACAATTGTACACAACCAGCATCAGCGCATGAACAGAGATAAAGGCCACAAGTTGCACTTACATATTCCGAATTTAAAAGCAGAAGGAAGTAATCATATTAAAATATACACAAAGGTATATTTAGCAAGTTCAAATATTAAAATGATTAGGATGTTGCACAATTGAACATCATAAACGTGAAAATACAGGCCCTTAGTTTAAGTTAAACAGATTACTTTACACACAGTTGTCATAAATGGCAATATTAAAATAGGTAAAAGCAATAGATTACTTAGAAGAAAAAATAATTATATGAAGGAAATCTCAACAGATAACGAGTTAATGCTTTTAATATAGTACCTTAACTTTTCAAATATTTGCTAAGGTCGATACCGTCTAAACTCTTTTTAAAAGAGTTTAAGTTAGATGCGTTTACAATACTTGGGCTTAGTGAATTCCAACAATCAACAAAAACATCGGTTTTTGAAATGGTATCTTTCAGCATTAAAATGGAATTTATTCAGATATAAACTTCAACCATTGTTTCTGGTGACGCCTTTTTTGAAAACAAAAAACTCTTCTAAAGGTAGGTCGACCAATCCAGAGATGATTTTATAGTACATGCATAAGTCGGATTTAAGTCTTCGCTGTTCTAGCGATTCAGTAGCCAATAATTTTAATCTCTCCTTATACTGCAGTCTCATCATACCACTGAGCCGTTTCGTGAATCGTCTCTGGATTGATTCAATCAGGACAATATCACATTTTCTGTAAGGAGACCAAAGGCTTGAACAGTAATCGAGAATTGGGCGCACAAAAACTGTGAATGCTCTAAACAATGTGACCTGGTTTTTAGACTTGAAGCAGTGTAAGATTATTGAAGCCCTTTTTCTGGCTTTATTGCAAATATCTTTTATATGAGTAGAGAACGATAGGTCGCGTGTAAACCTTACTCCCAGGTCCGTCACTTCTTCAGTTATAGATAAGGGAACAGAATTTAGATTATAATTAAAGTTAAAAGGTACAAATTTTTGGAAAGAGTAGGAGATTATCACACACTTTTCTATAGCGAGTCTAAGCTGTCAAAGGCTAGACCAACGTGAGATACAATCGAGAGACTTTTGAAAGAGTCCACAATCAGAGAAAGAATTTATGGGCGAGAAACACTTTACATCATCAGCAAATAAGAATAGGGAGGAAGGTTCAGGATAACAGAAGCTTAAATCATTTATATAGATAATGAATAGGATGGGCCCCAGTACACTGCCTTGTGAAACGCCGCTATGAACGGTAGACCAGTCCGAATAGAATTTACCTATTCTGACAGTCTGCAGTCTGCCAGTTAAAGAGGACGAAAGCCAATTTAATAGAGTACCGGACACACCATAGGCTAGCAGTTTTTATAGTAACTTACTGTGGCTTATGGAGTTTACTATTATAAGAGTTAGAATCATTTCTGTTCATTAATTAATCTATTCCCCATTATCTATATTTTACTATTTAATTAAATATTCAAATATTACACAAATAAACATGATTATATTCAGTTCTTCTTTAAGCCTCTATTAGTTTTATAGTGTTTAAAAAAACGCTATAAAAAGTGTAACACTATAAAAAAACACTATAAAAAACACTATATAAAATTATGCAAAAATGTTCATAGAGTAAGAATTTTACGACAATGGCCGGTTAAAAATCTCGGCCAATAATGAAAAGATTAAATGAGTAATATAACTTGCATTTATTTTGCATTTACAATCTGTTAAAAGTGATTTTTGGAAGACTTTTAAAGACTAATTATTTAAGACTACTTGACTTTTTTAATCTGATTGAAACGGAAGTTGAGCGCGTGTTTTTATGGTTTGTCTGGACGTATGTTGTTGTGGTTTGTTTATACTCGTGTTGTTATGGTTTGTCTAGACTCATGTTGTTATATGTTGTCTGGACTCATGTTGTTATGGTTTGTCTAGACTTATGTTGTTATGTGTTGTCTGGACTCATGTTTTTATGTGTGTTGTATAGGACCCATGTTTTTAGGGTTTGTCTGGGACCCATGTTTTTAGGGTTTGTCTGGGACGGACGTCGCTAAGGAAGCCTCAGATATCATACTGCTCAACGATAACTTCGTTAGTATTGTCAAAGCTGTCATGTGGGGTCGTAACGTGTTTGACAACATCGCCAAGTTTCTACAGTTTCAACTGACAGTCAACGTCGTTGCCGTGCTGCTTACATTTATAGGAGCCTGTGTCATACAGGTTGTATGACTGTCTATCTGTTTATCTGTCTCTTTGTCTATCTATCTGCCTGTTTTGATGATTGAAGTCTGCGCCGTAAATATTCTGCTCTTCCATCTTTTTATTTTTGAAGTTATCATTTCATTCTGATAGCTTTGTCATAACCTCTGATCGGTATGAAAAGCTATTTTACTGATTCCTATCGCTAGTTTTTGTCTTTTTCGTAATAAATTCTGTCTTTGCCGTGCATAGGAACAATTGGTAGCTAGTTTCTGTACTTGGTTATTCTACTTTGAGTCCACTCCTACTTGTATTTTATCTTACCTGGGCTACTTTGGTTCTGGGCCTAGATCATTTAATACCAATACGAACTCGATATCCATTAGCCTATATCCTTAGCTCTTTCTCTTTAAGAGATAATCTTACTTTAACGTCGGTTTGGCTATCTAAAGGAATCATCAGTAACGTCACTAACTTCAATTCTACCAGGTTGCTCTGTCATTCCCTTTAAGTTTTCTCTACAGATGAAAATTTACTTTGTCTTGCTCTTAAATGATTTAATCCCATTAAATCTGTGTTATAATTTCTCTGTCTATAGATATTTTTTAAATGTTATAATATTGAGAAGTTCACAGAAAGTTATGATTTACTATACGTGTATGATTTACCATACGCTTATGATTTACCAGACATCTCTAGTTGAGGCGTTTGGACTGAAAACCCCGATCTTTATGTACTTAATGACATAACGCATTACAAGCTGTCACTGCGCTTAGATAATTTGGGCGATTCTATGATGGAACGTTAGTGTTGGTTTCGTTGTCATGGCTATGTCCTGAAAGACGTCTGAAGAAAGCGATGAAAAGCTTGTTATGTTGACACTGGTTTATTAATTATTATTGACAGATTGAATGATTGATCGTTTAAAAATATCGGGTGATGTTTAATTGATTGATTGAAGGATTCTTCAAGGAAGGCTATTCAAATGCCTCAGGTAATTGTTTGAGTGATGATTAATTGATTGATTGAAGGAATCTAATTGCTCGAGTGCTGATTGATTGATTGAAGGACTCTCCACTGAAGGCTATTCAGATGCTGTGGGTTAACCTGATCATGGATTCGCTGGCCTCACTCGCGCTGGCCACTGAGCTGCCCACAGAGAAACTGCTGGAGAGAAAGCCGAGTGGCCGCAACAGCCCCCTCATATCTCGTAGAATGTTGCTCAATATACTCATGCACGCCACCTATCAACTCACCGTCCTCCTTGTCATGCTCTTTTTAGGTGTGTGTCAGTCAGTATGTCTCTATTTCTTTCTCTCTCTTTCTCTCTCTCTCTCTATCTCTCTTTGTCTCTGGCTCTTTGTCTCTCTCTCTCACTCTCTCTCTGTCTCGTTCTCCCTCTTTCTCTCTCTGTCTCTTTGTTTCTCTCACACCGTCATCTCAGTCTTTATCTGTGTTTTCTATCTCTATCCTTTTCTCGCTATAGTTAGGTATCCGTCTATCTATCTATCTAGGATCTATTGATCGATCGGGAAACAACATCTAACTCTAATCTAATAACTCATCATTCCATTATAATTAGAAATTTTCCTATCTTCGCTGTCACCGCGGTGTTTTTGACCGAGATAACAAAGCTATTTTGTGCTATAAACTGCTTGATGCACAATATTCCACAGGTGACAGGTGGTTTGGTGTGGAGTCAGGCATAAATCAAGCCAACGCCTTTAGACCTACGCAGCACTTCACGATAATCTTCAATACGTTTGTGCTGATGACACTTTGTAACGAGATCAACATGCGCAAGCTGCACGACGAGAGAAACGTCTTCTCTGGGATATTTTCCAGTCCCGTCTCCAACATCTAACTCTAATCTAATAACTCATCATTCCATTATAATTAGAAACTTTCCAATCTTCGCTGTCACCGCGGTGTTTTTGACCGAGATAACAAAGCTATTATGTGCTATAAACTGCTTGATGTACAATATTCCACAGGTGACAGGTGGTTTGGTGTGGAGTCAGGCATAAATCAAGCCAACGCCTTTAGACCTACGCAGCACTTCACGATAATCTTCAATACGTTTGTGCTGATGACACTTTGTAACGAGATCAACATGCGCAAGCTGCACGACGAGAGAAACGTCTTCTCTGGGATATTTTCCAGTCCCGTCTTCCTCGTCATCTGGTGCGCTACGCTCGTGGTACAGGTCTGTACCTACATGTGATAAACTGTATCTACATGTGATAAATACCTCGTCATGCGCTACACTCGTGGTACAGGTCGGTACCTACGTGTGATTAATACCTCGTCATCTGGTACGCTACACTAGTGGTACAGGTCTGTACCTACGTGTGATAAATACCTCATCATCTGGTGCTCTACACTCGTGGTACAGGTCTGTACCTACGTGTGATAAATACCTCGTCATCTGGTGCGCTACACTCGTAGGTAGGTCGGTACCTACGTGTGATTAATACCTCACCATCTGGTGCGCTACACTCGTGGTACAGGTCTGTACCTACCTGTGATGAATACTTTATGAAATAGTACCGTGACCTGACTGGAAAATGACAAAATGTACAGGCGGAGAATGATCTAAAAAGTCACAGGGAAGCGGACAGTGGGGAAACAAACTATTCTGGGAATCTCGTCAAGTTATCCGATTGAGAATGGAGTAGTATTTATTGTTGAAGTGGAAATTTGAATACAGAGGTAATTGGAAGGTGTTATATATCGCTGATCTGCTACTGATCTCTTGCATTTGCGGCATATATTTTTTGCGACAAATCATTTGTGATTGCACGGATATGTTTTCTGTGCACATGAACGATTAATTCGCAGTTGTTTAATAGGCGAGGAATTTTATAGTATGATAATACATACTATTGTATTGTACATTTGCTCAGGTTATCATTGTACAGTTCGGAGATATAGCGTTTAACACACAATCGATCTCCATCATCCACTGGCTGTGGTGCGTGTGCTTTGGTGTCGGAGAATTGCTTTGGGGTCAGGTAAGTCATGCCTTATTTATATACCTAAAGTCCTGGCAATAATCCTAGATAGTTTATTGGATATCTCCTCTAGTGATATCGTCACTGGTTGGAGCCAGTGGCGATGCAGTTAAGATACTCGACCACGGATCAGTATGTGCAGGGTTCAACTCCTCGGCTACCCGTTACTGACTGACATCACTTGCTAGTGAGGAAATTGACGTTAACACTAGTTTCTTAACGATTTATCTTCAAGTGCTATGGAAGGTATGCATGCCAGTCTACCTGATTTCTTACCTCAGTCATCTTCGTATACATGTGTATCTTGTTGTTTTTATCAGGTGTCATTATAATATAATTGCTCTCGTAGCTTTTATTTGTTGATTAACCATGAAATTATTTATTCTTTAGCACCTTGATTTTTAATTAAAGCATCTGGAACGATGGATAGCACTTCGTGAAAGTGTTACATTCTGAGTCTGATCTCTGCTTTACTTCATAAATTTTCAATATATTGTAAAATCGTTTTCCTTGAATTTGTTTAGAGCGAAATGTGCTTCAGATATGTGCCTAAGTTTCTAGCATTATCGTAGGATCATCATCATCTTCCTTTAAATCCCAGTTTTAACCAGGGTCGGGTTAGGCGTTATCATAGGATGATGAAATGAATTTAAGCTTGTATAGATGTTGTTAATGATAGGTTTGAACAGTAAACTGATCAAGAAGTATATTATCCTGTTTTATCAATTTTTGTAGTGCACTGCATACTGGCAGGTTCATGATATACAACGCCTGCACTCTTCTCTGTCTTCCGTTTTCTTCTGAAAGTGGATCCTTAAACCATTTAACATTCCTAGCCTTGGTCCGCCGCTAATAGTCTTTCCTTCCATTCTACCTTCTATGACCTCTTCTAGTAAACTATCTCCTCTTATATCCCATTCCTACCATAATACGTAAGCTATGATTCTTCTCTAATTTTCCACCAGATTGTGACCAGTATACCGGTAAGAACGGCTCGAGTGAGACCTGAACCCGGCGACTCTGAGGCGCCACCTCTGGAGGCGGGAGATGACATGGACGACGGGATACCCGAGGGTAGCTCAGTCAGCGAGTACGAAATGAGTAAGACTCTCTGGTACAGGGGATTCGCTAGACTGAAATCACAGGTACTTCCTCATCTACTATCTGAGCTAATATTCTCTCTCTCGCTCTCTCTCTCTCCCTCTCTCTCTCTTTCTTCAGTGCACTGCAAGTGGCAGGTTCAAGGTACATATTCGTACTCAAAGTCTGTTTTCTCGCTCCATAAGAGCACTCCTTAGATCAACAAGTTAACCCTTCACGAAGTCTATGCCTTATCCATACCTTATGTAGCCTATAGCTTGGGAAAGATATGGCTTCTGAGGTGGTTTCCTGTTGCCTTTCTCAGTTAGATGGATAATTACCGTCTAATATTATAGTGTAAATAATATTAAATAATTTTGTTATAAGGCTGAGCCGGTATGTTAGGTTTATAAGTTATCCGAATGTGGATCAGTAGGCGTACGTACAGGATTACAATCACGCACTCGCCCCCATTTTAACGAAGTGCTTTCGAAACAGTAATCCCTTTCCTCCATAGGTCTAAATTTTGACTGTCTTGCCTTAGATACTGAATTTACTCTATTTTGATCTCGATTTCTCTGGAAGTCTTTGTACACTAAGTCGTCATTATTGTGTGGTGTTTTGGCGTCTGTTTGTACTGAATCTGCCTGCAAGAGACGTTCCTGACATGGCCTTATGGCGAGGAACCGGACTTTATATTCTTATTGATTGAAACGGACGTTAATCATGGTTTAGGCTTTAAATTTGTGAACCGTTTCAGCAAAATTCATTTAATTTTTCTTCCACTAATCATCGAAATTTTAATATTGACTTTCTCAGTTGCTCAGTCTAGTGCTCGACTCGTCATTGGCATATTTTCCAGACAGGAAACTGACGTTAAACTTTGCTTTTATCTGTAACCGCAAACTTCATTGTTTCGTAATGTACGATGAGCGAAAATTTGTAGATTGTAACAAGAAACTTGTCAAATCTGCTAAATTCTGAATTAGTTCGCGAGCACAGCATACATAGTTTATACGATGCACTGTGCATTTATGTTTATGCTTATGTGGCAATCTGTAGTACATACATGATTTGTCTCTCAACTGAAAATGGACCTGTTTACATATAATACAGTATATATATATATATATATATATATATATATATATATATATATATATATATATATATATATATATATATCACATATATCTATATATTTAGAATATGTATATATAATATATTTATATTACATATAATAGATATATATTTTATATATATACATACATACATACATACATGCGCGTGTCTACTTGCGCTACTTACACCCATTTCTACATTTGCTCGGCAGTTCTACGTGATCAACGCCTTCAGATCTTCCATTGACTATGGCGAGATCGCCTCTCCCGAGGTCAAGGCCAAGGCTGCGAGGTCAGTAAGGGGGAACCTGAGCAGGAGACCCTCAGTGGTGCAGGAGGAGAGCGAGTCCTTGCTGGACCCCAGTCGATCCTCCCTGGCCGATGTGAAGGAACACTCCGTGCAGAGTGACCTCGGTCGTCCTTCTTCCAAAGCCGTACTCGCCTAGTCGATACTGCGCTTCTGAGTCTTAGTTAAGAACGAGCTCAACTCTGGTCTTGACGTCCCTGACGTGTCTTATGGCGAGGAACCGTGGCGAGGAACCGGACGTTAAATTCTTATTGATTGGTTGATTGATTGGTCTCTGATTGATTGGTGCGTTTATAAAAGACTCAGCTACTGAAATGATCTCATCCATTTGTCGTTTGAGCTCGATGTGATGGGTCGCGATGAAGAAAGTTTTGGATTAGTGATGCTTGATTGAGATTAGATAAGGTTTAGGTATATGACTTTAATAAGTACGAAGTATATCTTGCATATTATTTTGGCATAATATTTGATAAATGACTGGATGTGGTTTGATGTTGAACGGTTGTTGTCTCGTGCATATTGTTTATACTGTAATATTATAGTATAATAAACGGGAACCAAAAAATTACGTAATTACATAATAAAAGTAATATAATTTAATCATAATAATATTATTATTATTATTAAATAATAGTAATAATAATAATTATTATTAAATAATAATAATTATTATTATTATTATTATTTAATAGTAATAATAATAATTATTATTTAATAATAATGAAATAATTTAGTAATTAAAAAATATTAAGTAACTAACTATTAAATTAAGTTAAATTACTGTATCAAAGTAATGTATAATTAATTTAATATTTCTACGTCGATTTTAAATTAATATAAAACTGAAAGCTAATGTTAACGTCAGTTTCTTCACTCGAAAGCGATGTCAGTGTCGTGCGAGCCCAGGATTTGAATTTCGCACATACTGATCCGCGGTCGAATACATTTTCAACATCGCCACTGGTTCCAGCTAGTAGCAATATTGCACTTGTCTTGAAAATAGAAAGTCTTAGGTATAGACCTACATTATTAATGTAGCAAAATCGACAACTTTGGCAAACATTTATAGTCAGCATTCAATATTTTCTCTGATTGTTTATGGTGTTTTTGAAGATTTATCTTATAGGCTCCTATAACTCTTCTTTTATCTGTATCCTTTGTTTTTAATCTTCATTTCTACGTATTGGTGCCTTACTTCATATCGTAAATACTAATTTTACGTATAAGTGCCTTACTTCTTATCTTAAATACTAATTCTACATATTGGTGCCTTACTTCGAATCTTAAATACTAATTCCAGCTTTCCGTATAACTCTCTCATCTTCAATTCATCCTTCATTTACCTGGTTTAGTAAAGCATTTCCTTTCAGGCATTGCGATAATGCTTATCTGGTCCTATCCTTCAAGCACTTCTCATTTATCATTTGTGATTTAGAATATTTCCCTTTTTGTATAGCTACTTTTCCACTGCCTCTTATTGCCTGTCATTCTATGTTCGTGACATCAACATGTAAATGCAGAAGTTTAGTCATTATAAATTGTTTATTTGTTAAAAAATAAGCTTTGTCATTTTTATTGATATTCTGGTATTTCTTTTCTCTTACCGAATGCTTCCTTCGCCTGTTCATGTATTTTTGCTGTGTCTTTAGAATCATCTTTTATAACGTATTACCTCAATATTTGAAACTGTTAAGTTGTTGCGATGTGGAAATTCAATTTATACATGATATTAGGCCTATTTGTATTTTAACTATTTTAAATATACTTACTTTCAGTATTAAAAATTATATCTTGTTTATTAAATAATCAATAAATAATTAATTACTTAAAATAAATAATTTAACTTTATTGTATGATCTCTTATATTCATAATGATTTTTGTTGCATTTCTGGATAAATCATATAGGCCTAATTAGGCCTACACGCAAAAAAGTGTCATAACTTAAACGTCTTATTAATCTTTCTGCTAAGATCTTGAAATCATAAATGAATCCTTTACTACTTTAAAAAGGTTTCTGAAAACCATTTACTTCTCGCTAATCTATTGTTTGAAATAAATTTAGATGGAGTGAGTTTTAAATTGTATTTGGCGTCGTTTAATATCAGTGCTGTCAAGTTAACTTTAATTTCGACAGTTGAATGTAATGTTATTTAGTGACGTGTGCTATGGGGACGTCCTGACATCATGGTTGGACGAGGAAACGGGCGTTAAACGTTCATTATTATTTACAATTGTTATTATTATAAATGGTAACAATTGTTAGTAATTTGGTCTTTTGATCATCATATCTATTAATAAGGTGAAGGCGGAACTAAGAATTGAAAACAAAAGTGAGTAAATCACGCTCGTGTAGCGTACTTTATTGAGCACTCCATCGACTTAATTCATTGCTTTGTCTACGATTTAAATTGCTAATAGGGAACTTCTAAACCATATACTTATGACGCATTTATTCATTTATTTTTTAATGTTTGCTTTTGGGTACTGTTTTACGTTGGTTCATATTTATTAGCTTTGATTCAACAAGGACGAAAACAAAGAATCATTTTAAGTAGGCGAATAGTATAATATAATATCAAAGATTTTGCCCTTTATTCTTTTAATTATAGGCCTACTGTGTGTTTTATTAAATAATATAATTTGATATTTAGACACTCTTCCATTCTAAACTTACAATGCGCTGAGTTAATTATTCACTCGCCGCTCGTCTTAACTGGATTGTATGTGTGTAAGTACATTTATTAGTAACATAATATACAAATGTATTTATTGAGTAATTTTAGGATCGCTGATTTTCCGTTCAACTGTGATCTCAATGTACTATTAAAAGTGATAGATATCTTTATTTGTGTTGTCATGCTTGGCAATAAAAACATTCTTAATATCTTATACATTTGCCTTTTTATTTGCATTCTTAACAAGTTATCATCATGCATAACTTTTAAATTATCATCATAGCCACCACAGAGTTTTAGACAATGTATCTGCTATTCATCTTAGCGATGCAACGTATGAGTGAAAAACTCTATTCGTTCGCGATTAAAGTAATAATTTCTAAATTCGTATTCATTTAGCAGACTCTGTTTAATTCAATCTTAAATCTGCATCGATTAGGTCCACTATACCTATCGTTAGGTAGAGACATTCTGTATTCTTACAATCCTAACCCTCTTACTATATTTAATATCGATTAATCCATTTCTTCTCTTCTCTAACACGTGCGCCTGCATATTTATTCAAATATTATTTATACGCATGGCATAAGAGTAACCTGAATTGGAGGCGGTGCCGAAATTTAATAACTTCTAATATACATATGCAAGCAGCTTGATATTGCCGTTATACGAGTATACACACTATACACTGTATATTATATATGTCGTTGCCATGGAGATCAAAATAACTTCAGTGCCGGAAATGTTAGCCTGCTAGACATAAGTCGATATCAAAACGAGTTCTGTCTTACAGTACATGTAATTTGATAGGCCTGTGTTTAATAGAATCCGAAAAAACTGTTATGATTTTATTTGCTTAAAAGCCAACTTACAAATAAATATGAATGTTTAATGAATTAATAACAGTAAAGTATTATTGTTAGCATTAATTACAGCTTATTTTATTCTAAACCATTCTAAGGTTTATTTTACAAAATTTATTAGTGTTTAATATATATTATATATGTAATGTTACAGCATATATTTTAAGATAACTTCTAGTAGTTTACAAAACAAAATATCTATTAGACACTTTAAAACATTTTTGTAATACTTAAAGTAATTTCTAAGTGTTATTTTAGCATTAAAGTGAGTTGACACCAAACGTATGGCAGTATTTCAATAAAGAAGCTCTCTTTAACGCTTCCCCACTTAGGTTTTTCCCCACTTACTACTGTAGTTTAGCTTTAGAAATGTATTGGACACATATTGAGCTGCATTGTTCTGCCAAGTGTTATTCTTTTTCTAGATTAGTTATTATGGTTATTAGTAATCGTTGCCATCAAAAGGCAACGATTACTAATAACCATGGAGAGGAAGGAGGAATTGGGTCTTAAAAACAAGCATCTGTGCTTCCTGACCCAGTGTGCCGTTATGTTTTATGTTTTATGGTAGAGTCAGCACACTTGTGCGAGCTTAATATATAAAGAAGTGCTAAGTTAAACTAGCCTACAATGTTTTAAGGCTTATTAATTACAGATTATCGGAAAGTGTCCCATAAAATCTGAGTTCATAAGTCTTATGAATTAATCCACTGCGAAATTAGTTTGCATTTCTGTATGTTTATAAACCAATGTTAGTTGAGCATGTTTTGGGCAATATATCCTGTTACTTAGAGTAGGTATAAAATGATTTTGAAATAATTAGAGGAATTCAGAAGAAACTTTGGATGGAATGAGCTATATTTGGGAGGCAATAATAAACTCTTCATAAATGAAAAAGATTGTTCACATTAACCGAAATTGAATGGAAAATATGCACTGAATCAGATTTACTGTATCTGATTCTAAGATGACGTGACAGTTGTATTCTATAAGATGTAATATTATGCAAAAAATTGGCACCAAACTTCAGTAAAACTATAGAATAATATTATTTACTTTGAGCAGACATTATCGTAATAGAATTACATTATCAATAGATTATTAACTTACGCCGTTACTGCATTGCGCTACATTAAATGAAATTATTGAATTATTGGGCTTAAGTAATACTGCAATAAATACTATTATGTTCACTTTTTTTAGAATTTTGATATTGTTATCGTTTTATTACTACATTTAAGATACATGTACATTCTATATGTGTTAAATTAATTTCTCAGGTTATTCTGAAGCCATGGATAATAGGCCATTGTCAGAAATGGTTAGTATACGCTCGGCTACTTTTAAAAAAACTAAGTTTAACGTCAGTTTCCTGCTCTACAGCATGTCAGTGACGACAAGAGCAGTGGATTTGAACCTTGCACGTATATTGATCCTCTGACGAAATATATGTCAACAAGCCACCGGCTCAACCCATTTGACAAAAGATTTTAGCAAATTGATCAAGTACCATTGTAATGAGTTTAAAGTTGTCCTTAAAATTTACCCGTATACAGTGATCATTTTTACCTTACGATGTTCCTTATAATATGGATATTATATTCCATTTTTTATAATAATTTTCTTCAGTTTATTTCTCGCTCCATTTCAGATTTCAAATTTTGAGGCTTGGATTCGGATTCTTCAAAAATGGCCCGTCAAGCCTATCTTTTATCGGCATCTGCTGGACGAGGAAATATGCTTTAATTTTATTTTATTTCAAAACTACAAATTTCAGCAGGTCTCAAATGTTTTAATCTGTTTTAAAAGTTTTGAAAAGCGTTTAATAGTTAAACCTATACGAAAAACCTTTATCATTGGGAAGCATTATTGAAGATTATCAATAAATGCACAGGAGTGTAAAATATGAATGAATTATTTCATATGCCTCCACTCGGGCTACTAAAGAAATTTAAAGCTAAAATGATAGGCCTATTTAAATCATACTTAAATCATGCCTAAATCATGCTAATAGCATACTTAAATCATGCTTAAATCATGCTAATACCATACTTTAATCATGCTAATATCATACTTAAATCATACTCATAGCATTGATTAATTTTAATTTTTGTAATTTTCGATTTAGTGCGTAGACCTGCACGTGTATCTTGTACCAAAAGAGATTTGGATAGAAAAGCTGCAAAGCGCTTCCGATCAAGTTTTCCACGAGTCTATATCTCTGGGCTTCATCCGGTTAGCTTGGTGTTTCTCATATGAAAGTTGTAGCTTGTCAAAGTAGAACTCGAGTTTATGAGTGATACAATTTGGGCTCTTTCAAAATCAATGACTAGTGCCAATTATTTTATTTCAATTACTTTTTATGCATTTGTTCTGTATGTTTACTTATTTTTCTTCTATTATCTTTAGAATCATTTAATTTGTTCGTATAACTGACGACAGAGGGCAAGCTACTTCGCTCGATGTAGTAACAGTGCTGCTTATCTTATCTGACTAACTAGCTTTAGGATCTAGTGCGTGCTTTTTCATTTAAATTCCGTCATATCTATTCCTATTCAAATCTATCGAATTTTGCCTAGGCAACATCATGATCACTGATATAATTTTTAAGTTCCTAAATAAACTTTTACTTAAGCAAATTGTAGAAGAGGAGGTAGGGAGTGAGAGGGTGTATAAGCCTTTTAAACATGTTGAACCTCACGCTTCTCACTTCTACTCATATTTAATTAATTAAGTTACACATGTACAAAGCGTTGCTAACTTTCTCCTGGTCAATAAACTGCCGCCTAAGTGGTAATCTAAACATGTTTACCTGTAGAGATACTTACTTAGATATTACATATATCTCTTTTTACCTCTCTTTCCCTCTTTCTCTCTCTCTCTCTCTCTCTCTCTCTCTCTCTCTAGATTCAGCCAATTATCTCAAAGATAGAGAAAGACTCAAGATGTTCTTTTGAAGATCTTTAGTAATTGGAAAGTTGTAAATTTACGAATGTGTGTTGGGTCAAATAATAAATTTCCAATAGAGGAATACAAACAAATACATGCAGCGTCCCTGCAGCAACTGTATCGTGAATGTAGTCTATGTTAACTTGTTACGGTGAGACTACATCACTTTTTATATATTGTTGTTAGCTCCAAAAGAAACATTTTGATTTAGCCCATAATGAGGACATGTATGTAGGGTGGGTCTCATATGCTTTGTTCGAAATGACAACCGTCAGCTACTATAGGTTATATGTCTTCTTTTCAAGAATATTCCATATTGTTTCTCGGTTTTTATTACTTAGAAATACTTTCGCTTCCTTGTCAGATCTGCCATGGTTCACTGTTTGCTTCGTTGATATTTTTATGAAATTGGATTTTTACCTATTATCTTATCATGCCGGTGTTCTAATTTAACTAAATAGGACCTACGATACGCCTACATGCACACAGAAATTAACAATTCAGGCTTTGTAGGCGTAATCGATATTTATGCAATTTAAAATAGTACTCAATGATTTTCAAGTAAAAATTTATTTTTTTAATCTTTTAAAATTAATTGCTAATCCTTTCTGCTAAAAACATTCTTGTATATGATTGAACAGAATTGTACCGGATTTATTGGTATTTGAACTGAGAGACGAGATCAAAGAGCAGATCGACTCTGATTTGCTACCTCTCGACTACGTCTTTCTCAAATGCGTAGGCCGGCGCTTCACAAAGGTTCGTACTTTTTCATAAAAGTTCTGTAATGTAAACTCTGTGGATATACCTTCTTCCTTCTTATAATAGATAAGTTGTCTATCGATGCTTAATTACAATTATATGTGGCTACATTCTTCTCTAACCCCACATTATCTGGACAATTCAAAGCGGAACTTGCTTCTAAATTTTTTAATGAATCTTGATTAAGATGTTATTTGATAGAGATTCTAGTCAAGAAATTAAGTTTGAGAAATATTCTATCAATTATTAAACAAGAAGCAAGTATGTTTAGAAAAAAGGCAAAGTGGGAACTGGTATAAACACCAATTACGTAGCCATTATCAATATCAATTTTCCATAATTAAAAGTAAAATTATTAATATCCTGTTTTATTAATAATTATTTTCAGATACTTGAACGACAAGAGCTAATCTTAACAGTCAAGAACTTTATTCCACCTCGGGTTAGTTAACCTAAATTACGTGCACAGGCTAGATCAACATAATATATATATATATATATATATATATATATATATATATATATATATATACAGACTGGGGCAAAAAAATTAATCCCCTAGCGAAATCTCAATAACTTTAAGAAAACTCAAAATATCTTTACGAAATTTACGGAGCTTCTAGGAGAGGAATTTCTGCGTATATCCTGCAAATTTGATGAAAATATTTTTATTAGTTACGAAATTACAGCATTTCTAAAAGAAAAGTGCTAAAATCAATTTTAACCAGGCCTTTCGAAATATCAGTCGTTCCTTTTAAAGAAAATAACGACCCTGAAAAGGGCCGTTTACTTAAGTGGTGGAGTTTAACCATGCACTACCTTGTTAGATACTCCAATAAAAGATGCTTAAATTTCGTTCTTCTGTTAAAATTATTCCTAAATTTTGAAGAAAATGTCCGGTACTTTTGTTTAAAAAAGCCTTGTCAAAATTGATTTTAACATTTTTTTTCGAAGAAACGCTGTATTTTTGTTACTTCTGAATATATTTTCACTAAATTTGCAGGATATGTGTAGAAATTCCTCCTCTTTAAGCTCCGAAAATTTTGTTAAACTATTTTGAGTTTTGTCCAAGTTATTACAACTTTTGTTAAAAAAAGCCTTGTTAAAACTGATTTTGCACTTTTATCGTAGAAACGCTGTAATATATTTCCTGCTCAATAGATTTTCATACAATTATTTGCAGGATATACGTAGAAATTCCTCTCCTAGAAGCTCCGTAAATTTCGTAGAGATATTTTGAGTTTTCTTAAAGTTATTGAGATTTCGCTAGGGTTTTTTTTTTTCCCCAGTCTGTATATATGGAACTTTGACTGATGCTGAAATATCCTAAATATTTCAGTACTTCATCACTTGTTCTCAACCAGTGTAAAGAGCTAAATAATGTGTTTATAATTTGATATATTCAGTACATAATTTTGTTGGTTAGCCTGATTGCAGTAGCTTGGTCTGAGAAACCATGGTCACGTTAAATTATTTATTTTCTAACAAAATACGAGGCTGTTGTTATTTCCAGAACTTGTGGAGACTCTTGAATATACTGTACATGTAAATATGTACTTTGTTACTTCATTATTATGCTATCCATTTACAGATGCGTTGTTTGATACATACATGTAGGTTCAGTAGTTTCTTGTTGAACAGATTTTATTACAGGCCAGTGCTTGCTAACGCAGTTGTTATGGTCATGTAGTTAACTTTATACATTCTACAAAGCAATAATTTATACGTGCAGTTGATCTATAGTTAATCGATTAATTTCATCTACTTGGTTTATTTTAATGGCAAAGACTTGTTAAGTAGATGGCTGGAGCCAGTGGCGACATCGGTAAGATATTCGATCGCGGATCAGTATGTGTAAAAATCCTGGGCTTGCCCGTCACTGACATCGCTTTCGAGTTAAGAAACTGACGTTAGCATTTGCTTTACCAGTTTTTAGATATAAATTCCAAATATCCTACATTCGCATTATGCATATTAATTTATTTGGCCTTTATACAACAGTGTGATATATATGTATAAAAAAGCATTTGCAGAACTTCATGTCATATTTTGCAATTAATTTTCTAATTAATAGCATAATATGATATAGGCCAATATTTTAAAATGTTCCTAGCATAGCTCAGCATAATATGTTGTTTTCTACATATTTTAGTCCTTTGCTCCAGAGATCTACCTGCTGAGCAAGGATGCTCATAGAGGTCAAGATAAATCTCCTAGCAGTTCTAAATCACCCAATAGGAAGATAGATGACATTATAGAACTCACTGATTCATCCATTGCAATTTATCCGCCTAAACGCATTGCTTCCCTTACAGTAAGTGAACCGGTTTCACAAAATTATATTCTTTTCCCTGATCATTTAGATAATAACTTAGTAAAAAAGAAGCAAAACGTTGCCGATGTATCATCGATAAGTCCCAATTCTTCATCCTACAGCGTTTCGCATGTAAGAGAGGTAGACATTTTGAACTTGATACAATCAGATAAAAGAGTCGCAATCACTAAACCAGGAAAAGATCAGCATTCTAAACCAAGAATAAGTCGCCCAAAAGTAGAAGATCACATTGATACAGCAGCAGCGAAAGATTCGAGAGAAAATCGAATACTGAGAGAAGATGATGAAGAGATCAAGAACAAGATTTCTAACAAGAATCGAGAAACAGTACAATGTAAACAAGAAGTTAAAGACAATGAAAAGTCCAGAAAATGTGGGTCGTCAAAAGAAGATCAACATATTAAAAAACCAAACTCTACCTCGAAATCTCCAATCCAGGATCATAACCAACAGGGTTCTGAAGCAGTAACTTCCAAACAACTTCTTGATTTGGAAAGTACTAAATTCGGAATTAATGACCATAAATTTGATCGGAATGATAATTCATCGCTTGATGATGAAATTCGATCATTCAAGAGAAAGATTCTGGAAACCGGTGAGAAAAATAAAATGATACCAAACGAACATCCGAATGCGGGAAAAGCTATTGAAACAAAACCTGCAACAGAAAAGCTGCTGCGAAATTCAAAAGATCTTAAGGAGAAGCCAACAGTAGTCGAGCAAAATAAGAAAAAATCTCCCAATAACCATGTTCACTCAATAAATAAAGAAATTTCTAAGACAAATGACACCGAATCAACACTTAAAAAGATAAATAATGAAAGTAATAAAAATGTTAGCCCATATCCCGATGAAAAAGCCGTTGTGACTGGATTTAAGGGACAGCTGGAACTGAAAAAGGATATAAATGCAGTGGCTGAGAAAGATAATATAACACTGAGAAATAAAAAGAAAGAATATATGATAAATGAACGCTTCAAAGAGCAAGAAAATTATATTCAGAATCCGAACCGTCGTGGCAGAAAATTCAAATCGCATGGTGTCTCTGAACATGAAGATAAAATTGCGTTAAATTCTTCACAGAATCCAAATGGACCAAGACAACCGAACGATATACGACATGACGACAAAATATATGACAACACGAGACGTAATGTTGATTTGGGACAACATACCGTCGTGAAAAGGAGCACTAAAGACCAAGATGTAGCTTTGACTCATAGAGATAATGTGATAACAATAGATGATATAACTAAACACAAAGATAAACCAAGTTCATTGGATGAATGTGATACTGAGAAGAAAGATGATCACATGAAAAATGGTAGACACCTAAAACCTTTGAACGCGATGCTTCAAAGTAACGCCACTAAGTCCACTAAACCAGCAGTTCAATCCGATGCGGCAAAGCAAACTGGAAAAGGGAATAACCAACATAGTTCTACAACTAATCCAAACATCACCCGGTCAGCAGAAAACTCGCAACCAACTCAGAAGCAGAAGCCAATTTATATTTTGAAACCTACTCGTGATCGCTTCCCTATCGACACTGTAGGATGCGATACTACTAAAGGTCCTGAAGATGATGATGAGTCTAGAAACGATGGAGATTTGACTGTCAGAGGAATCGGCCCTTTAACAGTGAAGCCTTCTGACAAGGCATGTACTGTATTATGGTATCAATACATAAACGAAATTAATGTACTAAATATGCTACTTTTACGGTCGAGTATAATTACCGACTTCGCCACTGGCTGGAGCCAGTGACGAAGTCGGTAAGATACTCGACCGCGGATCAGTCGATGCGGGTTCAAATCCTGGGCTCGCCCGTCACTGACATCGCTTTCGAGTGAGGAAACTGACGTTTACCTTAGCTTTACCAGCTTTTTTAATTTTATAGCTAAGTTATATAAATTATAATAAATTATAATTTTAAAAAATTAGATGTTACATAAATATTATATCTCTATCTAGTATTCTGCATGTGGCAGTTTCAAGATACACAATCCTACTCACAGGCTGCTTTACTCTCCTTAAAAACAAATCCGTCGATTATATTTATTGACACGTTTATACCGTCACAAAAGACAGTGCCTTGTCCATGCTTTATTGTAGCTTATAGCATGGGAATAATATGACTTCAGAGGTGGTTTCCCACAGCCTTCCTCAAATTTATATCTACGATATTAATAAAATATATTTTTTAATGTCTTTTTGTATAACTCTTCTGGATTCATTGACAATCCGAAGAATGTATTACTGGGATGATATCCAATATCAGGCATCAGGCAGCAATAAAGAAATAGACGCTTAGTCCTATATATTGTGCATACTACTAAAACTGTAATAGAAAGTTTCGTTTGAAGCTACTTTCTTTCAACTCAGTATTTCTTATGAGAAATGGATTTTAAATTCCCCAGTTAAATGTAATGCAAATTTTAACGAAGTTTATCCTTGATTGGTAAATGAGACGCACGTAGGATGGCTTTCACTCCGGAGAGAATAAAAAAACAATTCACAACGTACTTGTATGTTAGATTAATTAAGTAGTGGTACTGTCTGTATTGATAAATTGTAAATATTTACTACAAGTACATTTAATTGTAAAAGAGTAAATTTCTTTGGTACGATCATCTTATTCTCAAGCATTAGTTATTACCTTCTAACTTGAACATCCTACAGTAGGCATATATCGTCATCGGATGATGAAATAAAAATTTAATTTTGTTTAATCAAGTGTTTTATTTATTTCATTGTTTCATTATTTTTTGTTTTTATTCAAGTGGATTTCTGTCACTTGTATAAAAACACAATTGAATAAAATATTAAAGCCTTGCTTGTCGTATCATAGAGGCTCTAATATCAATAGAGGATCTGTCTTGGTTTAGGCCAGTTTTCCTATGAGTCTCGAATCAGGCAATGTTTTAAGACATTGTATTTATGACCGCTATTTTATTTATATTTTCAGAAGGATAAAATAACCGAAGATAAACTAATGAAGAAAGAACTGGAAAATCTGCACAAACAGCTTGATCTTGCTCAACAGAGGTTAAAGGTTGAAGAACGGGTCTGTGCGCAAAATTCCTTTTATATGTATAGAAAAATTTGTATTATACAATATACATTATCCAGTATTCCAAATTTTAATGCCGTATCATTCAGACTATCCCTAATCTTCTGTAGTAATATTCCTTTGTCATCTGCAAATCTATATATTTATATATTTATAAAGATTATATATCTCAGTTTAAATATTTAGGTCATCTTATAACCAATGATGGTCGTGATAATAACGATATACAGCGTGAAATATGTGGTATGTTTATGCATAGTAAAGCCTAAATTTGCTTGCTGCTCTGTTAATGTTAAGAAGGTCCTGTTCAAAGCCTATTGTATGTACTTCTATGACGTAGCAATATGGTCGTCGTTTACAATAGGTTCAATAGAGAAGTTTCGATCTTGCTAAAATAAATGTATTAAACTGTTTTTTAATATAAACGTTACAGCAGCTTAACCATCACACTGCTGAAAACCGGTTTACCTAGTTTTGATACTCTCTTTTATAATAATAAAAAAATCTGCTTGCTGGATAATACTAATATGCTAGTTAAGTGTTTTGATGTTCTGAGCTTATTGTAGGCTTTTATGCCTAATTATGTAAGTAATTGTCTTAGAACTCAATTTATGCGCACCCTGTTTGCTTTTCTGGTTCCTATTGCATTGTTGTATGTGTAGGATTCATGTGTGTATTATTGTGCCTGAATTAAAGCAAAAAATAAAAAAATAAAAAATAGGCCCCATATTTAAATATATTATCGCAAACCATACGCAGATAACCAGTATAGGCCTACAAGTGAGCATTGGTTAGTGATATACAGATGTCAAACCTTTCATCTATGCCTCAAGTGGACATCAGCTTTGAGGGAAAACATTTTCAAGTGACTATTTTGGCGGGAAATGTAAAATAGATTGTGCTTCAATTCCTGCAGTTTTGAGGTTTATGAACAGTATCAGAGAGCTATCAAATCTTGATATTTCATTCATTTCTGCAATTAAATCTTCCAATCCAGAATTAGAAACTTTAGGCAGATATAACGTTTAAGTGGTAAAAATGAGTTTATAAAATAGAAGATCATTTGAGTTTTATTTTTAATTTTTATTTCATCTAAATAGTTATAGGCCTAGTTGGTCATTGGCTCCTTTTGGTAAATGTACTTGTATAATGTAGTTTTCAGTCTCTTATTGAACTATGAGGTGTTATTAATATTAATTGGTAATAATTAAGTGTTTAGTGAGTCTTAAACAAGCATGTAATTTCTTCCTGACTCGGTAATGTTATGTTATGTTATGTTATGTTATGTTATGTTATGCTATGTTATGTTATGTTATGTTTTGTTTTGTTTTGTTGTGTTATGTTAATATTCTTGTATTTCTATTACATTTACAGTTACGCAATCAAGCAGAGAGAAAAGTGAGAGACTTGAGCGAAGAGATGCAGCGAAAACTTCCAACCCCTCGACATTAAAGCGCGTCCCTAATAACACGAACTTGCATGAATTTAAATCACAACAAATTATTGATAACACATGTAACATAATAACAACTAGAGTGATGCTGTCGTCCGTGACCAGTAGTCACGTACGACATCAATGACAACAGAAAACACTGTTGAGACAATCCAAGCCGGTGAGCAAAAAGAAGATTTTTGAACTACAAAAAATTGCCCGGGCAAGAGAATTCTGAACAAACTGCAACCGATCAATCTGACAGCCAGGAAGAATTAAAACAGGAAAATGCTGTAGCCCAACCTGGATTTAACAAGAGCCGCATCAGTTGTAGAAATATTACTAAGTCTAATTTAAGAATCTCATTAAACTAAATAAACTAATCAACTAATTTCATTTATGTCTCATCCGAAAAGGCACCGTGAGAGAATATAATAAAATATTAAAACAAGAATTGCAAAGGAAAATGTATCATGATAAATTAATTCACGTCTTCTATGGCTTTATTCTTCGAATTCTTCGGTAGATGACAGAATGTTAAATGTTTATTAGACGGGATTAAATGGTAATTAATCCGTCTAACTGAGGAAGGCAACGGGAAACCACCTCAGAAGCCATACTTTTTCCAAGCTATAGGCTACACAAGGTATGGATAAGGCATAGACTTTAAGGAGTACTCTTATGGAGCGAGATCGTAGACTTTGAGTATGAATATGTACCTTGAACCTGCCACTTGGCAGTGCACTGAAGAGATATAGATCTATATATATATATATATATATATATATATATATATATACATATATACTATATATATATATATATATATATAATATATAATATATATATATAGAGAGAGAGAGAGAGAGAGAAGAGAGAGAGAGAGAAGAGTCTATATATTATATATATATATATATATATACATGTATATATATATACATGTATATATATATATATATATATATATATATATATATATAATAAATTTCATGTAGGCATTCATGCTTGATAACAATAAATTCAGTAAATAAACGGCTTATCTTCTTCTCTCATCGTTATCACCTGTGTCTGCAACATGATTGTCCAGAATTCTCTTACGTCTGGAAGAAGCTTCCGTAAGCATATAAAGGCTCACTTGATGAGACTGAATACAGTAAATATACGCCTTACTATCTTCACCTCGCAGTCGGTTAAAACGTGTCCAGAATTCTCTAGCACGTGTTGTCTGTCGGTCCTCTAAGTTTAAAGTTAACTTCAGTTCCTTCCTCAATAATCTTCACTGACAACCTGTGACCAAAAACTCAAAATAATCAATTATAAAATCGATGTGTCAATTTTCAAAACCTTTATATTGTAGAAAACCTTCTAACCTTCCTGATTTCTTAATGCCTTATTAATCTTTTAGTATTCGAACTTCTGATGCCATCCTACCTGAAATGTCAAACAATCTCATCTCATTAAGTAATTTTCTTTTTCAGCTTACGTTGCTTGGAACTCTCTTGATTTCATTTGCTCATGTTCTACTATTTCCCATTTTCTTAGTAGGTTAAAAACATCACTTCCCACAATAGTTTGTATCATCTTACCTGATTGTTTTTAACACAGGACTGGCACCATTTAAGATCTTTTCTCTCTCATCAGAACATATTTGTTTAAAATCGTTTGAGTTAATCGATTTGTAGTGACATGTGCTGGGGGCGTTCCGAACATCATCCTTGTATGTTGTAGAGGGCGTTAAATCTTTATTGTTATTATCCAACATGTACAGAATCCGGTGAGTGCCTTACATATTTTATTGTTTAGAAATGAGTATGTATAATTGTTTAGATATTATGTATAATATTGTTTAGAATGAGGATGTCAGCATTTCATCCACAGTATTATGGCTTTCGGTCGAGGAATGATGGTTAACAACAACAACTTTTCAAACTGTGTGCATTCTTCAACTTAGGGCGTACATGTGGTTATATAAGTCTACATGTGATGTTTCACCATAATTACAGTCATTATTGAGTGTAAATTTATAACTCGTGCAGTATAATATCATATAATTACTGCAGTATTTACATCTCTATTCCTATCACCAAAGTATAATACCAGCACACCAGCAAAAGAGCGCCAAGCCGCATTCACTCGTTTGATAACAGCTTCACATTGTGCCCTGAGCGGCTCGCCTCAAGTCTTTTGTTGCAGCAGATAATGCGAGACCGAGTGGGTGATGAATTAAATGAAGGGGAGGGGCGACAGTGAATCGAGGTGGGGCTAAGTCCGAACACACCTGTCCCGTTCTGTGAGAAATAACGATTTAGAACGGCCTCGCTGCGCCTGTGGGCTCTGGATTCACTAATAAACAAGGGAGATCATCGCAGTATTCAGAATAAAGTCAACTTAATCTCACTGTCGGTCTATCGATACTTGTTAATTGCTTTCCCTGCCTAAGGCTTTCGATGTGATTAGAATTGACTAATTGATATAGGGTAAAATGACCAGAATGCAAAATGGTAATATTGACTTAGCAGGAGTGATAGAATCAAAAAACAATCAATTACTTTGTTACCGTCATCCATGACAACGTCGACAATTTATGGAGCGTGATAGCAGACTGTGAATAAGAATATCTTGGACCTGGAATTTAATAGAACACTAGAGATAGAAATATAGAGATAGAGAGAGAGTGTGAGAGAGAGATAATGTATATGTTTTATTACAAAATTTATTAGTTAATGCCAATAGCAACAATAAAGATACAATGGACTAGCGTCGATTTATAAATATATTTATATAAACCTACTTTTCAAGTCAATAAGTCGTGAAACCAGTGCTCTAACCATTTACTGTACTAATTTTAATTCAGCTGCCAGTAGCTCTTTCTAATGATTCACATATATCAAATATTTATCATATTACCTAGAGGCTCTTCTAACAAAAAGAATTTTCTAATATGCGGATGCAGACATTACGTGCTTACATTGCAAATTACCAAAAATATATAATCGCATGCGGTTGCACAGCAAACAAAGTTCTACGACTGCAAGTACTCTACAGTAGTGGCTAACTACAGTATAGCTAGACCACTGGATAAGTCAGCAGCGTGATGGATTAGGTGCTCGATTGCAGATCAGCAGGTGTAGGGTTCAAATCCAGTTCTTGGCGCGTGTCTAGACTTCTTCCAAGATGAATACTGTAGTTGAACTAGGTTCTAGCACTCAACTGTGATACCATACGTGTATAGAAATTTTATTGAGTTTCAAGTTAGAATCCAAGTTAGAATCCAAGTTAGAATCCAAGTTAGAATCCAAGTTAGGTAGAATCCAAGTTAGGTAGAATCCAAGTTAGGTAGAATCCAAGTTAGGTAGAATCCAAGTTAGGTAGAATCCAAGTTAGGTAGAATCCAAGTTAGGTAGAATCCAAGTTAGGTAGAATCCAAGTTAGGTAGAATCCAAGTTAGGTAGAAACCAAGTTAGGTAGAATCCAAGTTAGGTAGAATCCAAGTTAGGTAGAATCCAAGTTAGGTAGAATCCAAGTTAGGTAGAATCCAAGTTAGGTAGAATCCAAGTTAGGTAGAATCCAAGTTAGGTAGAATCCAAGTTAGGTAGAATCCAAGTTAGAACCCAAGAGTCTTCACTGAGGATCAGGTTTAGTAACACGAGCTTCGAGGGTCCGAATCACGGGCTATTCGATTTGTTAAAGTAATTTCTTAACACTCTATCATACTATTATGCGGTTTTATATATTTCTAAGTTGGGTTGCTTTAAACGAATTTTGAAAGTGTCTCGGCGAATTCCGAATGAAATGTGACACCTGCAGAGAAAGTAGCTGTTAAGTGAATACTTGAAGCGTTGGCTATTGAATATTACTGACTAAGATATTATACAATATCACATTCATTAGTCATACTGTATATGTTTCTAAAATCCAAAAATAAATTACATTTTATTTTCACTCAAAAACGTCTGACGATTGCTAAACTGTGATTCAAGGGAGAATATTATCTCTCTTACTCGCTCTCTCCATCTCTCTCTCATAGTTCACTGCTTACTGGTAGATCCATGGTATATAACGCTTACCTGTCATCCGCTTTCCACTTCATGTCAACATATGAGTGGATCTTTAAAACATCTAACGTTCATTATCTTGGCCTGTCTCTATCTCTATTTCCTTCCATTCTGCCTTCTATGATCTCTTTAGTAGACTTTCCCCTCTTACAATAAGTCCTATCCAACAGTTCTTCCTATTTCTTAATATATTTATCAACTGTTTATTTGTACCAACTCTCTCCAGAACGTCCTTGTTTGTAATCCTTTGGGTGCAACTAATCCTTTCCATTCTTCTCCATATCTACATTTCCAATGCCTCTAGTTTCCTGATATCTTCCTAAGGAAGAGGATTATGATAGTTATATTTTCAACAAAGACCCAATACTACAACCCTAACAAACTGCATTATTTAGGCCTGCATCTACAAGCCTAATCTTTAGGCCTCGGTGATTCCGTTTTTTTAAAAATCATTCCGTACCTGACATTTATTAGCGATTGTCACCTTCGTTCCAGAAACCGACGGCAAGGCAAGCAGAGTACCACATAATCATAAGTTCATAACATCTAGCTCATGTATAATAAATATAATTGGTTTTCGGCTTTTAATAAAAATATCTAATTGCTGGGGCTGAATTCCTCTCAACAAATCTCATTGTAGAATTACCTGTGAAAGAGCTAACCATTGATGGGTATTATAATTGTACAAGCCTACCAGTCGTTGAATGAAAGTGGCAGAATATTTACGTTAACAGTATAACTCTGAGGTGTGGCAGAGCCAGCATAGTAGATGAAAGTGAGTAATTACTGTTGTTAGCCTATGATTAGTGTCAATGGGATACGAAGTCGATAAGTAATTAACAGAACAGTGTGAAATTTAATTCACTATGTACAATTTAAATAATGTAGCATATCACCTAATGATGGAGTTATGATCTTAATTACACGTATAGGATATTCATACAATATACACCTCAATATAACAGAGATTATTGCATTAAATGATTAGTTAATTATTGCATCTAAGTTTTGATATTGTTCTTGACAATCGTTCTAATTGGATTAACCTACTCTAACACATCGGTATTGGAAATATAATTTTGTTTTCTTGTTAGTGTACAGTAGTTGGATTTTTTCTGGGCTATATTTAATATATATAATTGGTTATATTTTGCTTTTGATACATTCCTTGTTTATTAAATTTCTACAAAACTACTAATAACGGCCTCTGCTAAACCATGTTTAGAATTTTAAGATTTGAAGGAAATTTCTGAATCTAGCAAGCCTAATTAGACATATTACTCATTTTCACTATTTAATTGCACCATTTTGTTAGGGTTTTGTAAGAGTCAGGGTTTTGTAAGAGTCAGGGTTTTGTAAGAGTCACGGTAGAATTGTCTAAGCGCATAAAACTGCCATCTGTGTAGAATTTGGATGTAGATTGTTGACGTTTAGAGTTGACTAAGCAAGATTTTAATCAAGAGAAATGACTATGCAAGATAAAAATTAATTACGAAAGATAACATTTTCCGAATATCATGATATGATTGTTGGTAGCGTAGTGGGTTTGCAGAAAATTGTAGACATCCTGAACATTACTATAAGAAAAAACTTTTGGTGTTCTAAATAAATAGCTTACTTAAAAGGATTTGTTAATCAATTAAATTGCTTATTTCCAGTTAAAATGATTCACTTAATGTAGGCTAGCAGTCATTTAAGAACTATATATGCGCAGAATGTTACACTGTCCATACTAATGAATGCAGCTTTCTATGAAGCTCCTGTTCAAGAAAAGGATTTTACTAATCCGTTCTTTAAAAAGCTACTTAAATTTAAATAACTTACTCACTTTAACTGTATGACTTTCTGAATAACTTTCTCTCTAAGCCTGATCTCTCGCTCTGTATGATATTTTCTGTTCTTTATATTCTTCCTGTAAAGTCTTGCTCTCATTTTAACTTACTGATGTTTTGCTATGTAATATGTTAATGATATGAGTTTGTCAGATCTGGTAATACACGGAAATTGATTGATTGATTATTTTAGTTCACTAAATAATAGAACGTAGCTTAAATTTTAAAGCAAAATTTATACATTTCTTGTCGTTGACTACATTGTCTGTAGAGAGAAATACTGTTTTAACTTTGTAAGGATTCAGGTTGATTGATATATATGCTCAATCGAGGCAAATCACAATGTAGCTTAGCAACAACAACAATAAGAGTTCTACTGTATTCAAGACAATATCGAGCACTATAGAATCAAATCCAAGCCGCGAAAAAGAAGAAGAATATATGTTTAATTTCAATCACATTATCAGTGAATAAGTAATAAAGATACATCGTAATCAGATGATAAATAATAAAGCAGCATTATACAGACAAACAGAACCAAACACTAAAAGGGGTCCTAAAACGGATCAAATACCAAATCCAGACAACCAGTCCAAATATGGAGTTATTATTTAGAAGTTATACAAATGTCAGCTCTACTATTTGAGTTGGTATATCATATCCTTAATTTCAAGTAATTGCAAGTTTTAGCGTGTATTTAGTGTAGCTGTCTCTGTCTAAGCCGTCCATTTCTATTGCATTGTATCTATAACGTTGAACCTGTTTGCATTTGACAAGTTTTCGACGTGAAAGCCGTGACTAATCAAGATTTATGGATTATAATTTTAAGCACGTTTTTCTTTGTTCTTTTTAGGTTATTTATTTTACTTTTCATATATGTTTCATTAAAAATGTGACTGAATTTTAAAAATTACTTCAAGAAATTCTTGCATGATAAATTAATTTCAGAGCCAAAAGTTCGCAACTGAGCCGGTGTTTGGGACTGCTTCGACATTACTGTATAAAGTTCCTATAATGTAAATCTTCCTCCTAAGTTTCTCTCTCTCTCTCTTTCTCTCCCCTTCTATCGATTTCCCATATACTGAATCGTTGAAAAGATGTATTTGATTAGTTTATTTTAAACTTTAAGGTTTTTATTTTTAAAGCTATGCGAAAATTAATAATTGTTGGTTACATTCATTATTCATGTATATTTTTGGAATATGTTTACTTTCAGATACGACAGAGAGTAGCAGAAGAACTTGACGCTGCAGAAGTTTATCTCATAAACTCTCTCCCAGTGGACTAGCGACATCTGCTCCATTGCACAGCATGAAACATGACCAGATTTTCACGTATTGGTATGAACCAAAATTCGCATTTACTTTCTTTTGAAAATTCGGTATGTGTCCGAGGCACTTGATAACAGATTCATTTAAAATATTAGGCTAGTTTAGAACGATTAAGGTCAAATTTTTATTCCGAACTGACATTCTTAAATAGACCAAATGCGATAATATGATGAGTAAGTTGTAAATATTAAAATTCGATAAAAATAGTCCTAATAGACGTTACATAGTTTTACTCCCTCAAGTATTATGTTAGGGTCGCCTCATCAGTAGGTTGATAGTACAAGTATGTAAGTATGCACCACAGATCAGCTCACGAATAAAGATTTCTACAATCAAATGTTGTATTGGAAATGAGATCTAGTGGAAAAATGAGTCAGGAAGAAATAGTTTTAAAATCTTCGGATATGGAAAATTAGCAAAAATGCTCCTCAAGTGAAAACAGATGATCGTCAGAAGTGGAGAAGATACATGTTTAAGAGAGAGAGAGAGAGAGAGAGAGAGAGAGAGGGAGAGAAAGAGAGAGAGGGAGATAAAGAGAGAGAGAGAGAGAGAGAAAGAGAGAGAGAGAGAGAGAGAGAGAACGAGAGAGAAAAAATACAGAGACAGAGAGTCCGACAGACACAGAGACAGATAGGGAGACAGACACACAGATAGACAGAGAGATAGAGAGAATTAAGAAATAGAGCGAGAGCGAGAAAGTGAGCTGCGAATGTAAATAATAAGGAGTATGGAGTTACTGAATACAAGACACTTTGGCAATTTATAGGATTTGTTAAATAGATATACAGAATACGTGATAAAAAAAATATTCATCCGTGACGCCTATCACTTTAAGTACCACACTTGTCACTTCGAACATTACATGATTTATCCGTTAGGCCGTATCCATCCGTTAAGCCTTACCCAATATTTTATCCATTACTGGCTTTGCGAATTCCCGATATTTTACTCTGTAATAAACTTGAATGGGAACCGAACCTACAGTCTCTTAAACTGCCATCGTGTCGAAGGTTACCTGACCCTCAATACTAAACTTTAAGATATTCTAATATTTTTACTGACGGGTAGATAATTGGTTAAGACTGAAGTTGTATCATAGCTAACAATTCTATAGGCCTGTATTTTGGCAAGAAAATCACCATTTTGATGGAATAAAATTATTACTCGAAAATATAACAAACGGAATATAAATATAAAAATAATATGAACAGTAATAATGATGATAATACTAACACTTCAGTATAGGCAGACTTAGAGTATAATAAACCGGTGAAAATTGAGATACCTTCTTTTCTAGACAAAGGTTGCTTACAAAAACTTCGCAGAAATTCATTGCAGTCCGCCTCAGCAATAGCTTTAAGCAACTGGACGACCTCGAGTTGCCGGATGGCACGTAATTCAGCACGTAATGCTTAACTCATAAAGCTAAGGTTAATGTCAGTTTCCTCACTCGAAAGCGATGTCAGTGACGAGCGAGCCCAGGATTTGAATTCCGTACATACCGATCCGCGGTCGAATATCTTACCGACTTCGCCACTGGCTCCAGCCAATGTTTATCAATCCCCGGGTTCTTTACACCCGAGGTAAAAAATGAAAACAATGTTAATAATAATAATTTAATATACAATATTATAACATAATAGTATTGGTAGTGAGAATTGAAGACATTGAGTGAAATTGAATACATTGAAATCCTAATTTAGCAAGACGACTGGATGTTACAATAAGAAAGCTAAAGGTTAGAGCCAAGCTTAGCATTATTTTCCTGTCTCGGAAGCGTGATAGTGACGGTAGAGTTCTGGATTTGAAGCCCGCACCTACTGATCCGCAGTCGAACAACTGAACGACTTGCTGTGAGTTCAGCTGGGTGAAAATACGCTATTTGTGATCATACAAAATGATTAAATTGTTAACAATATTCCAATTGTGACGCTTTTATTTTATGTTTACAGGTAGGAGACTCAGATATAAAATCTTTATAATCTCGCTGGGTATTTTCCTCCTCTTTACTTTTATGCAACCCGAACTTGCCTTCTCATCAAATTCGATTGAAGAAAATAAGAAAGCTCCGGTACTCACATTTCAAGAGCAAGTGAAGTCGTATAGATCTGCGAATCCTTTCAAGCGGTTTCATTCGAGAAAAGAGTATATCGATCATTTGCGACAGCTGAATATAAGTCAAGATGATTTGTCCAGACAGCATGAATTTCATGTAGACCTAGAAGAGTCTGCGCTGGAGCACTTAAAACCGATTGTACCTGAGCACTTGCAAGTGCCGATGCACCTACAACGGCCGGAAATTGACAATTTTCAGGTGCAGAGGTACTTAAAACAACAAGTCCACGAGCACTTATCAGTGCACGAGTACTTTCCAGTAAAGGAGAACTTACAAGTGCACGAGTACTTAGCAATGGAACCTAGGCCGTTATCTCAAGAGCGCGACTCTCAGCTTGAAGTTGAGAATCAGTCTCTAAAGCTGCTCAGGGGTCCGCTTGTTCTAAACGAGCAACAACCGCCAGATGAAGAAATGAATCTTCTACAAGAAGAACGTAAACTGCTACCTAACAATCGCCCACCTCTTTATCCTCTTCCTAGTATCGCAGAATCGCGCAATTTCATGTTCATAAGTGAGACTTCACTAATGAAACTGACCGTACAGATTGGCGAGTTTGTAAGACTGGGTAACCTTATGTTCTGCTATGCATCAATGTTAGGAATAGCCAGAAGAAATGGACTAACCCCAGTTATCGTCACACCAAACTTAGGATTAATTCAAGAAACTTTCAAGATTACAACACCTGTTCTCGAATTAAGTATTTCACAATGGGAAGTGGTCCAAGAGAGACTTGCCGGAACGTTCGACCCGAAGATGGATACCATAGCCAAAGATATTTTAGTTAACTCTCGTAAATCTGGTTCAAGTCTTCCCGAAGGGGTAACACTTAAAGGATACTATCAGTCCTGGAAATATTTTGATTTTATACGAGACGATATAGTTAAAGAATTTAAGTTTAAGAGAAAGTACACCCGAGTGGCAGGTAAGTTCGTAAAGTTGGCTCGCAGGTTGCTTAAGGATCCCACAACCGGACAGCTTGTAGGTATTCACGTACGACGTGGTGATTTGATAACTCATACGTCCAAGGAACGAGGCTATACGATGGCCACTCCTGCTTATCTAACCCGTGCTATTAAATACATGGAAACTCATCTTAAGACTGAAGATATTGTTTACATAGTGTGCAGCGAAGATACGAAATGGTTTAGAGAAAATGTTGTTTCTGAAAAATTAACTGAATATCCCATCGTTTACTCCCCCAATGGCCATCTAGACGGCGCAGTCGATTTGGCAATCCTTGCCCATTGTGATCACATGATAGAATCCGTGGGAACTTATAGCTGGTGGGCAGGTTATTTGGTCGATGGAATGGTTATATATTATTCAAATTTTCCGGCAAAGAATTCCGAATTAGATAGAGAATATAAGGCAGAGGATCACTTTCCACCATATTGGATACCATTGAGGTAGCATATAAATGTTGATAAACGATTTCAATTTTCAGTCATCTCTTGTACAAGTTAACTTCTCGGTGCATTAAAAAAATGTCCACACCTGACCCTAATCTAAGAGAAAATTTGAAAGCATAAGTTGATATTTTCACTATAGACTTCTATAACTACACCAGCAATGGGCAGAGTCGGTGGCTTCTTGGCAAGTTGTGCGACAGCGGATCGGTAGGTGCAAGGTTTATATTCAGTGCTTCTCCATCACTGGCATGCCATCAGCAGGAAACTGATATTAAACGTGTCATGGGCTATTGGCTTTATTCATATTTAGCAATGCTTAATTTGTTACTATATTGAACTGCTCTTGCTTTACATTTGCAATAAAATTTCTAGTCGCTTTTAGTATTTGTTTCGTATATTTATTCCGCTAGAAAATCAGTCATAAATGTTTCTAGATCAACGATTTTCACTGCGTGGTTGGATATTCCTGGATTTTATATATGGCACATGTTTTTCGAACGTCACGGCAACTGTGCTTATTTTCAAGACCAATTGCAACGAAGACTATAGCCTTGTCTATGCGCTCTTGTATTTGTTCATTTCAGTGTTTGTCAAGGTATTGTTGTTTAAAGTTTCGTACATTCAGGTTCAAAACACATATTCCTATTCTCTGTCGGATTTTAGACTTTTCTATAGAGAAATTCTTTAAATTTCAAGATCATCCCTTGATCACAACTATGCCGTTGCTGCAAAATAATGTGATCTTAAGCAGGTTATTAAGTTGTTATTGCAATGTTTTTGAAATCCTGTAAAGAAACAATTATAAATCATACTCAATTTGGTATAGTTGATAGAATTTTTACTAAGCTGTAAAATTTGTGCAAGGTATAAAATGAAAGTTACATGAGAAGCAATCGGCTAATGAGAATTTGAGCTCCAGTTATACCGACTAAGTAGGATTCAGGCTTAACGTTAGTTGCCTCTTATGAAAGGATGTAAGCAACGGGCAATTTTAGGATAATGGGATTTCCATATGACGAAACATTGTCATAAAATAAAATGATCTGAAAAAATTCAATAATATGATTTACTTAACAATAGTTATAATAATTACAACTCAGAGCCCTGGTTAATTTTATCTGGCATTGGATAATATTTTGCAATAAAAATACTATAAAACGGAATTAAACCAAATCTGGCCCAGTGTCGGATGAGTCGATATATACATGTTCATGTACATGTAGACTATATATTCATATATTGACGACCGTAAGTATCTTTAGCGTTTAGAATTAATTGTATTAAAAGCTGATAAAGCAAAGATTAACGTCAGTTTCCTCATTCGAAAGCGATGTCCGTGACGGGCGAGCCCAGAATTTGAACCACGCACATACTGATCCGCGGTCGAGTACCTTACCGACGACGCCACTGGCTCTACCAGTGGCGTCGAGTATATTTGAGTATATTTTATGCGAAATACTAAATTATTAGAATTTATCTAAAAATATCCGAGCTAACTATAAGTCAGCATGCTTTCTATTTACTACATTCTACAGCACAGTAACATTCACAATACACCCTCTCTGGAATACTCGAAATAATAATATCGTGAAAATAGCATTTTTTAGCTTAGGCATTATTTTTAGATTATTATAGCTAATATTAAAAAATTATAAATATTTAACTTGTGTTGAATTTCTTACACTTTCTAATTTAATAGATACATGGAGATACTGTCAAAATTAGCTGATTTAACTTAAATCGTGCATTGTTATAATTGTAGTTCCTCTGTAGTTAGGTCTCTAGATGTACACATTTGATAAACATATCTTTTGAATGATCTAAATTATTTCAGACACGCACTTAATACATGATCTAAAAGTAAATGTTTTCGAGCAAAGGAAAATGACTGATTGCAAACTGGGCAATGAAGACATTCTTCAGAATTTATTGATGATTCTTTTGCAACTTCCCTATTTTTATTTTTAGACTGCATATTTGCAACATTTTCTAAATTATCCATACCTTCAAAACATTGCTTCTGCGAATTACTATTTACAGCAACATCACTATGGTCGACAGTGTTGTAAAAGTCATCATGTATTGATTGATTACCTTCAGAACTTAAACTCTCACATTCTCCAATGACTAATTGTCTAGATGTCGGAGTAGTAGATTCTCGCATATCGTATGATAAATCATCCTGCTCCATTACATTACATTCCTCATCAGGTTGCCTATTTTTTATCTGTTCACGATTTATCAATACGGAATTTTTAATTCCTTCATTTTGTGATGTCGTGTCTGTGTTATTTTCCGGCAGAGGATCTGACGATTTAGCTATTTCATTTGTCAACGAGTTTTTATTCATATGTGAAATATTTCCTTCTTGAGAACTATTTTTCTGTCTATTTCCTAACGTCCGTATTTGAGCTGGTCTTGTAACTGAATCGCACTCGAGCAGACCTTCCGAGAAACCATTGTGGGATCCATAGTCTCGTCGTTCATGCCAGTCTATACTGAGATCTTTGTATTCTTCGAGATGCACGTCTTCATTTGGAATTTTCTCAACAGAGCGTGACAAATTACTGTTTGATGGGGAATGACTCGATGGAAGAACTTGATCCCTAGTGGATTCCCTCGTGCATCCAGCTACTCCATCTACTCCAGCCTGGTGTGATAAATTTGTAAGAGGAAGAATATTGACTGTATTGGAATTCAGAGTATCATACAACTTTCTCCTTGTTTCAGTATCACTTGTGTTTGCTTTTAGTTTAACGTTTCTCATGGAATTTCTTATTATACCATTCTCCTTCAAATGACTCCCATGACTCTCTCCTGTAGAGAGAGACTGCGGGAGAATACCTGTCACAACAGTTGAACCGAATTCACCAGCAACTCCAGAAATGTGGACAGTTTCGGCTTTTGAGAAGGAAGACGGAGGAGTGTTATTTGAATTAATTTTCCGAGAGTCATCGAGAAACTTTAAATTAGTTTGCCTGGAATCGATTTCATTTGAATACTCAACCTGATTCACTCGAACAGCTGAATTATTTGGTTCAGCGCAAAATTTCTTCGCTGCCGAATTCTTTGCGCTTGTACCACTTTTTGCGTTGACGAGTCTCCCGGATGGGTTCTGACAAGCAGTTGAAAACACCTTTGGCCTGGCCCCTTTTGAATTCGCGCTCGTTTCGAGCATAGCTTCGTTAGAGGTTCCAGCGACATTTAGAATGTTCGCTGAAGGATTACAAGTATCTGTGCTGCGAAGTTCAACGGCTATACCGTTTCGACTACTTCTGATAGTTGTAAGATTCGTTTCCCGCCCGTTACTGACGGTTTCGTCGGGCTTTTCAGATGACTCTGCTTTTTGATTTGTGTTTACTTCGCATGGACAGATATTAGAGGCTATTGCAGTAGTTGACACACCAGGACGATTGGATGCTGCCTGTGAAGATGAGTTTCCAGAGATGGTTGCTAGAGTTTCGTCACTGCCCGAAAGTAGAGTGGATGTTGAAGTATTATAGGACGGAAAGGGATTTGTAACATTAGATGAAGACTGTGACGATGAAGCGAGAAGAGGTTTAATCATAGCAGCCTGACAATAAATTTCATCAGCGTCATCAGCATCATCATAATTGTATTTATAAGGACTAATTTTATTACCCAGACCGTCTGTTTCATCACAAATATTCTTGTTATATGTTTTGGAATACTCGTGACCGTTAAAATTTGATCCTCGTTCATCATGTTTCGGTCCTTCTTCAAACACCTGCCTGCAAACATTTCTCTTAGCTTCTGATGTTTTATTCTGTAAATTTTGAAGATTAGATTGATTACAGCTTGGCCAATGATGTTGTTGTTGCTCAGCTATTATGTTTTCCTGCAAGAGTTCATCGTTGTTATTATTTTGTTGCGGACGAGAATTACCTCTCTGAGAAGTTGTCTGATTCTGTTGTTGCTGCTGAGGGTTTCCTGATTGAACAAATGCGTTACTTGAAGGCTGATGACAATTTAGCTGCAACTGTTGTCGTTGCTGCTGCAGTTGTTGTTGTTGAAGATGTCGCGGTTGTTGTTGTAACAGCTGTTGTCTTTGCTGCTGTTGTTGTGGCTGTTGCCGCTGCTGCTGGGCTTGTTGCCTGCTGAGCGGTTGTTGCGATATTTTCTGTAGTTGTTGCCTCATCAGTGGTGACTCATGATTGAGCTCTTCAGTTTGTTGCTCATTGCTCTGCTGTTGCTGCAGTTGTCGTTGTTTAGACAACTCCTGCGTCAATTTTTCCACTGTGAGGTTGAGATCAACTATGACACCTTGCGCCCTCTCTCGATCCTTTCTCTCTGATTCGAAGTCTTCCTGGTAAGCGCTCAGCTGCGCAGTTAGGTGCAGCTGAAGCTCCTTACTCTCATCCAACATTCCTCGTAGACTTCTGTTCTCAAGTGATAGCTTTTCTTTTTCCACCTCCACCTGCCAAATCACATAAATAGCCTATTTGATATTTGTAGTCGCATTTTATTGTTGACCAGATTATGAAAGTGATTAAGATCTGATACCCTACCAAAGTTTGATATGGAATTGAGCAGATTTTAAATAAGGTGGATTTATAAAGTCTACTCAGCTTGCATCTTTCTGGAAAGGAAAGTTGAGAGAGTTGGAATAGATATCAGTGGGTTGACTCGGTTAAGTCGCTCTAAAAGAAGTTTTAGAGAAAACCATTACCATTGAAATCTACGGAAGTCTACATGAGGAACTCTTTTAAAACTTACACAGTAATAATTCAATAAAAGATTGCAATACAACATTAATTACGTTAATTACGTTAAATAGTAAAAGAGCAGAAACGGCCTCATTAAAAATTATAGAACTTAAAAATATTTAAATGTTATATCAGAAAAAATCGTTAACATAGTTTTAGAATATGTACACTAGTTTACTAGACAAATATTACAAATACATACATGTATTTTATGTATCAAGCTAGAAAATCGTGATCTATTTTTTATTTTGCTTAGGCAACACAGTTAGTTGTCCAGCTGCTGATAAATAGATATAGAATTCAAATTAAGTGCTCACACAACACTAGCATGCTTTCGAAAGAGAAATACTTCAAACCAGTTTAAAGCTTTAGACTAAAAATGTTATATCAGTAAGTAAATTGTAATTTGGACTAAAATGTTAATTTCGAAGGCCTATAATTCTCATTCTACGTTGAAAGTTAGACAGACCCTTGAAACAAGCGAGGAAAATATAAAGTACTTAATAACTAAATACTTCAGTACTTCAGTACATTTTCCAATTTCTTAAAAACTTTGCAGTGAGAGGTTTTACGCCAGGAATCAAACTACATGTAAGGGAGGACAGAATTATTTACAAAAATTAAGGTTTTGTTTTTATTTAATTGTTAACTTCAAATAATTAATGTTGAATTAAAGATTGATAAAGGTATAATTCTAATTAATTTAGAATTAGAATTTATAATTATGAATTTATAGTTATATAGTAGAAGTTTAATAATAATTAATTATAAAAACAATAAAAGTACTTACTAGCAATATATTACCAATATGTATATAATAAGTGTAACTAATTTTGTTTTTACGCAAATTTAACATGAAATTATCTAGCATATTTAGACGCAATTTTCTGCGTACAATTTAATCCAGTGATCAGGGGTTGTCTGCACAGCCTACCCCCGGCTACGGGCCACGACCCTGAGATTAAGCCTTTTGAAAATTTTGAGATTTGTGAGACGCTTTGAAGCGTCTATTATATTGTATTTATAGAAATTCTTTTAACGCTTCTCAGCTTTGATTTACAAATTTTTGTCTATCCTGTCATAACAGGATATTTTTTTTGTTCACATATCACACAGCACGACAGTCAGCATATTTCGAATAACATAAAGGTACAAAGTAAAATCGCAAAGACAGGCACACTAATACATGCAAAAACCAGGCCATCAATGAGGGAGCATAACACCCTATCGAGTTGACCACCCGGATATCAATCACCCCGCTAACAAGCGTCCCACATGTCTAAATCAAACTTTTAATCAAAATAAAAGAGTGAAAGTGTCAATCATAGAAGATTTTAAATTACAACAAAGCAGAAGTTGGATGAGAAAAAAAACAATTTTTCTTATTTAGACAAATTTTCTAATAAATACTGTTTAAATTCTCTAGAAAAGGTTGGAAGCAATTTGATGTTGCGTAATATTGGTGGAATTTTATTCCAGTCCGTAACGCCTCATTTACATAAGATTTATAGAATGTCACATTGGATTTTTTAAACAGATAGTTGGAGTCAAGCAGTCTAGTTGAATAATTATGGTTAGAGTGGTTGAGATCAAATATATTAGCCAACACTGTAGACTTAGGTAGATTACTGCTAATACATTTATGAATCAACTTGGCCATACAGTATTTATGCAATAGATGAACTGGCAAAATATCATAAGAAACATAAAGATCTTTAACATTACAGTAACGATGACTTCCCTGCAAGGTTCGCAGAACTCTGTTACAAGCAATATGTAGTGCTTGTAAAACATTCCAAGTGGCATAACCATAAAGTTCAATGCAATATCTTACACGAGAATATATCATAGAGAGATACAAGTTCCTTCGACAGGACATTGGTATAAATTCTCTTCGATTAAAGAGGAATCCGTTAGCACTTTTAACAGTTTTTGTAATTTTTTCGATATGATTTTTAAAACTTAAATGTTCGTCAATTTCTACACCAAGGAATTTAATACAACTAACTCTTACAATTTGATTATGGTCCATAAATAATGTACGATTGTTATCACGTTTATACGCTTCGTCATTAGTAGACGGAAGGAAAACAATATATGCTGATTTAGCTGTATTAATAATTAAACGATTACTTTGGAACCAGTTACAAATTTTTTTACTTGCCGAATTGGCACATGCAAATAAATCTATCAAGTTATTTCCTTTAATAAAGGCATATGAATCATCAGCAAAAAGTTTGAATGAAAGGTCCGGGCACGTATGATGGATATCATTGACATATATTAGGAAAAGCAAAGGCCCTAATATAGAGCCTTGTGAAACTCCAACTGAGATTTGTTTAGTGGAAGAAACTGAGTCGCATGTAACTGAATATTGCTGTCTATTTGTAAGATACGAGGTTAGCCAACTGAGTGGTAAACCTCTTATACCATAATTTTCTAATTTATTTAGGAGCATGTCATGATCGACCGTGTCAAATGCTTTGCTGAGGTCTAGAAAGAGTCCCAGTGTATGATTTTTATTGCCTTTCTGAGAACGTATCATATTTAAACTACTGAAAATTGCGTCTACTGTAGAGTGCCCTTTTATTGGATATTGCTGACAAAAGGTTGTAAGCCTTGCTTTTATGATTTGTGATCTTGTGTACCAGATAGAGCGTGTGAGTCATATGATGACAGTGTGCTAAAAATTCATGTTGTAACAATACATGAGTTATAGGGCCTATGAAGAAAGTATGCCAATAATTTATATTGCAACTGAGGTACCCGGATACAAAAGAATTTTGTTCCTGAAAAATAGGAATTTATGAAGTTAAGCTCAGTTTGTTTAAATGCCCCAATTGAAATCTCACAAGTGTAAGCCATTCATCTAAAACTTAGCTAACGATATTAGGAATATGTATCCTGAGCCTGCCATTTGAGAGCACGCAGAAAGAGAAAGTTGGCATTACTATATAGACAGGTTATACACCGTATGTTATCCTCCTTATTATAGACCGCAATTGCAAAGGTCACAATTATAGGGATCAACATTGTATAGGCCTATTTAGTTTCATTTTGCATTTTGGCACCGCATACGGATGATTTTAGTAAACTTGCATCATTTTAAATTTCTTTTAATAAGAAAACATATTTCAAATTTCTTAAAGGTTTCTTAAATAAGCGAAAGAATGAAATTGTAGGCCCCTACCTGGCGTAACTTTTTGTTGAGATTTCGTAATTCTTGATGGAATTTAATTTCGATGTCATTTTCCGAAGTGCTAAATTTTGCTAAATTTTGTTTACTCATTTTATTGATTGAGAGGTAGCAATTACTATGATCTGAAAATTTTTGAAAATATAATATTATCTACAATACAAATTCCAGGAGAGCGCTGATAAAATTTGCTGTTTACAGGGTCGAAATTTCATGTCTCTTTTGTTCAATAAAGGAATCAGTAAATTAGCCAGTCAGTCAAATTAGGGCCCATCTATCAGTCAATCAGTCACTGGATGTGTCAATGCTCAATCAATAACGGATTAATTGTTATGCAATTCAGTTAATTGATCAACCAATTAATTATAAAATGCAAGACTCTAAATATTTATCAATCAATCAATCGATCGATTACGCAGTTATCGATCATTAATCGATTAGTCTTTCCACACGCCTATCAGTTTCTGCCAACCAACAGATTCCTCCTTCAGAAAAAAATACATCAATTCTGAAAGTAAGAAAATTCTCAATTAACTACAGTTCTGTTTCTTAAATCCTAAAAGTAGCAAGTGTTTCATAACAAAATATTATATGTTTTATGTATGTAGTACATGAGAAATTAATTACTAAGGAAACAGGGAAAAATCTTCATTTTAGCGCACCGCTATCCTTATTCGGGGTCAACACGGAGGGTCTAGATAGGAAATGGAATATTAAGGTCGGATATCCATAGGCCTGACACCAACCAAGTGTACACGACTAGGTTTTTATTCTCCCCTCGGAAGAGATAATCCCACGTCGCTACGCAATCTCGAACTCGCGACCTCTCATTCAAGAGGCGAGCTCTCTACCACTGCGCCAAGAGGGAAGGCGAGGCATTAAGGAAACAGGAAAATTAGCGAAAATATTTCTCTAGAGTCTAATGGGAAAATTCAGCAGTAACACGGAACTAGAAAACTACATTAACTAATGATTAGGCCTTCATGTGCAGAGCCTATGGTTGCTTATCGGCAAGACGTATTAGCACACTTCCAGCGTCAATGATGATAAAGTGTGAATATTACTGTTAACTATGCAGCTGATGTTGTTGTTATCAAGCTTAGGTTGTTGCTATCAAGCTAAGTCTACTAAAAGCGACTATTCACTGACGTCCTGTAGACAGAAGCGTCCATACTACATGCATGTAAACTAAGTGGAGAAGTGGAAAAAAGGTGAGAAGCTTTAAAAATACGAAAAATGAACAAATTGCGCATTGCGCAGCTTGAGTTAGGCGGCCTATACATTGTTGCTCTAGATCGGGTGCTGGACGCATCGGCCTACATGTATATGATAGTGTTTCTCTTTGATGCTATGTGCTTAATGTTGTCGTGGAGAACAGTTCACTCCAATTATGTTTTTGTTGTTGTTTCTCAAAACGTTAGTAGCGCATAGTGTAACACCATAATGCATAATGTAACAACATAATTGGCTGAAGTCTTTTAAAGCGTATACATGTAGATACTATCTCCCACTTTCTTTCATAATCTCGCCTTCTCTCTTTCACTCTGCGCATGTACTACCTAACGGCAGGTCCACAATTCCATTGCACATAGCTTCTTTAAACAATTCTAGCCTTAGCATTCTTTTTCATAAATATTTATCTATTGTTGAAGACAGACAAACAATTATTCAAACTGATAACTTATATTTCGCAAAACAAAGCACGCCCACTTTTAGTCCTTGTAGGTAAGCCGTATCTCTAGCCCTACCACTTTTTTGGTCTGCAAGAAAAGTTGCAAGCAATTGCCATGTATTCCCGCACTAAAACTCTCCATGAGCAGCATTAACTAAACAATATAACGCAAACTATATTAACTAAAGTACTAACGTAGTAAATTAAGAATTATTTCATCATGTTTACAATGGCATAATGGATAAAGATTGAGAATCTGTTTAGAGCTAAATATATCATAATTTTTGTTATCTTTGAATAGTGGCAAAATGTAATAGGGGTTAACAATTTTACAATATTTAATTTCTAATTGTATTTTCATTAATTCTACCAAACAGGCCTAGAACAAAGTTTAGAGTGAGTCCCGTATAGTGTTGATTTTGTGAAGCGACTATTACATCTTCTGGTAGGACCCATATGTAGCTTTGGCCACCTGGATCCGTTACTGTTAACAGATATCAGATGGGCCTATAATAACTTAGAGAATTGTTAAATTGTTTAATTATTCTATATTATTTTTATTACACACTTGACAGATGCACATCCTACAGTTTTCTTGCTTAAGTTTCTATTTTTGTTGCGATTTCTGTAGTTTTACTTCTTTACTTAACTCTAGGATTATCATTAGCATAACGTTTTTGCTGGTGTTAGCTGAATATAAACGAAAAACAGACTGTAAAGTTAAGTTACAAATAATAACTAACAACTCAGCACATAAGCACTACCCACGCTATACAACGCTATAACGAATCGCCAGGACTATCGCCGGTTTTATACTTTCCGAACACTGGGTTTTTTCTCTCTTAACACTGGCTTTATTGTACAGCCATTAGTGGCCTATCTGCACTCTACAGTATACTCGCTCTACGGCGAGAGGCCTATAGCTGAGAAATTCCCAGCCAAAAATTTAGTTGGATTTTATTCTGACAAAGTAACCATGGCCTCAGTCCAACTCCTGTTATACTGAACAAAGGAGTTCCGTTAACTCAGTTGTAAATGTTTAGTCCTACAAGTAAATATATAATTATGTCATAAAGGTTTTACTCAGCAGCAGGATAAGTGATTAATAAGCAAATTCTGAGAGAAGAAAATTGCGTGGTAATAAAGCTGGTAGAGCTAAGGTTAACGTCAGTTTCCTCACTCGAAAGCGATGTCAGTGATGGGCGAGCCCAGGATTTGAACCCCGCATCTACTGATCCGCGGTCGAGAGTATCTTACCGACTTCGCCACTGGCTCCAGCTAGTTAATAGAGTTAATAGAGGCAAACGTGCGAGAATTATGCATTCATAATTATGTTTGAGGAAGGCATATTGACCTAACTCTTCGCCAGAATCTCCAAGAATAATGGTAAATCACTAGGAATGTTATAAATAATTATAATTTAAAGATCCACTCGTATGTGGACATGAAGAGAAAGACGGTAGATAGAGATGAGTGGAGGCGTTATATACCATGGACCAGCCAGTAGGCAGTGCTATAAGAGAGATAGAATTATGTTTATTCTTACTTAAAACAATTACCGACAGGTCAACCAGCCAACGAGTCCATGAGTCAATGAGTCAACGAGTCAATGAGTCAATAAGTCAACGAGTCAATGAGTCAACGAGTCAATGAGTCAATGAGACAATGTGTCAATGAGTCAATGAGTCAACGAGTCAATAAGTCAATGAGGCAATGTGTAAATGAGTCAACGAGTCAATGAGTCAACGAGGCAATGTGTCAACGAGTCAATGAGTCAACGAGTCAATGAGTCAACGTCAAAAATCTGGAGAGACGTCGAGACACACACACACACACACACACATGGCAGTAGCATCCAAGTGCTTGCTAAATTGTAGAGTTAAATGCTAATGTTCAAATGATAAATTTGATCTACATAATGATGGATGGTCTTTTAATCATAACTTAATTGATTTTGTAATAATAGCAAAATACAGGGAATTTAATTAATGTACAACGATATCTATCTTTTCTGATATAATATCACTTGTACTCGAAAGCGAATAACCATCACGAAATATTAGTAATGTCTTCCGAGTGCATAAGCCTATATACAGTATATATATATATATATATATATATATATATATATATATATATATATATATATATATATATATATATAGTGGTGGAATTGTCAAGTGAAAGGAGTGGGAAAAACTGGGAATTCATCTGACATTTTTGGTGGCGTTCCCAAGAGTTCCCTTATATATTAAGACTAGCGTTTCACCCAGTTCCCTTTTGGCACTTCTTGTAGGTGGAACTTATGGGAACGCTAAATTATTATTAAAATAAGTATGATTTAAGGTGCTTTATGCTAAACCCTTTAGTTGTTTGTTAGAATCTATTTCTGACAAGGATCATACTATCGTAACATTTCTCATGATTTCAGCCGTACGTGTTGACTTTAACATTTTCAACATGGTAGACAGTAATTTTCTTGTGATTTTCCTTTCTTCTTTACGTTAACAGAAAAAATAGTAGGCTATTATTAAAATAGTCTATAGGCATATAGCTGAGTTGATCGAACGCCGTTCCATCCTATCCTAACAAGGAAAGGGAACTCATTGGGAACGCCGTGCCTACTAAGTTCTACGATTTCTAACAGGAAAGCCGTTCCCATATGAAAAGAGTAACTGAAAGGCGTTCCCGCACAATTTCACCACTGACATATTATATATATATATATATATATATATATATATATATATATATATATATGATACCATATGATATGATATAATTGCACATCCACTAGGGCCAACTTCCCGAATTTTAGAAAACCAAGTGGGTAACTAAATTATCTAGCCCATTAGCAGTTGTTAGGCCTATATAACCAGGATGCCTTTAGCTTTCAGTGATCGTGTTATTCTTAGCCAGTTATAATATATATATATATAATTTGTAATATACATTTAGCTCCAGTCATTAGCTTCTCACGGCCTGACCCGTCAATTCATTTCAATTACTCACAAATATTTCTAAAATTACTCTAAATCATCGACAACTATTCATTTAACACACTTTAACGATCGCGCTAAGCTTTCATGTTAGGCAAAATCGAAAGCTCATTCACAATTTTGTGATTAAATTTTTTATCTTAGCCATATCCGCTAATCTTGTTGCTTAGCTCAGTAGTACTAGCTTATAGCTATTAGCTAACATAAAAAATCTTTTAAGATTATACTTATAAATTTTTCCGCTTATAGAATTACGTTATATTTAAAAACTATTCTTGTCTTTAGAATAGGTCAAATTACTGAGCGTGTTATACGAAGCGAGTAAAAAGGTATTACATAATCATATCTAACCTTCCTTTTATTAAAACGAGTATAATTATGTACTGGAATGTATTTCATTTTTTGGAATACTACCTACTGTGTGTTGAGGCTGTTGCTCTTTCAGGATATGCTTTCAACTGTTGTTTAAAGTCACTTTATAGTTCATACATGTATAAAATACGCTAAACATGACATAGCCATCACGTTGCAGCATTGAAAATTATAGTTCGATAATTCAATTGATTCCTTGTTGCCCTATGCCATCTGTCGGAGAAGAGCGTTGTGCTACTTAATTAGTTAGTCAGTAATTTCTATTTGTTTTCATGCGTTAGACCTACATGACATTGTGCATGTGTATAAGTACGAAATTATTATTATCAGCCTCTACGTGTATTACTAGTATTATTTATCATCATTTATTTTGATCCTATATTTAACCTATCAAATGTACGATCAGAATAAATGTACGTTCAAAGACAAATGTACGATCAGAAGAAATGTACGATAAAATGTATACATTTGATTGTACATTTGATCGTACATCGTACATTTAGTTGTACATTTAGTCGTACATTATTAGTCATACATTTGATTGCATGTGCATTTAGTCGTACATTTCGTCGTACATTTCATCACCCGTACATCACCACACACGGCCATTTATTAGGAAGCTACATGTAGCTGCCGGATACTTCAAAAATCAATACCCAGAAAAGTTATCGATAACCTGAAAATAACTTGCTAAAGTCCATTAATCTTAACCCGGAAAAAGAAAATTGTTGTAGGTAAGTTCGAATATTAAATTGTATAAGAAAGACGATTTAAAATTGTTGCCTGCCTGCCGTTTAACTCAAGTTTAACTCCCTCTATGTTAAGTAAGCTGTGATGGAGTGCTTTTACGGTGTTACATATTCAGCAGTTTATATGGGTGAAATATTGTCAAGGGAAATATTAAAATAGGCTAGTTATATTGCTTTCTGTACATTAATATCATATGCCTTACATTTAATTAAGAGAGAGGAAAGAGAGAGAGAGAGAGAGAGAGAGAGTGTGTGTGTGTGTGTGTGCGTGTATGCAAATCATAGCTCTACAGGACCTACAGATCCTTTCTTCACTTAAATCCATCACTACAGCCACTTGCACACAACTCTTAACTGGAGTATGTTGACATTGACATCCTTTTCCGTTTCGATCTTCGTACTGTTTTGATCCACTTTCTCCTGCAGTCTCTTAACACTCATCAGTCTTAACACTCATCAGTCATCGTGCAGTGCGTTTGCGTCTGTTGATAGGCCTACAGAGTCTGCTTGAGACATCCTTGACATTGCCTTATGGCCGGTGTCAGGCCTTGCAAATCACTGAGTTGGACCAATTAATGGCGTTCGTTTAAGTGCTCAATGTTGTCATGGACGACAGTAGTACTCTAATTGTTGTTACTTGAAATGCAGTTTAGGCCCATTGCAAGTCTTCGTTTTATTTAAATATTAGTAACACTAATCTTCTGTACTCTCTAGTCTACATAAGATTCTTAGGCCCAGTACAGAAAACTACAACAGTAACAATTAAAGTGTCAATATCAACATCGAGCACTTGAACTAAATAAAATTAAGCCGATGAAAAATGGGTCAAAAAAGAGTGCGCAATCTCAAAAATTATTCCTTCGCAAAATTCAATGACAAAAATATTTCAGACAAAGATACAGCGGACAACTTGAATATAGGCCTACTTCTATGCATCAGGTAAACATAGGCCTACACATATGTAGGTATAATTATACACCCGCCCCCATCATAGTCCAAATTGAATGGCATTAAAATTCAAAAGTCGACTCCCTATGATGCTTATTTCAGGTGTAGTGGGGGTAGACAAACAGAAGTGGGTAGCGAAATCTCAACCCCCTCCCCCGTCACATCGAACCTTATTTAAATTCACTGATAATGATGATGATGATTATATTGTCGATTTTGTCGTCGTCGTTGTTGCAGCATCATTTTTAGTGTTAATCACGATAGCTTTTAAATGTCTTTAAAGGGCCTCTAATTTGTCATTAAATCTCAACACTTTCGGTGGCTATAGTATAAGGAAAAGTGACGAGATGTAATGCCTAGGCATTTGTTTTGTTTACGTAAAAGATAAACAAAATTTAATATGTATTAGTCTTATGTTTTATATTATATTTTGTGAAGTGATTAACTTGTTGATCTGGAGAGTGAGACTTTGATGGAACGTGGCTAGTGTATATTTTGTCAAGGGACAACAGTAACAGTAATTATGTATTCATACTATTAAGTTACTAACCTACAACTACCTGCAGCAACTTAAATTTACCAAAAGCTACTTAAGATGAACAAATAGCAGAGAGCTAGTATTGCTCGCAAATGGTATCATGATGGAGTTGCTAAGCACTGCAATTTTATATCTTAATGTAGGTAGTAGGTAGTTTTAAAAATTTAACTTTAGAAAATATGTCTGATTCTTCATAACAGTTCTTCTTTAATTTGTCATTAAATCTTGAGCATTGACTACTGTAATTCATTATTACATGGGTTGCCTACTTCTTCTCTCAATCGTTTGCAGCACGTCCAAAATTCTCTTGCACGTGTTGTTTGTAAGTCCTCTCGACTTCAATTTCGCTCTCTTTCTCACGCAGTCTTCATTGGCTCCCTGTTAATTAACACATAAAATATAAAATAGCTCTATTAACTTTCAAAACTCTGCGATTTGGCAAGCCTTCTTACTTACCTGAAATTCTTCTTCCCTATCACCCCTCACGTACACTTCGCTCCACCGATGCCAATCTTCTCTCAGTTCCAAATATTCTCACGCCATTGGGCAGACGTTCATTTTCTTACGCAGCACCCACAATCTGGAACTCTTTACCTGCTAATCTTTGCTGTTGTTTTTCTCTTTCAACATTCTCTAGCAAGCTTAAAACTTACCTTTTCCCACCATAGACATAATCAATCTACCCTGACTATTTTTTTGCTCACCGGACTGGCTTTCATTTAGGACCTTGCTTCTCCTCAGCACATTTCTTTCGCAGATTGGTCTGGGTGAATTGATCTGTAGTGATATGTGCTGTTGGGGACGTCCCTGACATCATCCCTGGATGGGGAAACGGACGTTAAACCTTTATTATTATTATTATTCTATTATTAAAATTATTTTATTATTATTTTATTATGAGTTATTAAAAAGTGACAGATATCAACACAGTTGATCATTTCACTATAGTGCGTGTTTACTTTTTACTTTACTTACTTCCTAAATATGAGTCATCAGATATTCATGTATATATATATATATATATATATATATATATTATATATATATAATATATATATATATATATGTTTATATATATAATATTATATATATATACATACATACATACATACATACATATATATATATATATATATATATATACAGTGTTGTAGGAAGTACTCAGCACAATACTTTAGTAAAAGTAAAAGTAAAAGTTTGATAAAAGTAAAAGTAAAACTAAAAAGTACTTGATCAGAATTTTACTTAAGTAAAAAGTAACAGTACCGGGCAAAAAAAGTAGTACTTTTAAGTAAAAAGTAAATGTACTCTAATGTAATTTTTAAAGAAAACAAATTATACCTTGATAGAAAAGTTTTACACGTTCCTAAATTAATTTAGTTAGTTGCTCTATTTAATTCACATTACGAATGAAAACTTTAAATTCAGTGTCTGAAGTTTCTGGACTAAAAGAATATTCGACCCACATGTGCAGGCTTATATTAGATTTTAAATTTTACATTAGATTAAATTTTTAATTCACAATTAGTTAAATTAACATCGTCAACTCTCTCTCTCTCCCTCTCTCTCTCTCTCTTCAGTATCCTATTAAGGAAGGAGCAGGTCTAATGTGTTCATATTCCTACTCACATGCTGCCTTCATTACCTTCGCGCTCCTTAAAGAGCACTCCACCGACTAGCGAGTTAATCCCTGCTCAAATGTCTTTGAATTACACTTTAATTTTGCCGACAACTTATATGGGAATAATATGGCTTCTGATATGGTTTACCTTTGTCGTCCTCAGATCAAACTCGGTCGCCTCTAAAGACAAATACAGTTTATGAACGGTTTATTCTTCTGTGTCCCGAACACAACATAACTCAGTCTTGCTAATAGAAAAACATTCATTGACATATTGGCAAGGTCTACAAAATATAGCTGTCGGTTCATTATTTATACATGTTTTTATATTTATGCTATAATTATTAAATAGAGCAAAAAATATTATATTATATCCTAATGCCCCATCAAACTACTGTCCAATTTCAATAACGCCTGTGCTTTCACGCATAACTGAACGTATCATCACCTCAAGATACATCTACCCAGCGCTCTTATCTCCACCTCCAGATCTTAACTTTGCTAACCAGTTTGTTTTTCGACCAACAGGTTCTCCCACTGCCACCCTTATCACTCTCTTTCACAAAATATCCTCAATACTTGAAAACCAAACGTTTGTTAGAGTAATAGCTCTTGATTTCAGTAAGGCTTTTGATACCGTCAAACATTCAAAGATAATTTCAAAGCTTTGCAAGCTGAATGTCCCTGATTCTGTTAATGGGTGGATTGCTAGCTTCTTATCTGACCGTTCTCATACGACCATCTTCGAAGGTCAATTATCCTCTCCTAAAACAATAAATGCAAGTGTTGTCCAAGGCTCTGCCATTGGTCCTCCTGTATTTATTGTTGTTTCTTCTGATCTAAGGACAATGCATTCAGCAAATTCTTTACTAAAATTTGCTGACGATACATATCTCATAGTACCATCATCACATTTACATCTAACTGAAGTAGAATTAATGAACTTAGAAAGATGGGCTTCAGTAAACAATCTACAGCTAAACAGAAGTAAATCTAAGGAAATAATCTTTAAGTCACCTAGCTATAAGCGTCAAACAACTGAATTGCCCCATTTAGATGGAATAGAACGAGTCTCAAATCTCAAATGTTTGGGAGTCACGATTTTGTGTAATTTTTCCTTTTCTTCTCACATATCCAATCTTATATCCTCATGTTCAAGTAATATTTTTGCTTTATACTCCTTGCGCACAAAAGGTCTATCAAATGAACTCCTGCAGATAGTGTTCCAGGCTTCTACTCTTAGTAAATTACTCTACGCCTCACAATTTTGGTGTGTGTTTACTTCTGCTGACGATAGAAACAGCCTAGAAGCATTTTTAAGACGTGCAAAAAGGGCTGTTTTTTACAACAAAGAGAAAACTTTTGAGAATCTTTGCATGTCAGCTGACAGTAAGCTATTTAGCTCAGTCTGTAATAACCCTAACCACTTGTTGGCTCCGCTTATGTCCTCACTAAACCAATACTCATATCAAACCCGAAGAAACGTTGCAAAAAGAAGTTACGCCATACCAACTAAGCGTAGCTCTTTGAATAATAAAGACTTCATAACCCGCTTGATACTAAGTGATGCTGTAAAACCATATCTAGTTAAATCTTGGTTTAAAATGCATTGTAAATATTTTGTGTGACTGTGACATTATCTTCTCGTATAATGTAGGCTAATCATGTTCGTATGAAACCTATCTGCGGCTGTTAGATTATTTTGAAATAATAGCAAGATTTATTATATTTTAATATCAAGCTTAGTGGAGAGCCCATCCAATTTAAATACCATTTAAACCCATTCCTTCGGTAGTTAGATTTTATCATTAGAATATCGTATAATGACTGTTATGAAACATTATCTTGGACTATTGTTACCTTGTTATTATGGAACTTTATATTTACATTTTGTTCCATGTATGTTTGTACGTTTTCTGCGGTATGTCAGATTTCAAGTAATAAACGAATATATATATATATATATATATATATATATATATATATATTATGAATAAAGTATATTTTTGTATTTGTGAAAATTGTCTTCCATCACTTTCACTATCAAACCTACAGTTCTCTACAGAAGATTGCTGGAATGGGCAGCAGTGAAGAGTGGTGTGCCGCAGGGCTCTGTTTCGGGACTTCTATTATTTTTGGTTTACATCAATGACATTGACAGAGATATTGTATCTAAATTTAGTAAATTTGCAGATGATTCTAAAGTAGCAAAGATAGTAAACAACATTGAAGATGCTGAGATTTTAAAGTATGATATAAAAATATTACAGAACTGGTCTAGGGATTGGCTAATGGAGTTCAATGCTGAGAAATGTAGAGTTATGCATATAGGGAATAATAATTTAGAAATTGAGTATACATTGAACAATATTAAACTAAAATCCACAAACAGTGAGAGGGATTTAGGAGTCTTTGTGGATAGCTCTTTTAAATTTAGTGAAAATTGTAATAAAGTTGTAAATAGTGCTAATTGTGTATTAAGAATGATTAAAAGAACAATTGCATGTAGAAATAAAGATATTGTGGTAAGGCTATATAAGGCTCTTGTACAGCCCAAACTTTAATACTGCATTCAGGCTTGGTGCCCATATCTTAAGAAAGACATCGATAAATTAGAAAGGGTACAAGCCAGAGCAACAAGGCTGGTATTTGACTGTCAAAAACTTAGTTATGAGAATAGATTAAAATTCGTAGGATTAACCTCTTTAAGTGAAAGAAGAACTAGAGGAGATTTAATAGAAGTTTTTAAGATACCCAAAGGCTTCAGCAAAGTTAACCATAGTATTTGGTTTAATTTATCAAACAATAGAAACACAAGGGGACATATTTATAAACTTAGTAAATGTAGAAGTAGACTAGATTTAAGGAAATTTTTCTTTAGTCAGAGAGTTATAAATGCTTGGAATAATTTGCCAAGCGAAATTGTGGAAGCAGAATTAGTGAATGCTTTTAAAAATAAATATGATAAACATAAGAACATGTAAATTAGATGCCAATTGCATGTTCAGGGTTATACATAGGTTAGGCCTATGTATAAATTTGGCATGTTGACATTAAGTCTATATGATTTGATTAATACTAATTGGTTTTAGTTAAGAGCCTGATGAGTCTTAAACAAGCATATAATTGCTTCCTGATTCTGTAATGTTATGCTATGTTATGTTAAGATCTTAAAATTAGAGTCAAATCAGTCGACCTACGTACACTGTAGATCATAGGCTTTGGTTTACGTCACACACCTGATTTAGAGCAGTTACAGGAGCTAGCTGGTGTACAGATATGACATCGATGAATCTGTGTTACTTTCTAATTCTCTTTGTATTAACAATTTTATTAATTAGTACAAAATTTTGCCATAGATATTCATACAGTTTTCAAAAATTAAGTAACGAACCCTTTTTCACATAAGCAGTTAAAAGTAAAAGTAAAAAGTACTACAAAAATTACTTCGTTACAGTAAAAGTACCCGGGAAAATTGGGTACTTCGTTACAAGTAAAAATATCGCTTGAGTACTGTTTACTTGTAACGAAGTATTTTTTTTACTTCATTACTTCACAACACTGTATTTTTCACTGTATATATATATATATATATATGGTGTAACACTATATATATATATATATATATATATATATATATATATATATATATATAGATTCAAAGTTGATTTCCTTTCTAGGAAGCAACTCAGAATGATCATAGAATATTGATACTATTAGGTTATGGGATGGATTCGACTCACGACTTTTTGGAAGCCTGTGCTCGCGACGATGTGGCAACTGTTCGATTACTAATAGACCAAGGCGTTGCCGTGGATGCAGCCGACAACGATGACGTCACTGGGTTACAAATGGCCGGTGCCAATGGTTCGGTTAACGTGGCTAGGGAACTAATCGCGCGTGGTGCATCTTTAGAAAAACACAACATTTACGGTTGGACGCCGCTACTTCATGCAGCGAGACACGGACACAAAGCATTGGTGGCGCTGTTGCTTCAGAATCAGGCAGACATTCACGTCTGCACGGATCTTGGAGTCAATGCGTTGACGCTTGCTGCGCACGCAGGGCACCATGCTGTCTGTCGTCTGCTGCTCGACGCAGGAATGGATCCAGTGGGCGGGGACAATGTAGGCGTGTCCCGCTCTGCGTGCGAGTTTACCCCGCTGATGTTTGCGGCCCATCGGGGCCAGGACGCAGTCGTCAAGTGTCTCCTGGATGGAATGTGGGGGAGTGGGGCCGGTGGAAGTCTGAGGAAGTTCTACGATGTTCAGGCGGGTATTATAAACGATCGTCTGAAACAGAATTCTGCAAACTCTAACGTAGGGAATGGTGTAGGCTTTAAGTCAGCAAACAGTGAAGGAGGTATTGTAAATTCTGCCTTTGATTCCAACGGAAATCCAGATGGTATTGGAAATGATGATAAAGCAAAACAAGCTGACTGTAATTTGCAATCTAAAAACCAGAATGATTTGATGACTGGTGTAAGCACTGGTAAAACGAATGGTGGGCCTCTAATTGATAAATCTAAGGTCACAGGTTGGACTCGTGATGGTTATGTTGATAGAGAGTCCATAAAGCAAAAATGTTCGGTATCTTTAGATCTTGGATTAACGAGCGATTTATGGAACGACGATGGTATATGGATCAACAGTGTTACCGATATCAATCACAGAAATCCCTCACTCGGAGTAAATGCCCTGATGTTGGCAGCACTCTCGGGTCACATGACCACAGCACAGATGTTGGTTGAGCGAGGTGCCAATGCTAATCTGACCAATGTAAATGGTCACACGGCTCTTGACATAGCTCAGCTGAGTGGTCAGAGAGAAGTTCAGGGTTATCTCGAGCGCAAGACTACGTACAGGGATAGAGCAGGTGGGTGGGAACAATACTAGTGACATAAGGCAATAAGATAATACAGTATAAGATTAATTTCAATTTTATTTTAGCATATTTGTTGTCGTTTATTTTATTTTATTGTTTTAAGGCAAAGCTTAACAGAGGTAGTTATTTTCATTTTAATTTAAATTATTTTATTCAAATATCGTATTGAAGGCCATCATGGCCATGACTCAAGGCCAAAGGGTCATAAAGGGAAAGACTAGGACCCTCATTGCCAAGGCTAAGATCAGGAGCTTCAGATTACGTTCAGAATTATCAAGTCTGGTGCCACAACGTTATGATCCTAAAAGGCTATGGTGGAGATCCTGAAGACCGAAATCCTCAATTCCAATCCCCGAATCATCAGAGCCATGACATGGGGCCTCTAGCCTGGAGCCTGGAGCCCTAAGACTGGAGCCTTATGCATGGAGCCTCAAGCCGGGAGCCTTATGTCTAGAACCTCAAGCCTGGAGCCTTAAGCCTGGTGTTCAAGCATGGTGTCTTAGCCTGGTGCCTCAAGCCTGGTGTCTTAAGCATGGAGCCTTAAGCATGGATCCCCAAGCGCAAGCCTAAACCTGATTCTTAATTCCTATGGACTTAAAATTATATCAGATTAATATTTCTGTTATAGAGTAAAATGAGAAGAGAGAGACAAACGGAGGTATTATATACTATGGACCTGCCAGTATGCAGTGCACTAAGAGAGAGAGAGAGAGTAAAATGATTCCAGATAAAAGAGTTGACTTATATCCATGTGTGAATATTTATTATTTATTTTATTTCATCCATTCCCTAAATTTAAAGATTTAAAAAAGTTGTTATAATTTTGGAATCAGTTCTACTAAGCTAATGATGCCAAAATATAACAAATAATTAGCCACAAGTTAAGGATCAATTAGATGGTGTGAATCGAATTGCAGTAATCTAGTACAGCCTTGAACTACTGCTTGTAATAAGTTACAAACTAATATTGATGACGATTGTTAGAATTAAAGGGATTCTGCACCTTTTTAGGAAATATTTTTGATTACCACCGGGGCTATAATAATGTTATTAATGCTATGCGATGTCTATATACACTGTATTTTTTATAACTGATACCCCTAACAATTTGTACAATAAAGTCGTAAGGAGTTGACCGATGTTTTTGAAATGTACAGTACTTGACCAGCAGCCAATTCTACCAAACATAGAGAATTTTCGTTTGAATATCTTTAATAACGTGAAAGTTATAGTTTTGCGAATTGGAGTGGGGTGAGATAAGAAATTTCCAATACAGGATTACGGGCATGTTACATGCCGCATAACATTATCTCCATTAAAATAATAGCAAACATGTAAAATAACATTTCTGCTAATAATATTTAGAATAGCAATCATTTCTTTTCGAAAGACGTAAAATACGTGCTGATATGTTCTTAATTGACAAAGTTATTGAACTTTTAATGCATGCATTAAGTCCTTAGGCTTACGTGTGCTTGGCGAGAGCTCAGCTGCCTTGAGACGATGAGAGCACAGTACCACTGCAATGCATGCATTAAAAGTTCAATAACTTTGGCGATTAAGAACATCTCAGCACGTATTTTACGTCGATTTGAAAAGAAATGATTGCTTTTCAAATTAGCTTTAGCAGAATTTTTATGTTACTTGTTCGCAATTATTTTTATCGAGATAATTTTACGCTGCATGTAACATACCGTAATCCTATACTTGAAATTCCTTATCTGACCCCACTCTTATTCGAAAAACTATAACTTTCACGCTATTAAAGATATTCAAACGAAATTTGAGTATGTTTGGTAGAATTGGCTGCTGGTCAAGTTCGGCATATTTCAAAAACGTCTGTCAACTCTTGATGACTATTGTAAAAATAATATGGGGTATCAGTTATAAAAACACAGTGTATATGGACATTGCTTTTGTAACTTTTGCATTACTTTGCAATACTTTGCATTACGTCATTAAATCACTTGTTATTTGTTAATTCTTACAGTTGCACGGGATGCGAGACCAGATATAATTGAAGCAACTCGACAAGGTAATGCAAATTTTTTATTTAATGATTTAGTGAATTCTTGAAAGCCTATTTTCGAAATTTTTGAAAGCCTAAAACATATAGAGTGTCAATTATAGGCTATCTTAAAATAGCCTAAGCTAAATTTAACGTTTGTTTCTATGTTTCAAGTAACACTGAGTAGGTCTGACGGGGAATAAAAATGTGTTTATTGTAATGTTTATTGTAACGACCCAGTTTAATCAGGGTCGGGATACGAATAGACTTAGTGATAAGGATGCAGTAAATAATTTAACTGAAATAATTAGTGTACAGTGTACACTGTATGTGATTGTTATCTTAGGCTCTCATTTTAGTATATTGTTGACACTATGTCTGTATATTGTTGACTCTGGCAAGACTCAATTTCAGTGATGCTTTTCAAACGTTTTAATTAAATTGTCCAATTAGTTTTCTAGTTCACTATTTCATTGCTATTGTGATCTGAACTCGCACTAGTAAGCCGTGGTACTGTTAGAACACAGCAGAATTCCTTACTGATTAGTCATCGTCATCATCATCCTCCCTTAAATCCCAGTTTAATCAGGGTCGGGATACGAATAGACTTACTGATTAGGATGCAGTAAATAATTTAACTGAAATAATTCTGAAATATTACAACATTTAAGCATCTTGCTGGTCTAACATAAATGCATATCTGAATATGAATTTATGTTCTTTGTTTTTATATTTGACAGTATTTTGAATTAGACAATAGCTCTTAAACTTTGCAAGATTTACTGCGCCCGCTTTCTTGTAGCTAGATATATTTATAACTTTTGGTTAACTGGTACATTAGTCTGCAACTAAGTATGACTACATACATACTCCTTCCACAAGCTAATTGATTAATTAATTGATTAATTAATTGAGGCTAATTGATTAATTGATTGATTAATTAATTGATTAATTAATTAATTGATTAATTTACTGAGGCTAATTGATTAACTGATCGATTCAGGCGACATAGAAAGAGTTGCAAGCATTCTAGAAAGAGACCCCACACAGAGAGACGTATACTCGAGTTCAGATGGCGCCACTCCGCTCATGTACGCCGCCATAGCGCGCAGGCTAGACCTCGCTAGGCTGCTCGTCGAGGCAGGCTGCGATGTAAACAAACAGGACAACATCAACGGCTGGACGGCTCTCATGCAGGCAGTCGTGCACGGCAGTAAAGCCGTGGCGCTCTATCTCATCAGCGTCGGAGCCGATGTGACTATTACGGCGAAAAATGGCTGCACAGCGTTTGACCTGGTAACGTATATCGAGGATGTTGACACAGATCTGTATAGGTTACTGGCAGCTCGATCCGTTCAGGTCCCGTCTCCGCCTCGAAGCTCCGCCTCTGCCGATAAATCACTTGGCAATTTGCCAGAGGTAAGTGATGGTGGTGGAAGTCGAAGTGATGACGAATCGTCGCGCACTAATCTCAAAGCCTGGTGGAATAGAATGTCAAATCGATTTCGTAACATGAAGCTTGGTCGAACGTTTAATCTAAATCGCCTTGGACCTTTGCCGACGTTAAACGAAAGGAATGCAAACGGCAGCACTATGCGCGACGATGAGCTAAGACTAGAGGAGGAAGATGTTGATGACCTTGACTCGTCTAAATATGGTAACCATGTTCGGAGAAACTCCGCAGCTGCTGCCACTACCACTACCACTAGTACAGCTGCTGTTGCTAACGCAGCTGCTAGAACTTCTGGTATTGCTGGGCCAGCAGCTGCTTTTAGCGTGGATAACGTTTCTGGGTTGGGAACGTTTACTGGTGGCTCAGATTTGCGCAACTCTTCGCCGCTTCAGAATGATCGGAGTTCTGTGTCGAATATTCCTGGAATGGTAGGATTACATTTCACTGTATATTTAGATTTATTATTCTGAGTCAGTAAATATAGATATAGTAGATATAGCAGATATAGTAGACTTATTAATTCTGAGTCTATTCCCCGTGTGGTTTTCGGGTTTTTTGAAGAACAGACCAACTGGTGACTGCGCGTGTCATAGAAGGCGACTAAAGTTCTAAGATCCAAACTAACGTCAGGAAGGGCATTCGGTTGGTGAGCACCTAGGCTCTAGAAATTGTTACAAAATTTTATAAAATGAATGGAAGAGATTAAATGGGATTGACGGATGGTATGGTATGGGACAGAGAGGAGTGGAGAAGGTCTATTCGTATCCAGACCCTAGTTTAACTGAGAATAACGGGAAGAGGACGATGATGATTAGTCTGAGTCATTAATGTTATTAATAGGCCTATAAAATATATAATCAACAACTACAATTTATAATTAAACTGCTACTGTCGCCAGTGACAGCATTGGGCACTATTGAACCAAATCCCAGTCAATATATTCTCCTACTTAAACTTTATGAACACTATTAAAAATACGTGATTAAAACGATATTGAGGATAATTGCTCAAAGGAATCTTTATATTAACTAATATTGTTTTGCTATTGTTTATCCCAAATAGTGTCTTTTTCTTTTGCATTTATAAGCATGGTAAAAGAAATATTTAGATAATATAATTCAAATATAAAAGTATAATAAAACAACATACAACATACACGCACTTTATTTAGAGCATTTCAGCAGCAGAATCCTTCCATGTTTTTAGATGACACTCGGAGGGCAAACATTAGTGGGAGCGAGTACAATGTCAAGGTCACTTTTACAGCTCCCCAGTGGTTCACCCACCCCTTTCATGCCACCCCCAGTCCTGCCGGTCGACACCCATCGAATGCCACCCCTGGGTGCAAGCCCTCGCAGCTGCGTCAGCAACAGCAGCAGCAGCAGAGGTGCAGCAGCAGCTGCACTTACAGCTGATACCTCTCGTTCTATCGTTAGTTGATTGTTCTCGTTTCCTAATTTGCTGTACAAGTTCACAATCTTCTGTTTTTTTTTAATATATATATAAATATATAAATGTATCTGTATTCTTATTGTTTAAGTTGCAAGTGATTATCAGAGCTAAATTTATATGAGATAAAAATTAAAGGATTCAGATAAAAATTAAAGGATTCAGATAAAAATTAAAGGATTCAGATAAAAATTAAAGGATTCAGATAAAAATTAAAGGATTCAGATAAAAATTAAAGGATTCAGATAAAAATTAAAGGATTCAGATAAAAATTAATATGAATTCAAAGGTGTTATATGGGGTATAGGGGTTATATAGGGGTGTCATATGAGGGTCATATAGGTGTCATATGTTCGGAAATTGAATGATTATCTCTGAAAAGCTTTGAAGTTTGTTCAAAGCAAATTTTCTTGCCTCGAATTATCACACTTACAACTTAACCTTTGAACTCGGTTGTGGCTTTTTGGTTTTTAATTGCTCTTGCAAAGGTAATGCATTCATATGTGCATTTTCCAAATACTTGTCATAATCATATGAATTATTAAAAGAATTGTATTCGGTTAACGAAGATCTTTAGCAAATTTAGGCATCCAAATTCCTTAATATATTCCTTAATGATAATTCCTTAGAAATATCATTTGTTTGAATCTTTATTTTCATGGTCAGTTAGACATATTTCACTATTTAATGTTAGCTGTTATTCTATGTGTTAAGTGGCTATTGTGTTTCAATTCATCTGCAGGCCCTAGGTCACTCTTTGATTGGTCAGAGCAGTTCTAGACTCCTCTTACAGTCAGGATCTGTGTTCAATCAGGCATCCATCAATCACGCCTTGGCCACTCCCTCTCGCCCTCAGTTCTCTCCGCCCTTTAGTCCATCAGCTGATCGGCTGCCCATGTCCATCACGTACGATCACAAGAAGAGTCATTCAGACAAACATGGGCGGGGCGGGGATAAATCATATGACAAGCATGGGCGGAGCAAAGACGATCAATCAGAGAAACACAGGAGACGTAGCCGAGATGAGTACTATAAGTCTAGACATGGGGACGGGCAATCAGACAGGTCTAGACACAACGGACCTGGCGATTCGGATGTTTATACATCTAGATCACATAGATCCCGAGCTCACGACGAAGACGCGCGGAGTCCTAGAAAACATGTTGTTATCAGAGAGGAAAGCCCGGGAATGGGGGAAAATGTCGGGCTACATACCGTGGGGTCAACCGGTGCGAGATCAACGGGTGCATCGAGGTCACCTGGTGCGGTTCAGAGGTCAAGCACTGAGGTCAGCCCGTCTGCATCTTCAGAGTCGAGTGTATTAAGTTCAGTGATATCATCAGGGACGTCTCAGTCCCGCCTGACGTCCAGCAGCAGCACTCTGACAGCTACCAGTCAGCAGAGCAGCAACGGCAGTGGCAGGAGGTCCGTCCTTTTCCTTTACCTTAAATACGATAATGCCAAGTTTTTTTCAGTTTTTTCCTGTTTCAAATCGATTATTTGTTTATTTGTTCATGGACAGGTTAAAAAAAGCTAATGTTAACATCAGTTTTCTCACTTGAAAGCGATGTCAGTGACGAGCGAGCCAATAATTCATCTCAGCACAGATTATACAAACAATAGGAACGTACAAGTAGTCAGACAAACAACATTACGAAAGAGATTACCATAAAAAATAGGATAATGCCGAGTTTTTTTTCTGTTTCACATCGTTTATTTGTTCGTCTCAGCACAGATTATACAAACAATAGGAACGTACATGTAGTCAGACAAACAAACAAACAATACGAAAGAGGCTACCACAAAAGAGTTAATCTCTGTGCGGTAATACCATAATTAGCAGCTATAGCAGAGTCTACTTAAATCTGAAACACGCAAAATTTCTATTACACTACCAAGTACAGTAAAACCGTTGCTAGCCATATATACAATTGAATATTTTCAAATTAAGAATTAGTCTAATGGCCTGACACCGGCAATTTTAAAAACGTAACTTTAACTTAAGTTCTCTGCTACTGATTAGAAATACTCATTATCATCATCTTTCCGTGAATCCTAGTTTAACTAGGGTCGGGATGTCTTTTTAAACTTTTCCATTCGTTTTTGACAATTTTGTAGCAATTTCTGGAGCCTAGGCGCTCATCAAACTAATGCCATTTCTGGTCTGAAATGCTACTTAGGATAATTATAAATAAAATTTAATAGGAAATTCCCTTAATTAATTTCCTAATAAATACAATCTAATAGTTATTAGGTTGTATTTATTTTTAAAGTTAATGAAGTTGAATTTAAAATAAACTACGTGATCCAGAACAGATTTCATTAGAGAGAAAACAACGATGTTAACTGTGGCTTATGCGTCAGAGTGTTTACATTTTGTGCATTGGATGTGATAGTTTTAAAGCAACAGTAGCTGTGGCTTATGCATCAAAGTGTTTCAATTTTGTGCATTGGTTGTGATAGTTTTAAAGCAATAGTAGCTGCGGCTTATGCGTAAGAGTGTTCAATTTACAGTAGTGCATTGGTTGTGATAGTTTTAAAGCAATAGTAGCTTTGGCTTATGCATCAGAGTGTTTCAATTTTGTGCATTTTATGTAATAGTTTTAAAGCAATAGTAGCTGCGGCTTATGCGTAAGAGTGTTCAATTTAGTGCATTGGTTGTGATAGTTTTAAAGCAATAGTAGCTTTGGCTTATGCGTAAGAGTGTTTCAATTTAGTGCATTGGTTGTAATAGTTTCAAATCAATAGTAGCTGTGGCTTACGCATCTGACTGTTTCAATTTTGTGCATTTCATGTGATAGTTTTAAAGCAACAGTAGCTGTGGCTTATGCGTCATAGTGTTACAGTTTTGTGCATTGGATGTGATAGTTAGAGAATTAGTATTAGTAGCTGTGGTTCTTTTACATTATGCATCAATCAGATCTGGTGGCTCGAGGAGTGGCGGTAAGTCTGCGAGAGGTCCCAGATCAGGAGGCAGCGCTTCAACTCTCACTCCATCCCCCTCTCCTCAGGTAATTCATCAGCATTCATCGTCTAGTATAGCTGGTATAGCTAATGTTAACGTCAATTTCCTCACTCGAAAGCGATGTTAGTGACGGGCGAGCCCAATATTTGAACCCCGCACATACTGATCCGCGGTCGAGTACCTTACCGACATCGCCATTGGCTGCAGCCAATAAGCTAAATAATGTGTTGTCTTCCGTTATACGTCTGAAGGCACAGTCAGTGACGGATTGAGATTCTCGACCCGCCGGTCTAGTCTTTGCAAAGTGGAGAGGTTTTAATGTACATCGTTAATATTGGAGTACTTATTGTTCATAAGAGGTACATTGGAGTTTGAAGTGTAGATTTCATCAGTTGCAAATTATACTAGCTTAGAGCTCTTAATGCAAATATTGAATTTAGTATAAGTTATTTCACGCAAGTTTCATCAGTAAGCGCGTAGAAAGTAGTAGGTGAAAAGAGCATAAATGTCTTCTATTGATTGTTCTAGCTATATTACATGTATGCGTGTATTTTTTTAGCCTGGGAAATTAACGAATGGAAAGTCCAAGGATTCCAAAGTATTGCATAACGACGATGACGAAGAAGATAATCTTATGAACGAGAAGTCCGGTAATGATCATGGTCTAAGTAAAGATGGTAGGTACGGCTCTTGTTGTTACATGTCTTGTTTTTATGTTTGGGTATATTCTTGTATTTTTATATTCTAACAATTTTTATGTATATTTATTTCATTGGATGTTTTTCATAAAATCGACTACTTTCTTCATCGTCATCTTTCCTTGAATCCCAGTTTAACGAGCGTCGGAATACGAATAGACCTTCTCCATTCTTCTCTGTTTCACACCGTAGCATCAGTCAATACCCTGCTTTTCAGTTCCCTCTTAATCGCCGCATCCCTCGTCATTTGTGGTCTATCTCTCTCTAACTTCAAAAATCACAAACTTCACAAATAACTTCATTAGATTTCATCACATCTCTTCACACTCTCTTGACTATGTCCTCCTTTGTGAACCTGTCCACTGTACGATACTTGATAACAATACTTTTGCAATTTATATGAGATACACAAAATTACTTCAGTTTATTTTAATTGAAGATATAGTACATGTGTAGTTAAAAGCATATTCAATATATTTTAATATGAATATCATAAAATAAACTACGCCAAAGGCACACTGAATGAGGAGGCACAGACGCTTGTTTAAGACTCATTTCCTCCTTCCTCTCCATGGTTATTAGTAATCTTTGCCTTTTGATGGCGCATTAATTGCAGCAGGCGCAGATTTAAGAATAGCTTCCCATCACCGTGGGAAATATTGCTACAACTATTGCATGACCGAATTGAAAGCTTACCTATCGGTAAACGAGAAACAGTCGATTCAAATCTGAACTGTATGTGACAGATCCTATTGGTGTTGAAACAAAAGTTAAACTTAAATTTTAACTTAAGGTTTTAAATGTTTGAAATTTGTTTGCATTTTACAGACGACATGGTTTCCGTACTGCAGAAGCTCTCGCTTGAGAAATATAGACCAATATTTGAAGAACAAGAGATAAGTGTCAATATTAGTATAACTGTTGCTTCATCATCATCGTCATCATCATCATCATTATTATCGTCATTTTCCCTTGAATCACAGTTTAACTAGGATCGAGATTAGAACATTTTATAACGATATCTGGAGCTTAGGCACTCTAACTGAATGCCCATTCTGACGTTTGTTTGGATCTTAGTGCTTTTTCGCCTTTTACGACACGTGCAGTCCAAAGTTAGTCTATTTTTCAGAAACCCGGTCACAACACGGGTACGGACACAAAACGTGTAATACAACTGTTACGTGTAGCAAAAAGTTTATGACAATATCATTGTTTGTAGAAAGCTTAAAAAAAGCTAATGTTAACGTCATTTTCCTTTCCCTAAAGCGATGTCAGTGACGGGTGAGCCCAGGATTTGAACCCCGCACATACTGATCCACGGTCGAATATCTTACTGACATGGCCACTGGCTTCAGTCAGTAAATTATTTGTTGTTTCACGTATTCCTGATTTCACTGTATTTAATAATCGCTGAACTGATACAATTTACTTTGTTACGTAATTTTGTTTACATTGTTATACTTTATTAAAACTCCAGCCGCTCAAAGAGAACATTGTCCCTCTGACACTGTCCGAAACCGGGTAGTTAAAAGCCACGAGCTCATATTTTCAACAAAAAACGCTGTGAAGACTTTCTGATGCTTCCACGCATTTTATTTCCTCTAGTACTGTTTAGATGGTCATTGTTCAGCCGGAGACGAAATTGTTCAGCGCATATAGTAAGGGGTGCACTGAATAGAGCAAACATTGTCTTGGTTTTGGATGTTATATATATATATATATATATATATATCATGTCTGCACGTAGACATGGAAGCGTTTCTAACGATGACGGACAGTGACCTGTGTGAACTGGGCGTGTCTCACGCAGAGTCTCGACGAGAGATAGTCCAGGCCATACAAGAGCTGAACGCTGGTAAGGACAGAGAGCGGGCTCATCAGCATCACGTCCTCCTACAGTACAGTGCTACCACTTCCTCCAGATCTATCCTGCCTCCACAGACTGACACCACCTCGGCTCTTGTTCAAGGTACTTGACCTTGACCTTGATGGCGCTATTCCGTACAAGGGCTTACTTATCTTACATTTCTCTCTATATATACTTATATTGAATGTCTTAATAGCTTAGGGGTAACGTCATTAAATTTTTAAATAGCAGATCCAGAGATGAATTGAACTCTCGAGGGTTCAAGTCCCAACCGCGCTGATCTGAGAGTAAAATCTTGGAAATTCACTGGACTGGTTATACAGAAATTGGACTAAACTACCTAACGGTTTAAACATGTGGTATTAAAAGTGATAGATATGGACATAGTTGATAATTTCACTATAATGCATGTTTATTTTACTCTCTGATCCTTAAGAATGAACGCCCACGCATTGTAGTTCTGTGCCCCGCACTAAAATGTGAAGAAGTTCTTAATTGCTTGAGCATTTACCATTAGAAAGTTTGTGTTACTGACAATATCGCGCAGGCATTGGATTATTTTCTCTTTTTAAATGACACTAAACACTGGTGTTAAATAAAAAAATTAAACTGTAACACTTATCACTTGTGTTAAAATAAAAATGAATGTAACACCAATTACTGGTGTTAAATAAAGAAATGATACAGTGGAATACTCACAACAGTGTTCAATTTTCTTTCCTGTCTCATTTGTTGTGCCTTTACTTCGCATTACATCACACCACTACATCACACCACTACATTACACCACTACATCACACCACTACATTACACCACTACATCATATCACTACATCACATCACTATATCATACCATTACATTTCATCACTACATCACATCACTACATCACATCACTACATTACATCACTACATCACATCACTACATCACACCACTACATTACACCACTACATCATATCACTACATCACATCACTATATCATACCATTACATTACATCACTACATCACATCACTACATCACACCACTACATTACACCACTACATCACACCACTACATCATATCACTACCTCACATCACTACATTACACCACTACATTACATCACTACATCACATCTCTACATCACATCTCTACATTACATCATTACATCACATCACTACATCACATCACTTCATTACGCCACTACATCACACAACTACATCACACCACTACATCACACCACTACATTACACCACTACATCACACCACTACATCACATCACTACATCACATCACTACATCACATCACTACATCACATCACTACATTACACCACTACATTATATCACTACATTATATCACTACATCACATCTCTACATCACATCTCTACATTACATCACTACATCACATCACTACATCACATCACTTCATTACGCCACTACATCACACAACTACATCACACCACTACATCACACCACTACATTACACCACTACATCACACCACTACATCACATCACTACATCACATCACTACATCACATCACTACATCACATCACTACATTACACCACTGCATCACATCACTGCATTACATCACTACATTACATCACTACATTACATCACTACATCATACCATTACATTACATCACTACATCACACCACTACATCACATCACTACATTACATCACTACACCACATCACTACATCACACCACTACATTACACCACTACATCACATCACTACATTACATCACTACATTACATCACCACATCACACCACTACATCACATCACTACATCACACTACTACATCACATCACTACATTACACCACTACATTACACCACTACATTACACCACTACATCACACCACTACATCACACCACTACATTACACCACTACGTTATACTACTATAGCACACCACTACGTTATACCACTATAGCATACCACTATATCACACCACTACATCGCTCCACTACATCACACCACTACGTTATACCACTATAGCACACCACTACGTTATGCCACTATAGCACACCACTATATCACACCACTATATCACACCACTACATCGCACTACTACATCATACCACTACGTTATACCTCTATAGCACACCACTACATTACTATATTACATAACTGCATTAAATCACTACAGTATATCACTGTATGGCTCTGCATTGTGTCAATCAGTGAAGATTTAAGAATTGTCATCATTAAACTTCTGACTCTGACCAGAAGACAAGACTATCAATATTGTCAGAAGATGCTTCTTGTATCATAACAAATAGCCTTAATGATTAATGCCCCAGTGTACTTGTATCCTGACCCTGGTTAAACTGGGATTCAAGGGAGGATGATGATGATGATGATGCTGATGATTAATGCCCCAACATCACTTCTTCAACGCAACATTTCCCTAGTTAATTGTATTCTGGTACAAAATTATTGAAGTCAATTTTGCAACTTAGTTTTATTATTTTGTTTTATGTTTAGGTGTCATGGATAATGGCGTCAGTCAAGACTTTGAGGACGTGTAGAAGAAATGCAGAATGAAAAATATATAGTACTTGTAGAATGTGGAAACATTTGTGTTTGACTAAAGTTCTAAATTCATGTATTAACAAGTTACCATCTAATTAAGTCACACAAGTGTTCTGTCATATGACAGATGGAATGCACACATATATAATTCTAATCACATATACATCACATATGTATAATTCTAATATAAATATATATATATATATATATATTTATATTAAATTCTAATTATATATATATATATATATATATATATATATATATATATATATATATATATATATATATATAATTCTCATCACATACATGTATATATTACATATATATAATTCTAATCACACATATATAACATATAGGGCCTATATATACTGTATATATAATTCTAATCACAGTTTCTTCAAAGCGCCCGAAAGGACTCTCCTTATATCAATAATTCGATTCCATCGCAAAGACTATGCAATTTTAAAAAGTGTATATAACCTTAAATTTGAGAAAATGGGTTCTGAGGCATTTTCTGAGGTATGGTTCTGCTTAGTCGCCTTTTGATATACATGCAGTATACGTATGATCTATTCTGCAGCAGTCCGGACATGACACGGGTGGAAAATTTAAGTTACTACACGGTGGTCCAGAATAAATGAAACTATTTCGAGGGCTAATAACTTTGACAATTTTTATCCAAATGTCTTACTTGTGCATTAAATTAAAGACAATTCTCTTTTTTATTAATTTTGCTTAATATCTAAGTGATACTATTACACATGTGTGAGAAATTATCATTAGTCGCCGACATGTAATTTTTATGTCATGTGATCGCCTGTATGAAAGTAAACCTGCCAGAGTTTATTGAATCGTAGAACTGGCCACCTAACAGCCCCTCTTGATTTAAACCCGAATTACTATTCGATGGTTTACTATTTTCTTCAGCAATTATTTCTATCCTGAACCAATTCACGACGTTGAACATTTGAAACGAGTCATTGTCCTCCGTTGGGCTGAGATCAGTCAGACACTCGTGGACTCGGCAATTGATCAGTGGTCCCAGCGGGTGAATGCAGTTATTCGGGCACATGGTGGACACATTGAACATTTGTTTAATTAATTATCAATTCATTTAGGACATTGATAGAAACTGCAATGCGCTTTTTGAAATTGTTAAGGCCTAATGCATAATCTTGAATTCTTGATTTTTAGATTTTGAGTTTTCACACGATTTCATTGAAAATGTCATATCGGCGAGCGACTAATGATAATATCTCAAACATGTGTAATAGTATCTCTTAGATATTTAGCAAGCTAATAGAAAAGAGAATAGTCTTTAATGTATCAAGACTTTTGGATAAAAATTGTCAGTTATCAGCCTTCAAAGTAGTTTCATTTATTCTGGACCACCCTGTAGTTATTAATTTGAAATAAAGGTTAATCGTGGGGCTGTCAATTACACGAAATGAAATTATTGCATTTGGATAAAAATTGTCAGAGTTATTAGCCTTCAAAGTAGTTTCATTTATTCTGGAGCACCCTGTAGTTATTAATTTGAAATAAAGGTTAATCATGGGGCTGTCGATTACGCGAAATGAAATTATTGCATTTGGTGTAACGTTAAATCATATAGGCTAAAATGTATAAAATTGAAGTGTGTTGAAACTATTGCACCAGGAAGCTCTAAGATTATGTATTTATAATTGATAATAGTAACCTTAAATGTTTAGCGTTGTAATATTAGACAATGCCAATTAGACTCGGCACATACTGTACAATATATGACCGCATATGTCTGCATTTATGACAGAACTTCTCTAAATGTATGAGCGCATGTGATTGGCTATCTATTGTAACGATTATGTTTGATTGCTTCTGATTGGTTACTGGATGTTAGCTCACTAATCGAGTTGTGTTTAGCAGTAGACTACAATTTTAGCTGCTGTGGTTTTAGTTGGTTTTTCTGTGTTAAGCTGCTCTACTCTTTATTACTAATTGGCTACTCAGACTGCCTAACTGTTTTCAGTAGAAAATGAATGGCGTGTGCAAAATATAAGCTTGGTTTGCATTTTTCTGGTTTAAATTTAATGCAATTACATAGGTTACGTTGTTACAAAGTTTAAAATATTGCAGGTATTTAAAACATAATTAATTTTTTTGTATTATCTAATTTCAAGATTAAATTTATAATAATAATCAGTAACCTATAGTAAAAAATAGGTAATGTTGGCACAGTAGTTGCGTAAGTTAACGCCATAAACTTTTGTTTTTTTTAGTATCACAAAGATTATTCGGTTTTGAATGCTTAGCCTCAACTTAGCCTATAAATGTACTAATATTTTCTTCTCAACCTTCATGTTGTAAACACTAGCCTCAGATGACTCTCCCTTATTTTCTTCATAACTGCAGTCATAATAGACTCTATTGAATTGTGCGTGAATTATATGTTAGTGAGATGATTTAATTTCAGGTTTATTGATAACGGAATTATGATCGATGAATTTTTGTTGAGTTTCTATTGTGATTTAGATTTGATGACAATTTCTTTAGTTATTTTTTGTCAACTACTGTTAGGTGCTTATAAGCAATTATACATATTTATTATATACTTGTTTGCCTTTTCACTTGATGTTTTAAGCTGGGAAATTATGAAACAGTGATTTAAAATATGTTTGCAAATTCGCTCCCGTGCCTTTGTAAATACTGTTCAGATATGATGTGTGCCTGAGAAGATTTTTGATAAATCATTTGTTAATATCATAATGTTGTACTTCAGGTGATGTTTTGTAGAACAATAATTGTATTCTCGTGTTTACTTCAAGTCTTCGAATTCGTCTATTTTTGTACTTTTTACAATCTGGCCATTTGCATTTGCTATAGTTATTTTTCTTATGCTTGAATATTTTGAAAAGGTTAAAAACAAAGTTTCTACATTATCTATTATGATATCTATAACTTTCTTTATGACTTGTTGAAATCCTCAGTCAGATTTGGCAATTATCCATTACCGATCATGAGTATGTCCGAGATATTGCAGTCTAATCTTCTCACCGTAATTGGATTTAAATGTACCTGAGGATTGCGCATTTAAAATATATTGATGTTGCTTAGCTCGTTAAGCTATTGAGCTAAGTAAGTTATTGAGTTAGGCTTGCTATTCAGATTAAGTGGAAGCCAATTAGCATTTTTAATTCAACGCAAGTAAGGAAAAATTTATAAATGTATAAGTCATCAACGAAGTAGATAATTTATTGTTGTTCATTCTTTTGATCAAATGAAAATTCTGTTATTTCTAAATGATTTCTATTATTTGAGCATTAGAATGTTCAATGCTTTGCTTGTCTATATTTAGGCCTATATCATTCAACTTAGCTTCTCTCGCTTTATTTCTTTTCCTCTCTTACTCATCCTCTCTCCAGTTCTGCCAAATGTCAGGTCCAATGTACGTGTTCATATTCAGAGTGTGCTTTCTTGCTCCATAAAGAACATATCAGATATCAACAAGTTAATTTCTTCACAAAAGGCTATGCATTATTCATCCAAACATTATATAGCCTATAGCTTGGAAAAATATGGCTTCTGAGGTAGTTTTCAATAAGCTTCTTAAGCTCTTGCTTAGTCGCCTCTAATTCCGCACGCAGTTAACGGCAATTTTGTAAATATACTGTACTTAAATGAATGGCAACGGAATTTAACTCTAAATGTAATGTAAGTTATCGTTATGTTGTCAAATCAAAACTACAGAGAGATTTCACCCGGTAGCACTGGCGGATCCAGGGGGAGCATGACCTCCGAAATCTTTTTACATTTTTTGTTACTACAAAATGTTGTCATATATTAACGGAAAGGAGTTTATAATGATGTTTACCAGTGGTCTGATAGGATCCAAGGGGGTGGCAATCGTAGTCAATCATTTCAGTCATTCAAAAGCCAACAAAGCGGTTGCATTATTAAAAAAGGTCGTGGAAAATTTTTCTGGTCTCCCCGAAAAAAAGTCTAGATCCGCCTCTGCACGGTAGGTGCTTCATTTTGTACTGGGCGTACTCTAAATTTTATCATGTTTGGAAGCATTAGCTGCTGGTCAGGTCTTGTACATTTCAAGAACATCGATACACTCGTTACGACTTTATTGTAAAAACAATATGTGTTCTCGGTTATAAAAGACACGGTGTAGGCCCTATATTATGATGCCAAATGACTGTGAAGACAATGATAGGCCATTTGGTGAATATTCTCAAAATATTTGTGCAAATTTAATTAAATAGTCTAAGTTTGCTAAAATCTTCCAATATCTTCGTAGATAAAAATAGCAGTTCATTGTATAAAGTTAAAGGTTAAACTTGAGAAAAGTAATATTTAAAATTATGGTTTAAAATATACTCGAAATTATAGTTAAAGACCATACTAAAAATGTTTAACATTTTGATTCAATGCTGTCATTATTCGGTATTCCAAGGCAAAATCTTGTTTTATTGTATACTAATATACATGTACATTTATATATAGGTAGTCTAATACGGTATCGTCATATGTGAACTGTGTGATAGTTGCAATTGTTTCCTGTTTGGTGATAGACAAGGTAGTACTATGATCTCCAATGGTAATGAAATATTAAATCTTATTGTATTACAAAAATGGGTGCATAGGCCTATGTAGTGTGTGATATAAATATATGTCAGCGTATTTTCTGATCAAATGTACAATGTATATAGGTCTAATGTTTCTCCTAGAATGTTTGTATAGTATCAGTGCCTTCATACTGTTTCTTCTAGGAATGTTTATGTACTATTTTCTAGTCGTTGATTGTAACTATACTGCATGTACATAACGATTACGTATCCTATCAGTGCTTGTAAACCTATGCATGATTTCTTCTTTTATGTTTTCTGGTTATGATTTATTATATATCATTATATATATATATATATATATATATATATATATATATACACATGTATATATACACACACATATTATATGTGTGTGTGTGTGTGTGTGTATATATATATACCCTAAACCTTCACAGTTACTATTGTTAACTTATATTTACGAGGTTATCGAAATACTACAAATACAGCATCATTTTCAAACAATATATTTATAATTTCATTTAAAACAATGTAAGAATTGTTCAATAAATATTCTTGTAATAGTTAATAAATATCGAAAATCAATCAATACGAATTCAACGTCCGGCTCCTCGCTATAAGGCAATGTCAGGGACGTCAAAATTTTAAATTAATAATAATACAGGTTTAACGTCTGTTTTCTCATCTCATGATGATGTCAGGGACGTCATCTTCTTGTATATATGCAATTAGTATGATTCCAATTCTCTATCTCTCTCTCTCTCTCTCTCTCTCTCTCTCTCTCTCTCTCTCTCTCTCTCTTGCAAGGCTATGATTGGTCAATATATTCGTCTTAAGACAGTCACTAGTTTCAGATACAATACTACTACTAGTTTCAATAAAATTCGCTGACAATTAGAAACCTTTGTACAACATTGTTAGGGATCTACATCCAAAGTACAGAGACTATACTCAAGGCAGATTACTTTACAGAATGTTCTACAAGTTAAAATAGGTCAAATCGCTCAATACTGAAGTTGCATACTAATGCCTAGATTGATTATATACTTTATTGCATATCATGGTCTTCTGAAAACTGTTTGCAATTTTCAAAAACTCAACTAGTGCATCCATCTTTAAATTCTCTTCAAGTATACAATAATATCGAATGAATAAATTTTACTATCAATGAATTAAACAATAATTACTAACAATTCATTTAAAAGTAAAACGATGACGTGTGATCAACGAATGATCAATTCATATAAAGAAGATAGGCCTAAAACAGCGCATTGCTAAACGAATACTAGAGTGAATGATCAAAATAGAAAACCATAGCCCACATTTTACAATGCTTTCTATGATTTAGCTTAGTTTTCAGGCCATATGAGAAACATAAATGATACAATTCCAATAAGTAACAAATACAAAAATTTATTATGGAAGAACAAACTAAGGCCAGTAATATATACAACATTTACAACCCGATTTGTTTCTGAATAATTGCTGAAATTCTATAAAAAAAGTACTTGATTTTTTCCTTGCAGGGATTATAAACTTTCATCTAACCTACTAGCCAATACACCAATGGCGACTAGTTTCGTGCACAGACACATTAAGACACTAAACTATAACCTGCATTTAGCGCACAGAATGAAAATTTGCAGAGAAGCAGAAATACATTAAGGTTTATCATCAGTAGAATTCATATGCCACAGTTCTCTAATTAATTATCCAGTCACTGCTGTGACTCCTATCCAGTCACTGTTATGACTCCTATCCAGTCACTGTTATGACTCCTATCCAGTCACTGTAATGACTCCTATGCAGTCACTGCTATGATTCCTATCCAATCACTGTTATGACTCCTATCCAGTCACTGGTATGACTCCTATCCAGTCACTGTAATGACTCCTATCCAATCACAGTAATGACTCCTATACAGTCACTGTTATGATTCCTCTCCAGTCACTGCTATGATTCCTATCCAGCCACTGTTATGACTCCTATCTAGTCACTGTTATGACTCCTATCCAGTCACTGCTATGACTCCTATCCAGCCACTGTTATGACTCCTATCCAGCCACTGTTATGACTCCTATCCAGTCACTGTTAAGACTCCTATCCAGTCACTGTAATGACTCCTATCCAGTCACTGTAATGACTCCTATCCAATCACAGTAATGACTCCTATACAGTCACTGTTATGATTCCTCTCCAGTCACTGTTATGACTCCCATCCAGTCACTGTTATGACTCCTATCTAGCCACTGTAATGATTCCTATCCAGTCACTGCTGTGACTCCTATCCAGCCACTGCTATGACTCCTATCCAGTCACTGCTATGACTCCTATCCAGCCACTGTAATGATTCCTATCCAGTCACTGCTATTACTCCTATCCAGTCACTGCTATGACTCAATCAAACCACTGCTATGACTCCTATCCAGTCACTGTTATGACTCATATCCAGTTACTGTTATGACTCCTATCCAGTCACTGCTATGACTCCTATCCAGCCACTGTAATGATTCCTATCCAGTCACTGCTATTACTCCTATCCAGTCACTGCTATGACTCAATCAAACCACTGCTATGACTCCTATCCAGTCACTGTTATGACTCATATCCAGTTACTGTTATGACTCCTATCCAGTCACTGTTATGACTCGTATCCAGTCACTGTAATGACTCCTATCGAGTCACTGCTATGATTCCTATCCAGCCACTGTAATGATTCCTATCCAGTCACTGCTATTACTCCTATCCAGTCACTGCTATGACTCAATCAAACCACTGCTATGACTCCTATCCAGTCACTGTTATGACTCCTATCCAGTCACTGTAATGACTCCTATCCAGTCACTGCTATGATTCCTATCCAGCCACTGTTATGACTCCTGTCCAGTAACTGGTATGACTCCTATCCAGTCACTGTTATGACTCCTATCCAGTCACTGTTATGACTCCTATCCAGTCACTGCTATGATTCCTATCCTGCCACTGTTATGACTCCTATCCAGTCACTGTTAAGACTCCTATCCAGTCACTGTTATGACTCCTATCCAGTCACTGCTATGACTCCTATCCAGTCACTGTAATGACTCCTATCCAGCCGCCGCTATGACTCCTATCCAGCCGCCGCTATGACTCCTATCCAGCCGCAGTCTGTGAAGAAGTTGAGTATCGTGCGCCGGTGTGTCTTGTCGAGATGGTTTGGGAATCGAATTTTGACCGGCATACCCTGTCGTCTCTGTAGGTAGTCCTGTTGCAAATTACATACATACAGCCCTGTAGATAAATACATACAAACAGCCCTGTAGCAAACTACATACATACAGTCCTGTAAAAAAAATACATACAAACAGTCCTGTAGCAAAATACATACATACAGTCCTGTAGCAAAATACATACATACAGTCCTGTAGCAAAATACATGCATACATACAATCCTGCAGCAAAATACATACATACAGTACTGCAGCAAAATACATGCATACATAAATAAATAAATAGGGGTTTAACGTCCGTTTCGTCATCCAAAGATGATGTCAGGGATGTCCTCAACAGCACACATCACTACAGATCAATTCACCCAGACCAATCTGCGAAAGAAATGTGCTGAGGAGAAGTAAGGTCATAAACGAAAGCCAGTCCGGTGAGCAAAAAAATAGTCAGGGTAGATTGATTATGTCTATAGTAGGAAAAGGTAAGTTTTAAGCTTGCTAGAGAATGTTGAAGGAGAAAAACAACAGCGAAGATTAGCAGGTAAAGAGTTCCAGATTGTGGGTGCTGCGTAAGAAAATGAACGTCTGCCCAATGGCGTGAGAATATTTGGAACTGAGAGAAGATTGGCATCGGTGGAGCGAAGTGTACGTGAGGGGTGATAGGGAAGAAGAATTTCAGATAAGTAAGAAGGCTTGCCAAATCGCAGAGTGTTGAAAGTTAATAGAGCTATTTTATATTTTATGCGTTGATTAACAGGGAGCCAGTGAAGACTGTGTGAGAAAGAAAGCGAAATTGAAGTCGAGAGGACTTACAAACAACACGTGCAAGAGAATTTTGGACGTGCTGCAAACGATTGAGAGAAGAAGTAGGCAACCTATGTAATAATGAATTACAGTAGTCGAGCTTTGAATGAACTATAGAATTAGCAAGGATAGTGGCTGAATTTCTGGTAAGGGATGGACGTATTTGCCTAATCACACAATCCTGTAGCAAAATACATGCATACAGTCCTGCAGCAAAATACATATAAACATAGAGTCCTGCGATAAAATACATACCAACAGTCTGGAAGCATAGGAAAAATGTGTAAATATACACTGTACACTGATATGCTCAAATTTAGTCCTATCCTAGAGTAATCATTAAATAGAACATATCGTTCAGCAGTACATAGAAAAAAATAAAAAACATTACAACATTTCGTCCCGCAGTAGACCAGAGAACTTATTAAGCAAAATTTATCGACTTAACTGAGTAAAGAGTTATCTACAAAAAAGTTCCATAAGATCCTGGTTAATTTAGCAATAAAATGAGAAATCATGCAATCCTGTTGTATATTAAAATGCTAGTATTAATTTAGCAAGTACTCCAGTTTCAACTATATAACCAATTTTCACAATAAATAAATAGAGAAACATACAATAACATAGTAATCAAAACGTATAAAAACATACACAATAACAAAAAATATCTTTAATAATCTCTTAGTGCACAGCCTACTGGCAGGTCCATGGTATATAACGCCTCCACTCTTCTCTATCTTCCGCCTTCCTCTTCATTTCCACATATGAGTGGGTCTTTAAATCATCTAACATACCTAATCTCGGCCTGCCCCGCCTCTTTTTCCTTCCATTCTACCTTCTATGACCTCTTTTAATAGACCTTCCCCCCTTAGAATGTGTCCTATCCATCTCTTCTTCCTATTTCTTAATACATTTATAAACTGTCTACCTGTGCCAACTCTCTCCAGGACTTCCTCATTTGTAACCTTTTGAGTCCAGCTAATCCTCTCCATTCTTCTCCAAATCCACATTTCCAATGCTTCCAGTTTCCTAATATCTTCCTTCCTTAAGGTCCATGTTTCACATCCATACAATAGCGTGGTCCAAACCAACGTTTTCACTATCTTTATCTTTGTGTCTTTCTTTAGACTTTTTGTTAATAGTTCTTTTCAACTACTAAAGGCCGCTTTTGCTTGTGCAATACTACTGCATATTTCCTTCTCACATTTCCCGTAATCGGTTATAGTATGACCCAAATATTTGAAACTCCTTACCTGTTCCAATTTCGTACCAGTTATTGTGATATTAACTTCACCTTTATTATTGGACACTCTCATAACCTTGGTCTTTTTTATATTAATCTCTTTTATAATAAGAAATAAATAATCATAAACAACAAAGTAAGCAGATAAATTAATCAAAGAAATAAATGCTAAATGCAAAATACAATACATGTAGACCCTTTTACTTAAGTGTTACTATTAGAGAAGCATTCAGCTAAGATGATCTGTGTAGAAGCTACAGCAAAACATGCCATACTAGTAGTACAACAATTGCGATTAGCCGATTGACAAGCTTCCAATGCAAATTAATTTTTAAAATTTAATTTTAAATTCTGTAATTCAGTCAAAAGACAATAAGTAGTACACAAATATATATATATATATATATATATATATATATATATACATGTATATATATATATATATATATATATATATATATATATATATATATATATATATATATAATATTTATCATCAACATCATCATCTTCCCGTAAATCCCAGTTTAACACCAGGGTCGGGATAAGAATGGACAGTTTATATATATATATATACAGTATATATATATATATATATATATATATATATATATATATATATATATATATATATATATTTATATATATTTATATATATATATATATATGCACACACACATACATATACATACAACATAACACAAGTTTGTACGCTTTACAAAGTAACAAGTACCAGATTACAAAGAATATTAACTTACCTTTATAATACACGTTTTTATTGAGATATACAAAGCAGGCTTTATTCCTATTGATTGACATAACTGCAAAATAATACAAAAGGATAGCATTAGATACTATATTAGCCTCGCAAATACATAATAATAGCCTATTTAAGATATAATTATACATTGCCAATGCATCATAGATTAGTCTTATCAGGTATTTGGCAGAATTTGAATATGGCAAGTTGGTTAAGCAGATGCAATGTAAACTTTCATGATTTTATACATAAAATGAACTACGTGAATGAAGTTTTTTTTACATAAATTGAATTCCCAAATCTATTTAAAGAGTATCATTTCAATCTGTCGTTTAAGACAACCTTGAACAGTGTATGTCAACAGTATATGTCATATAATAACAATATATGTCGCAAACACCAATCCTATTAATCCGACAGCCATGACTAGACAATAAAAATAGTAAATTGACCTAGTATATATATATGAAGCCAGTCATTATCATCATCTTTCCTTGAATCCCAGTTTAACTATGGTCAGGATACGAATAAAAACATTTTCATTCGTTTTAGAAAATATTGTAGCAATTTCTGGAGCCTCGGCGCTCACCAACAGAATGCCCTTTCTGGCGTTAGTTTGGATCTTAGTGCTTGGACACTTTTTACAATGTGTGCAGTCCTCGGATGGTCTATTCTTTAGTAACCCGGACGGCGGACACCACATGGGTAGGCAATAAAAATAGTAAATTGGCTTACTATTCGTATTAAGCAATTACTACGTAAATATTTATTTACTTAATAGTCAAACACACATTAAGAGTGAAATGATTATCCGCATTGATATGTATTAATTTTAATATAACATGTTTAACCATTTGACAATTTATCAATTAGCCATTCTACCAGTCCTGTGAATGTCTGATATTTTACTCTCTGATCAGACCTATGGGCAAAATTGATCACAGGACCTCAGGACATTTTAAATTTTAAAATTTTATGATGTAACCTAAAGCACTTCCAGACAAACCTACTTATACATTAATTTCACCATTTTCAAAATTATGGATTTAAACAGACATTATGCTAGTAAATCAACTTATTACTTGGTTCAAAATAATTAAGTGAATTTTGCTACATTTCTAGTTATCAGCGGTGAGCTGTGCATATAAAATCAACATATAGAGCGAAGACAAGAATTAATAATTCATAAAACACGTCTTTCCAATAACACTGTGGAATAGTAGCGGCCCATCGAGAATTAAACACGAATGCCTTAGGTGACATTAGTAAAAATAAACACACATTATAGTGAAATGATCAATTAGGTTGATATCTGTCACTTTTGATATCACGTGTTTAAACCGTTCGACAATTTATAGTCCATTTCTGTATAACCAGTCCAGTGAATGTCCGAGATTTTACTCTCAGATCAGCGCGGCTGGGATTTGAACCCACAAGAGTTCAATTCACCTCAGATCTGTCATTTAAAACTTCATGACGTTACCCCTATGCTATCGAGACATTCAGTAACTATGCCTTCACGATAGGAATTATTTGCGAAAGGTTGAAGAATCATGCAAAAATAAATACTATACCTTCTTTTCTCTGAGAGATAGAAGTTCAATTCCTGAGCTAGCACCTCTGCCCATGGTAGCACTCTTATTGTTATTGCTATAACCTATAATATCGTCCGTTCCACTGCATTGTCAAAATACACAATCAATAAAAGATTCTGCAACAATTAGTACAACTAGAAATAATAAACCTGACTGAAAAGTAACTCAAAATTATTGGTACAAGAAAATCTCATTAAAGTTGTTTCTGTATCTTTTACCACAAAATTTGGTGTATTCAATTCTTTATTATTTGTCATTAATCGTCAGACATACAACCGTTATACATGTACATGCTAAACGACAGAGAGCTAACAAGTGTCTTTTACTGAAATGTTTCGAGCAATGCGTATGGCTACAACATGTGGATGGTATACAAGACAGGTAGAAATCAAAATATATATTGTAAGTGAAATATATGAATTTATTAATTTATTTAGGAAACTGTTAGCACAAGCTTATACACACAATGTTAAAATACTAAATTATTGTAAAATAAACAATACTAAATTATAGTAACAGTTAACACTGTTTTAACAAAGCACATCTCCCTCATTATTGTCAAAATATGTATTCATGCTCAGTAATAATAATAAGTAGACTAACAAGTTGATCCCATTAAAGATAAGAAACGCTTTAACCAAACATTAACATATGTAGCCCTTAGACGTCCCTGACATCATCCCTGGATGAGGAAACGGACGTTAAACCTTTATTGTTATTATTATTATTATATGAAGATTACGGTTGGTTTACTCTTTCGTGGCATAGACAAAACATGTGAAAGAAACAGAATAAATTAAGTAAATTTTGTATTAAATACAAAACCAAACCTGGACTGTCTAGGTGTAGAACCTCCTCCCTACAAGCACAAATAGAACATTAATTTAAACCTATGCAGACATTTTATTCCTATTTAATAATATAAATAGGTTACTCACCTACATTAATAGATTAATGCTTTAATCGAAAAAAATCTGACACAATTATTAAAAAATCTGTCTCAAGTAATAATTATGATGATTTCACAAACGAACAGCTCTAAGAATTTTTCAACTAATAAAATAATTAAAGTCGCATTAATCGAATAGTTGATTTCAATGTATTTAAATGAAATACAAATAAATCACAACTAACTATTTTCTTTTTCATTTCCTTCCTCTTCTCTCGTCGAACTCTTTCAGCTTCATATTCCGCACAATCTGCAATAAATCAAAGTCAACATCTAAAACATGCAGAACACCACCTAAACAAAGTTATGCAACAGCTTTTGTAAAACAAATATGATGATTGTATAGATCATGCCAATTTTGTAACGGTTTAAATTACACTTTACTATAAATCAAATAAATCACTTGAGTCACGTAAAGAGATACTATAGTTGATTAAATTCTCTAATCGAAACAACATGACACACCTGGAATTTTACGTATGCCATTTCTTCTGTATTTAAGCAGCTCCTTTATCCGCGTCTTTAGCTTTTTCTCACCTAAAAATGCACAAAAATGATACATAAAAAGTTTACAGCGAATATTACAGTGGAAGTACACAATCATAACAGAAAAATTCATACTGATTTAACTATATGTAACAAATTGTTTGAAAATTGCTAGAAATTACAACATAAAAGCAAACATGGTTTAATTTTTAATCAACTATAGCAATAACTTTTTCTGCTATAACAATATAGCTATGTCCAGTAATATTCTTTGCTGTTGCATAATTGCTCTCTTTTTCTGTTTTTGCTTGTTGTTGTTGCTGTATTGATATGTTTTTTATTGAGAATAACAATAAAATTTAAAAAACAAAAACATTGGCTTCATTGATTGAAAGAAGACAGTTGCAGTAACAAATAAATGTAGCATATAGTACATACTTGAGAGCAGAAAATTCATAGCTCTAGATTACAATAAAAATAGCTTAAAATAAAATAATAAAATATAATATAATCAAAGTCTTTCATCCAAATAACGAAAGTATCTACAAGAAATTATGACTATATTAAACTATAATTATCGTTTTACCGAGACAGGCGAATTTAATATCCCAGTTACTGAAGAATAATTTACATGCAATTCTGTATTTTAATAGTTTAAATAATTCTATATAATATAATTACTCAAAAGACAAAGGACTAGCGGTAGAGGTAATATTAAGTAAATACTAAAAAGCGAGTGAGAAGAGCAACTAACGTATAAATGTAGTGAACATGCTGTCGTGCTCAGTGGGCTTCTGAAATCTTGCTATACATTTCATTCTTTCTCTCATGTCTCTGCAGATAGGAACAATACATTGTGAACTGTAATTTCTAATGCTGAGAATAAAAATACAACATTGAACTAAATATGCACAAAGTTCAATAGAATCATGCTGTGATAATGTAGACAAGTTCATTACAATCGTACAGTGATAATATAGACAATTTCAATAGAATCATACTGTGATAATGTAGACATACTGTGATAATGTAGACGTACTGTGATAATGGAGACCAGTTCAAAACAATCATACTGTGATAATGTAGACAAGTTCATTACAATCATGATGTGATAATCTAAACAGGTTTAATATAAAGATACTGAGCACAGTACACGTTTTAGATATGGATAAAATGTGGCTTAAGTCAAATCTTAGAAGAGATTTTCACACAAGCAGAGCAGTGCAGTATTTCATGGATCAAAATCGATTTAATATAGTAAATGAATAGATTCCGATCACATTTGAACGTATTAACTAATCAGTAAATCAAACTTTTCAAATCATTATATAGCAATATTTATCGTAACTCAGTTCCTCAATTAACGATCAATAGAAGAAAGTCAAAGTCCCAGAATGATCGGACTACACATCGAATGTTCCACATATCTTGACGATGCACTTTAATGCATTATCAATAAATTCAGTAAATATGAAAGTGCAAAAACGATATTGACAGTTACATGCTGAAGTACATAAAACATCCAGTAGCAAAGCAAAACAAAGTTTAACATTTAAAAACAAATTATTACATCATTTAATCATTATCATCATCATCATCTTCCCTTGAATCCTAGTTCAACCAGGGTTGGGATACGAATAGACTGTCTCTGACTGTCTCAAATCCTCTCTGTCCCACATCACATCATCAGTCAATCCCTATTTGAGACTTTTCCATTTCATCATTTAATAACAATTGTTAAAGAACTTATACAGTATACAAACTTTTCATCCTTTGACTGCTTTTTTCGGGACAAAATGATTTTTTTTGCTCCAACAGAGGTAGCGCTGTGTAAGACATCGTAGTTCATTGCCATTTGTTTGCATCTCTCTCGCTCCTTCTGCTGCAATCTGTACACCTGGACCTGATGTAGCTTAAAAGCTACAAAATAATAATAAATTTAAATCTGATTATACAAAAGGTGATAACAGTAATAATATTTAAAATATTAATGTCCGCTTCCTCCTAAAGGATGTTGTCATGGCCTTTATGACCCATTTATAGGGATATAAAATACACAGTCTGTACAAGTGAATTAAGTGCAACGTAATGCATGCAACGTAATGCATGCAACGTAAATGCATGCAACGTAAAAATAGGAAAGTCGGTATAAATTTAAATAACTCAAATGACTCAGTGTTTACACTCCACAGAACGTCACAAATCTGTATGCAGACAGAGAACCTATCTAGCTGACACAATCTATCCAAAACTTAATATATGGCAGTAACGTTATAGGTAAGGTGTTCAACGGATCTGAGGATCAATAGGTGCAGAGTTCAAGTCCAGCTCAGGCTCAGTTATCTTCATGTTTCAGAGGCAATAAGTTTAACCACTATTTATAGACTTCTTTATTAAAAGAGACAAGTTAAGTTGTGTTTTCTGGTAATATACAAAAACAATTCATAGAACAAACACAGACACAGCTTAAATAAAATAAAAATAGAAATGAAATAGTTAAAATAGGTATAATAAAAAAATTAGAACAAAACAGTTAAAATGAGAGTGAATAAGAAACCGTTAAATAACAACACTCGATAAACAAACAATTAATTGCAGGGTTTCTGCAATTAATTGTTTGACAGGTCATATAAAAGAACTGAAGGAAGTGAAATCATAAGCGCTCTATCAACCTTTATCAATTTCATCATCGTCAAAGTTTGTTGATAAATTTGAAACCATAGACTCGGCGTCGTTGTTGTATTCTTTCTCGAATTCATCCCTTAGCGGCATGTACCCAAGCTCTTGCTGTTCCTGTACTGAGAGATCCGATGGTGGCAGAAAGGCTGAATCAAACAAAATCATTGCTTTATGCTATTTATTTCCACTGATAATTACTTCAGTTTATACTCAGGTACTACGAACATAGTTTTTCCTACACTTGAAAATAAAAAATATAAATATTTTTGAAGATACAATACCAATAACCCATTTTAGGAATTTAAAAAAGTATATATTTTATTAATTATTAATGAATCTTTCAATTTTTTTAACTATCACATTTTCAGACATCTGAGATCAGGCAACAGGCGTATATGATCACAGCCTAAGCAGGCCTTCATAATTTATGTCTACATATAAGCCTTTCTATGAGCCTTTGGCTCATGTAGGTCATGATACTTCAAATTTCCCTATTGTCTAAATAAATAGGACGGACTGTTTAGATATTGGATTTAGTCCACCTATTGGACTACTTTTATCTCATGGGCTCAACGATACTTTCTAGTATTGGATACTGTCATAGTTGAAAATGGCACTTTAATAATTTCGCTATCTTCTTTTACAAATAGTAGGCAGTACCTGATGACGGCTTAGTAGATGTGTGAGATGTGTGATCAATGATCTTCTTGGGTGAATTAGGCCTAGAGTTACGGAATGTCGCTGAAACAATCAATTAAATTACACATCAGTTATATCAGAGTCATCTATTGATTGAGTATTACGATGAGTATTAAGATTATTGATTGAGTATTAAGATTGCAGGTATAAAGCATATATCGTACTCTACTATCTAATAAATAAGTCAAAAAACGATAGTTCAGGCTAACAAACAGAATTAAAGCCTGGCTTATGGACCTGCTCACCACAAACATGCTCAAGCTCAAACAGCTCAATGTATAAGTTTAGACTTCATTTATGAATGCTCTGAAAAGAAAAAACCGTCGTCTTACACTTATTTGTGCATAGAATATTTAAGAATTCTGCAGAATGTACAATCAGAGCAAACTCTTAGCAATAGCGCATTTTATGAAAAGCAAATGCAAATATAAGAAAGCATTACAACAACATTTAAACATTTGACTCTGAGAAAACAAGCAGACTTACTAAAAATAACAGTACTAGTCATAAGAAATAATTGTAATAATAACAATAATAATTAAATACTTAATTGATTTGAGAGTAATGTATTCAAATTAGTAACAACAAAAACTTTAATTAGTCTAAATATACTAATTAAAGTGACAACAAGTATTACTCCTTTCTAAAAACACAGTTTTTGTTCACATACCTCATCATAAGCTTATTTAAAATTGTTACATAAGAATTCAATCAACTCACCGCGACCAATGTTGCCATACATGTAATAGTTGTAGTAGTGTTCCTGACATTCTAGAATTTGTAAAAACAAATAAAAATATAATAAGTAAAAGCTTATAGCTTCCTAGTTCCTTAATCCATTAACACATCATGATGCTTCCAATTACTTTCAATAATAGACGTTTAATGTCAATTTCCTCAAGCAAGGATGATGTCAGGGACGTCCCCACAGCAAACATCACTCCAGATCAATTCATCTAAACCAATCTCTTCAAAAGATATACGACGAAGAGAAGTAAACATATACTGAAGAGAGGTAAACATATACTGAAGAGAAGTAAACATATACTGAAGAGAATTAAACATATACTGAAGCGAAAGTAAACATATACTGAAAAGAAAAAAAATATACTGAGGAGAAGTAAACATATACTGAAGAGAATTAAACATGCTGAAGAGAAGTAAACATGCTGAACAGAAGTAAACATATACTGAAGACAAGTCAACATACAATGAAGAGAAGTAAACATACACGGAAGAGAAATAAACATACAGTATACTGAAGTAAACATGCTGAAGAGAAGTAAAATTTAATTAAACCTGATTAGTAACAAAGATATACAAGTATACAAATTAATTTCATAGTATAATTAAATTGCAATTGTTCTATCCATTCTCTCGATCACAGCTATCTATAGAAAGATCCAAGGTACATACTTACACATCTAGTCTATAATCTAGACCACAATTGTTAAAAAAATGGGCGCTCTCACAATTTATAGAATTTATACACTGTACTTATCACACTAAAATATGTCATGAAGCTTGAGAAAATAAGAACTCTGAGTTAGCATCCACTGGCCTTTTTCAGTAACTGCGTTAGATATATCTAAAATTTAATTCATTAGCTTTATGTTTGGCCATGAAGCTAACATTTCAGATAATCTGACATGGCATTTTAAAAATTTTATTATGCAATTATCTTAACAAAGTGTAACTTACCATCAGCAGACTTTGTGGGAACTTTATCTGCGACATCATACCAATTGCCGATGCTGTAGAGGTCCACTGCGTCCAACAGTCGCTCTTCCTCAGACACCTTCCAGCATTTTGGTCGACTGGAGAACACGATCAGTCTGGACTCGTCCTAACAGAAACAAATAAAAATAAATCTTTTTGTTGTGTATGGACCACTGAAGAATAAATCATTAATAAACTGCATGCTTAGCAAGAGATGACTAAGTTACATCTGTTGTTGAAGGCAAAAGGAAAACACATCCCAAACTATATTTTTTCATTTAGCTATGAGCTAAATTAAAGATTGGATAAAATGTTACAATTGTTATTTGCGTCCATAGATGTCAGAATATAATAATATCTTCGTTGAATATTCTGTATGCATGCATGAATGGTATTACTATTACATCTGCAAGAATTTATCATTTTTATGCAGGAAACTTTACGATTGAGAATTCCCAACCATATTCTTTTACAGTAAGTTCCATCAGATATGGAATGTTTTATCCCAACTGGTTTCTTTCACAAAACAACTTTACAAAAATTTCTGGTAATATAAATTACCAGATAAAATTCTCACTAGCAACAACAATAGCTCTAATCAAATACCTAGCTACTATCGATAATACTAACATTTTAGAACAACACAATTTAATGTAAATAACGTACTATGATCTGATAGGGGTGATCACTTCTATGAGATCCTGCCTCTACTCCACAGCTGTAGCACTGAAAAGTTAATAACACTATTTTTATATCTAATATTATATATCAATCATCATCATCATCGTCTTCCCCTCAATCCCAGTTCAACTAGGGTCGGGACACGAACGGACCCTCTGCACCCCTCCTTGTCCCATACCATATCAAAATCTCTTCCATTCATTTTAGAAAATTTTGTGGCAATTTCTGGAGATAGGCACTCACCAACCGAATGCCTTTCTGACGTTGACAAATATTATATATCAATCAAGTAATTAATATTTTGTGCAAATCAAAGAAATATCAGTTTTGTTCAATTCAATTAGCATAAGCTTTCGCAAACCCACGAGAGCTCAGAGAGCATCAGACAATCAAATCTGCGTCCTCTTCGGCCATATTTCTTGCATTTCATGAACATAGAATTGCTAAACTACATTTAACTATAGTTATGATAAATTTTGATTAACCTGTAGCATCACCATATATTAAAACTTGGGATTCTTAATAAAATTTCTGAATAAATTACAGACAACTTTTCGTTTACATTGTTAGTCAGGTCAAGTGAAGATCTAGTGGTTAGGATTATAAAATCCAAAATACAGTCTACATCAAAATCCGAGTGCTCAGTAAAGAGATGATCTCATATTTAGAGAGTTATATTCATTATCATTCCATTTATCATTAATTATAAACATTAAATACTATTTGAAGTATCATTAAAAAATTTGCAATGGCATGATGATAACCGAGACTAAATATTCATGCTTTATCTTTCCTTTTAATGTGCCATTACATCCCAATCTTTAGTACAACACTAAAGTTAACACCTAAACACATATTACGGTGAAATGATCACCTGATATATCTAGATACTTTTAATACCACATGCTTACCCATTAGGCAATTTAGTAAACTTTTATTATTTGGGTGTTATCAGTCCGGAGAATGTGCGAGATTTTACTCTCTGATCGGCTCCAACAGGAATTAATCCCAGAGCCTCAGGAATATTGTGGAACAGTCATTGAAACATTCATAATGCTACCAAATACACTCACACCCTGAGCTCCTCGGATACTGAGGTTCTAGATACATGTAGCCTTAACAAAAATATATGAGGTTCTGGATACATGTAACCTTAACAAAAATATATGAGGTTCTGGATACATGTAGCCTTAACAAAAATATATGAGGTTCTAGATACATGTAACCATAACAACAATATATGAGGTTCTAGATACATATAACCTTAACAAAAATATATGAGGTTCTGGATACATGTAACCTTAACAAAAATATATGAGGTTCTAGATACATATAACCTTAACAAAAATATATGAGGTTCTGGATACATGTAACCTTAACAAAAATATATGAGGTTCTAGATACATGTAGCCTTAACAAAAATATATGAGGTTCTAGATACATGTAACCTTAACAAAAATATATGAGGTTCTAGATACATGTAACCTTAACAAAAATATATGAGGTTCAGAATACATGTAGCCTTAACAAAAATATATGAGGTTCTAGATACATGTAACCTTAACAAAAATATTTGAGGTCCTAGATTCATGTAGCCTCATACAAATATATGAGGTTCTAGATACATGCAGCCTTAACGTAAGTAAATAAAGAAATGAAATGGTCTAGAGGTAGGATTTAGACTTGTAATAAAATTGATTTATAAAATGAAATACCACAGATTAATTATGACATACCTGAATGCAAAAGATGTATTCTGATGGACATAATGTGCACTTGATGTGACAAGAAGGCAGTGAGCATTGACAATAAATGCACTGAGGTTCAGAGAGTTTTTCCATTTCATCTAATCTTCACACTAATCTGTAAACTAATTGGCTACTGGTATTATCATTAATACTTTCAGACTTCTTGATAAAAATAAATATGTAGACAAAATTCAACAATTAAATGCAAGTATTTATTCTCTAAATGAAAAACTGGAGAGTCACCTGTTGAAGCATTACAAAAATAATAAATTCATGGTAATATCAGTGTCACTTAGATATTGCTTTTAAGGCTGCCAACATAAATATATAAAGTTAAACACAATTTTGGCCTTTGAAAGAAATATGATCTACAGTAGTTCGATTCATTTAGCAAACTTTTACACAATTTTAGAAATGGGTACAATAATATGTAGGATAAGTTTAAGCTGCATCTTAATCTTAATCCAAATTAAATCACAGGCTCAATGCAAGGACAGTGTGAAATGGATAATTATCATCAAACAACAAGGTGTTTGCTCTTAAAGACTCTAATCAGAGTTCAGATATGTTATATTATGCAGAATGCTTCCCTGCCTCTCACTGCTCACACCATGAATCAAACCTGAACCACTAGAAAGTGAAATGAATTATTCATTTGACTAAATAAGCATTATTTGAAAAACCTCTATATTATGAGGTTAATCAAATGATGTCTTTTAGCTTGCATATTTAGAAGCTTCTTTCTTTCTATATGTCAGAGAGAAGTTAGGCAACTGCTTTGAAATTATCCTCATATCTTCAACAGTAAATGTTTAATTAACTAACTCAGCACCTTTTAATTCACCCAAGACGTCAATTTAAATCACCTCTATCTGGCAACTTCCATACGATCTCTTAGTTTTGAGAAAATCAGTGATTAAAAATAATTTTGAAAATACAACCTAATTCAATAAATAAAGGTTCTCTGAATTACATCAAAGGCTATTGGCCATACATTAGCAACAGCAAAAAGGATAGGCAAACACGAGATTTTGAGTAACCTGGTGTCGAAATATTTTTCTAGTATACTTAGTTTTGATACTTTGACGTGTTAAAACATTTTTGGCGTTGTGACTGTTTCTCCCAAGAACATATAATCTTACATTTAGAATTAAAATGAAAAATATATCTATATTTTCAACCGATTACTTAAGTAATATTATCTCGATGTACATATGCAATATAACTATAAAGCCAAGAGAAACTATAATATAACTATAAAATATAAATATATATATATATATATATATATAAAAACATAAAATATAAATAAAATATAAAATATAACTATAAAGCCAAGCGAGTTTGCCTTTGCTGTTTGCTAAATTACTTCGCTGAGCGAAAAGAATATAATTTAAGTTACAGAAATATTGATGCAGCTTTCTGTTACTTGGTTTTTTAATTAATTACTCTTGTGAGACCTAGTTACTTTCCCGCTCTAAGCCATCTAATCGTTCTTTCCAGTATGCTACACCGCAGATCTGGAATTCTCTTCCATCCTCTCTTCAGAAGTTTTCCTTAGATTCACATCGGCTCCTCATTTCTTTCGAGCACTTGTTTTGCTTTCCATAAGCAGTTAAAGACCTACATTTCCCATCTCTCTTTTGCATCCAGTATCCAATAGTTGCCTCCATTTCTTAACTACCCTTATCTTTTGATAGGTTTTCTTGATTTTGGATTTGCACCGCTATGGACTTCTTTAGCTCATCGGTTAAGATTTGTCTCAGTAGTGCTCGATTTTATATAGACAACAGTAATACACTAATTTTTGCTATTATTATTAGATTATAAATACCTACATAAAGACGTCACATACAATCATCAAAACGTGCTAATGTTAGCGTCAGTTTCCTCACTCGAAAGCGATGTCAGTTACCGACGAGCCCAGGATTGGAACCCCGCACATACTGATCCGGGGTCGAATATCTTACCGACATCGCCACTGCCTCCAGCCAAAACCGACCGATCGCATGAGACGTTGTTCCGTGCGTATCCACCCGGCTTGGAAACCAGTCCGTCACTACATCTCACTTTGTAAAGTTATCACTACGTCAATCAGTTGCAAAATGCATTCAAATGCAAACGAATATTTGTTCAAAATATTTAGTAGAATTAATTTAGTCATAGATTTGATAACTTTTAATTAAATATCAAAATTGAACAATTTGTTACTAACCAAACTAGTCCATCCCAGTCCATCGATTTACTAACACCCAATGAATCTAGATTGCTCAAACGAGAAATATAAACAAACTCCTCCTGGTCTTCTTATTCCAAGTTCATTTTGGGTTTTACAATAACCACTAAACAACAAAGATCTTCGCTAAACAATCACACTTACTGCTTGTAGACTCAAATATTTCAAAAATTGAACTTCTCCCTCTCTCTGTATTTCTCTCGCTCCCTTAGTGAACTGCCTAGTATTGGCAGGTCTAAGGCATGTAACTCATCCACATATTTCTATCATCTGCCTCTTCTCTAATGTGAGGGCCTGCGTTATACACGTACTGTATATATTGATTTATGGTGACGGTTGTATACCCGCTGGCGGGGAGGAAAAAATTAAATGAGAATTTCAGATATGGCAAGAAAAATTAGCTAATTAAACTAATAAGCCTATCAATGCAACATTGGGACATTGACCCATTGTCCACTTCGTTATCCCATTGTAAATATGCATCTAAAAGTTTGACTTCCCTGACCTACACTTTGTCAGAAATCAGCAGAACGCACTCTCATTGTCGGCTCAAAACCTGCGCCAATAATGTCAAAAATTGGTAAAGCTAAGGTTAGCGTCAGTTTCCTCACTCGAAAGCGATGTCAGTGACGGGAGAGCCAGGATTTGAACCCCGCACATATTGTTCCGCGGTCGAGTGTCTTAACCGACTTCGCCACTGGCTCTAACCAATGTGAAGTAAGGCGAACGACTGACAAGACTGCGCTGCTTTCCACTTTCAGAGAATTATCTATTGCGCCTGAAAAAGTAAATCCCATCTTCAACAGAATAGGTCTTAATGAGCATAGGTCTTAATATAGAGTCTTAATGAGTAATGATATTGACTAGTTTATACTTTTAAACTGACATCATCATGTGTATTTGAAAAAGTTTACTAACGAAAACTTCAAAAAAGGTGCAGAATACTCCATAATTTTTTATAAAATTTTTAAAAAGAATTATAACTCTCTGTTTCAGAGATATTCGAGTTTTCAGAGTTATTATGTAGTTATTATAGCCTATAAGTTGTGAGTTCTCATAGTTAGTTGGAATTGTTTAACGAAGCGTCGGTGATACCAATAAACTAAAAACGATTTTTTTATATCTGGCCCTTGCTAATTAACATTTTTCATACCTTTCGACCTAAACTCTATAACCTTGTCTCTATAAAGCTCTTTGTCCCATTGCTGATGTCTTTTCATGAGATGAAGCACAATGAGTAGGCCTACCTTCCTTTGGTCACCAGAATCTTTTGAACGCTTTGATCTCCTTAGAGCCTCAGTTTTTCCTCAAGGGGATTAATCTCCTAATGAGAGTAAAGTGAAAGTAACAATAATCTACTTCTTTATTTCCGCACAATATTACAATCACAGATAGTTTGGTACTACAATAATAATTATAACAAAGAGTCAGGAGTTGCGACTATTTCTAGAATGTCTAAATAGCGTAGGGGTAACGTCATGAACTTTTAAATGACAAATCCTGAGGTGATTTGAATCCTCGTGGGTTCGAATCCCTGCCGCGCTGATCTGAGAGTAAAATGTCGGACATTCACTGGACTGGTTATACGGAAAATAGTCTAAATTGCATAACGGATTAAACATGTGGTTTTAAAAGTGATAGATATCAACATAGTTGATTATTCACTATAATGCGTGTTTACTTTTTTATTTATTTAATCCTTCCAACTACTCAACTTATTTTAGGCTACTGTTTTTCAGGATATTTGATTTAATTGTTTCTATTTTTTGCAAATTCGAGTAATTTAATTTAATTTTGTATTATATAGTGCTTGGTGTTGCAAATTAAGTGAATGCGTATATATATATATATATATATATATATATATATATATATATATATATGTATGTATGTATAGTGCATTTAATGATAGCAACCTTGAAAGCTAATTGACACGTGGATTTTTAAATGGGGATCTAATCTGATCCCCTAACGACAAAGTCTCGTCTGCCCCAGCCTACTACACGCACGTACATACTGAAACTCACAGTTGTCTACCAATCTGAGACATTCATGCAATCTACATCGACTTATTAAATTTTGACATGACTTATGCTAGAGAGGAAGTATTGTATTACCTTGTGCCAATATGTACTTGTATATTGAGAGCGAATGTTCCATTGTTTGTGTAATTATTTGTATCTATCTTCGGGGCGAATGCTTCGTTGTTTCGTGTGATTATCTTGACCAAATCTTTAACATAATAATACAAAGTTTAACGTCCGTTTCCTCATACAAGGATGATAGCATATATCCTTTAGACGTCCTTTATTATTTATCCTTAATCCTATCTAGAGAGCATGCATCCTTTTTTCTCTATCTTGAACGAGCATGTTTCTTTTGTTTCACGTGATTACTTTGAGCATATCTTAAGAGAGCATGTTTGGTTGGTTCGTACGCGCTTCTGAGATGTGATTGCCCTCAAGACAAACTAATTGGAAAGTTCACGTCTTAGTATACACTTATTAGCGGAGGATTTATTTCTACATCCGTTCCTGCTTATCCCGAATCCTCACCTCCCTCGCCAATCCAATCATCCGGACTTATTACTCTCTAAGCGAAATGTTATAGATGAATCTGAACTTAAACTAACGTTTTGCGAGATAAGATGTATGGGTATGATATTTGTATTATACATATTCGAACAGTATCTTATAATTCGAATGAAAATTAAAGTCTTTAAGTTAAAAGCAAGTTAAAACTGGTCATTTTAAAGTTAACTTCTTTTAAAACATAAGCAAAATGTTACATCGTCTCAGTATTTGGCGAAAAAGTAAATGTTTATGCTGTTGAATTTAATATTCCTTAATGTTTATTAAAATAGAATAATAATAACATAAAATTATGTAGGCCTGGAGATATGGATTATATAGTCTATGCACAATTATATAGCCTATATAGGCTTACTATGCATACTTACAGTATATAGGCCCTACATGTATATATATATATATATATATATATATATATATATATATATATATATATATATATATACACACATATATTTATGCACAAGCACTCTGAATAGTAATGAAAATCATGTTTATTTCACTTATGGTTGGAGCCAGTGGCGATATCGATAAGAAATTCGGCCGCGGATCAGTATGTGCGGGGTTCAAATCCTGGGCTCGTCCGTCATTGAAATCGCTTTCCAGCGAGAAAACTGACGTTAACATCAGCTTTATCAGATTTTACTTCAGGTAGAATTCGATAGTAGCCTACACAAGAAAATCATGTAGAGGAAGTGAAACAGTTCACGAAGGCTCGAAAGTAAAGGAGCCCTAACAAACGTATACATGTATGTCTAAGATCCTATAAAGCAATTATAAACGTTGTGGTAATCAAGACATTCAATAAAAGCTTAACAATATTTAGGTCTACTTCTATACCCTTATACATAGAACGTCTGTAAATAGGCCTACCTATATATATATATAAACATTTAAACAAATAAACGAAAAATTAAATAACATCACTCCATCGACTGATTGGTTAATCTCTTCAAATGAAGGCTATGCCTTATTCATATCTTAATGTCACCTTGGCTTGGGCATAATGTGGCCTAAGAGGTGGTTTCTCATTGAATTCCTAAGTTCTTGCTCAATATGTATATATATATATATATATATGTGTGTGTATATATACATCGTTATATACCATGGACCTGCCAGTAGGCAGTACGCTAAGATATATATATATATATATATATATATATATATATATACACACAATACATATATATATATATATATATATATATATATATATATATTTATATTTATATATATGTATATATACATGTATATGAAAAGTATATATACTTGTATATTATAAACATGTACATGTAGATTTTGCAAAGACGATACAAGTAGGCCTATACTGATTGATTGATGGACTGTGCTTTATCGCTGCAGTAGATGGAAGATCGAGAGCAGTTGTTAGACGACACTTTGTGCTGTCTTTGTCTACTGCTGTCAATTAAATTTGACGAAGTCAAGTCGAGACTAATAACTGAGTGCAGACTCGCTTCTCATATACTTTCATTAAATTAAACGTAAATATTGAAAATATTCATAATATTCTGAAACTATCCTAACTCGTTCCGTGACTGTCGTGACAGTGTTGTACTCGTTTCATGACTGTCGTGACAGTGTTGTACTCGTTTCGTGACTGTATCGTACCAGTATCGTACCGGTATCGTGACCGCATCGTGTCAGTATAGTATCAGTATCGTGGCGTACAGTATAAATGTCATAATAGTATAAATATCATAATAGTATCGTGACAGTAATGTGGATATCTCATATTATCGGGACAGAGTCGTGACAGTGACGTAGCAATGTCATGACAATACCACGATAGCGTCATGATGATGTCATGTCCGTCAATACAGTATCTTCATTGTATCGCGACTGCTTTGACGTCATCGTCACAATTATAGACTACGTCCCTATTACGACTCTATCTCTGTCACGACTCTATCTCTGTCACGACTCTATCCCTATTACGACTCTATATCTATTACGACTCTATATCTATTACGACTCTATCCCTTTTACGACTCTATCCCTATTACGACTCTATCCCTATTACGACTCTATCCCTATTACGACTCCATCCCTATTACGACTCTATCCCTATTACGACTCTATCCCTATTACGACTTTATCCCTATTACGACTACATCCCTATTACGACTCTATCCCAAATACGACTCTATCCATATCAAAGCTGTATCCTTATCACAACTCTATTCTTATCATGGCCATATCTTTATCACAAGGATCGATCCCTACTGGCTGGAGCCAGTGGCGATGTCGGTAAGATATTCGACCGCGGATTAGTATGTACGGGTTTCATATCCTGGGCTAGCCCGTCACTGATATCGCTTTCGAGTGAGGAGACTGACGTTAACATTAACTTTACCAGCTTTACATAGAACGACACTCTATGCTCTAAGCTCGGATTAGAGTCGAAGCTAGTACTTCCTATTTTCCATAAAGTCGCGGTCTTTAAACCTAGAAAGTCTCAAAGAATTGATAATAGGAATCAAGAGAAATACGACTGGCTTTAAGTAACCTTGACTACAAACCTATGGCTCCAAGTTCCACGTCCCTGTCGGTCCAGCAACAAATCTCTTCTAAATTAGATTCGCCTACTATTTGGCATTGCCCATTTTCTTCAAGTTACTGGCAAGGTCTCAAGATCAGAGATATTTAAATAAAATTCGGAAAATTTTGTATTACACAGAATCAGTGCCACTACTGAAGTCTCCAAGTTGTTGAAAAAGTGCTGAAACAAAATCATGAACCGAATTTAGCGTCATTTTCTACTGGTAAGGAGTTTGGTTTGTGACAGATTAATTCTTTTTTAAACTGACCATCTAAGGACCCACAGACGGATCGTTTCAATGAGAACTCTTGTCATATTTCTTAGAAGTCGACCACTTCGTAAAGTTCGTCGTTTTAAATTGAAAGTAAAATGTCAAAAGCGCAGCCTAATTAGGCAGAAATTGAGATGGCACATGTGCCATGTAAGTGTGCGATGCTGCCTACAGTTGACATTACGACGGATTACCTGGAATCGTTGACAGCTCTTCTCAATGCGAAGCCGGAAGTCCTTCAAGTTTCGATCAAGTCATCATTACGAGTCCGGGAGATGATCTGCGCTAAGTTTAATTGTAGTGTTTGATGTCACGATGGACCGATCTTTCTAATACTTTCTTCTGCATGAACAGAGGCCAGAGATCAGCTTGTCAGAGACTTGAAGCCGTCTAAAGTCAAACTATTTGCTTTTAAATACGAAATGTGATATTATATTACCGCGGAAGAAGAGATAAATAGATAAAGAGAGAGAGAGAGAGAGAGAGAGAGAGAGAGAGAGAGAGGGTGAAAGAGATATAGCGAGTGGAAAGGATGGAGGGAGAGAGAGAAAAAGAAGAAAAAGAGCAAGTATAAAGAGTGTACGAGAAGGAGAGGAGGTAGGTTTTTAATAGGTAGAATAAAAGTGAAATTCAGAATGCCTTGTTTCGAATAAGCAGAAAGTTTTGGAGAGAGAAAGCGAGAGAGAAAGAGAAAGCGAGAGAGAGAGAGAGAGAGAGAGAGGAGAGCGAAGAAATTAAGGTGGAGAAGAGATGAGACGGGTCGATTAGTATAGATAAGTTTTGTAGTTAAGTAAATAACAACATTTCTTAGATCTATTGATAAATCGGAGCTAAACTTTGAACGAAACGTGAAAAAGTCAGCACAGAAACAACAATGCCGTACTTACGCATGCGAAATTATCAGAACACTCGCAACGTTGTAGACAAATCAAAATATTACACAACAAAATGACACGACAAGAAATAAGTGTATACGCATAACGTCACGTAGATATAAATACTTAACAGACTATTTATTTTGTAGCTAAAATTCTCATTTGCACATTAATCTGAAATAGTTCAATAAGAATTAAAGCTGATTCTTGAGTCCCGAATGCTACATCAGCGCTGGAATATGCCAAGATTGAGAAGATCATTTGCGGAGATGATCGAAAGAAGACTACAGTATTTAACTTATATTAAAACAGATCAATGGCATATTGTGAGCTGCCACCGAACAATAAAAAAACTGATTAGAGAGAGAGCTACGCATGACACAAAGGTTCTTTCACGATGAGTATCTTTTGGCTGCATTAGCAGAAACCGAGGCAATATAATGTGTTTAAGAATTTGAGCAGGGTTGCACTCTGTAATGAGTGGAATCAACTATTAATATTATATTTCCTATTCTCTACTCAACAAGTTCAATGATACAGGTTCAAGAGTTTCAGTTAGCTGGAGCGAATACTTAATTACTAAGCAGTAATTAAGTATTCGCTCCAGCTAACTGAAACTCTTGAACCTGTATCATTGAACTTGTTGAGTAGAGAATAGGAAATATAATATTAATAGTTGATTACAACAGCAAAGATCTTACTATTCTTTTATGCTGCATCAAATCAATCAATCAATATCAATAAGAATTCAACGTCCGGTTCCTCCCCATAAGGCAATGTCAGGGACGTCTCTTGCAGACTCTACACAAACTGTATTGTATACACTAGACATTCCACTATCCCATATTGCGGCACAGCTATTTCTTAGCAGCGGAGTTGATGTCCTGTCTATAGTCAAAAAAGCTGATAAAACTAATGTTAACGTCAGTTTCCTCACTCGAAAGCGATGTCAGTGACGGGCGAGCCCAGGACATTCTCGTCAGCACAATTCTATTCATAGTTTGCTGTCATGCTCCATAAAGAGCACTTCATCGATCAATCAGTTGATCTCATCACAAAGCCTATGACATGTTTTTACTTTAATATAGCTTGCGAATAATGGCTTCTGAGGTGTTTTTCTGTTGCCTTATTCAGATATTGCTTTGTCACCTCTTATGAATGTCAATTAACGATTTCTCTATTCTTCAGCAGCTGGCACATAGCACGGAAGATAACAACATATTACTAACGAAAACCTAATTAAAATGCACAATTCTCCCAGATAATTATTATACACAATTATACTGCAAAGTATATATGCATTTAAAACAGCAGCGCCGAAGATATTAAAAATAATCGATTAAATTATTAACTACTATTTAATGTAATATAATTGAGTTTCCAGCTTAAACTTTCAGATTGACTTCGAATTTTCAAAAACTCTTCATCCAAGCACAAAAGTATGCATGTAACTGGTGCAGACTAAAAATTTTCTTTAAACTGCTTCAGCTAGCCGATATAGGCATACGTATCGAATATATAATGATTATCTCTCTTTTTTTATTCAGTATTCTGAAATATAGGTTCAAGAAATAATGAACATGTATATTTCCAATTACCGTCACATTTCGATTAGTATAAATTGTGCTAACTTTTATACATTTGATGATTCATCTGATGATTTGATGATTGCATTTCAACGGTTGATAACAGAGCTGGAGCCACATTTGTTTGATATACAGTAGGCTATTAGTTCCAGACCTTACGGGGCCTACATGTAGCTTTACGTAATGTGGTTTACAATAATGTGACCATTGTAATGCTGTAAATGCAATGATATTGTAATAATGTTTAAATCATTTATTATTTTATTCTCTTATTAGGACACATGTTAGAGTCTTCGGACCTTTGTGTTCTTTTTACTTCACGTGAATTGCTATATTTTGTGAAACTTTTCTAACTGTATTGTGTGATTGAATCATTTAAATAAATAAATATCCTACCGGTATGAAATAAGTTACTCAAATACTTAATACTCGTTACTCATTACAATTACTAGTCTTTACAAAAAACACATGTTTACGTTACTGCTATATGAGCTCTAGCGTAACTCAATCAATCATTCAATAAATAAGAATTTAACGTCCGATTCCACGCCTAAAGGCATTGCTAGGGACGTCTCTTTCAGATTCTTTACAAGCAGACGTCACCACACCACTCGATGACAGAAAAATAAAGAAGACAAGAAAGCGAGATCGAAACTTAACAAGTACAAGATCGAATGCAAGAGGGTAGAAATTTTGACCCATAGCCGAAAGCTTCTCAGTGAATTATATCGTCTGCATTGAGAAATTTTTCCAGTTTCCAAAATTGATACTAGATAAAATAAATAACAACATTTATATATTTTTCAAATATTCTTCAAAGTTTAGTATTGCAAATACAGTTATATTGTAAACATTAAAATCTCAATGTGCTTTGCAATCAAGGTATATTTAAATATGAGACAACAGCCCTGAAGAAACATCATTAGATGCTCGTTTAATTTCAATTGTAGCCTTAAATAACTAACGATTAGAGCATATGAAATCTTGACCAGGATGAGGAGTTAAGTCCCGAATGCTCCTTATAATCCTGTAGTCCTACGGACTCGCTTCCACCTCTACAATCCTCGCCATCCATGGCTCCAGTAGAACCGTTAACGTCGTGATACGTCATCGACATATGACTGTAAGGAGCCGGGATGTTGCTCGGTGACTGGTTGATTCCATTTCCAGGAAATGATGATTGAATTCCAGATGGAGCAGTCGGACTCGAGAGAAACTCAACGCTTCCGGTTCCAGTGGATCCCTCAGGAAGATGTGGAGAACATCCTGTGTAGTAGCTGAGATTTGATGAGGAACCGGGACCCAGGGATGGATAACCGGATCCGGTGTAGTGTCCCATTGAAAGAGAATGGTTATAGATAGAGATCGAATTATGATTTCTTCCATATCCGGATTGACTCAGAGAAGATCCGCTTCCAAATCCCGAAGCGAAGTCACATGACTTGCCTGACGTCATCGATGATCTATGCTTCCAAAGATTGTCGCCACGGGGAAAAACAGTATCTGCAGTTGATGAAGAGTGAGGATAACTACTTAACAATGACGATGAATGCTGACCTTGGCTGGTGCTCGACCTTGAAGATGACGTAGTTGTGTGAGACGATGACGTCATAGCAGGAGGTAAATTTCTGGAGGAACGACTGAGTGTTGAAGTAGCAGCAGCTGTCGATGTCGTAGAAGTTTTACTTGAGGATACCGGTGAAGACAAAGGAGAACTATTTCGAGAATTGGATTTTTTTATGTTTAGCATCGATGAAGCGTGTTCTTTGTGGTTATTGTTTTTGTTGCTGCTGTTGCCTTTAGTGTTGCCACTCGTACCATTCTCCGTCTCCGTTGTTCCGTTGTTGTTGCTGCTGCTCACTCCACCACCGCTGCTGTTGTTCGACTTCTTTATCTGCTGTTCGGCCACTTTCTGAATCTGACGACACTTCGCTCTTCTATTTTTAAACCAGACCTGTAAATGAATAATAGACCATTTAAAAATAATTCCAGTTAAATGTGAAGTGAAACATCTGGTGACTAAGATTATTTAGCGACTTTTTGTATTGCTATTAACGCGCTTTACAGTGAAATGACCAACCATGTTGATATCTATCATTTATAGTACATGTTTAAACCGTTTAGCAATTTTAGTCAATTTTCCTTGTAATCAGTCCAGTGAATGTCGGAGATTTTACTCTCAAATCAGCGCAGCCGTAAAATTATTGGAATTATCATCTGCTCAATATCATTGAATTGAATTGAATCACGTTTATTTCACTTCGGTAAAATCGCACACCAGAAATACACGGAGACAAGTGAAAAAGGACACAAAGGCCACGAAAGCACTAACATGAGCCCTTACGTATTCACTAGCAGCAAGTTTGTCTCTTAAATAATTAGTGAACAATTCATAAGTTTTTAGCAAGTCGATGCGGTAATCACTCTACTATAGAGCATTACAATGTTGTAATTTATAATTATAAAATACTAAGGCAGTTCAAATTGAGTATTGTACTTTTTTATTAGTATTGATTGAATAGGGCATCAATTTATTTCACTAAATGTGTTAGTTCGGTGGAAAATAGAAAGTTTTCTTTACAAACTGTAATTTAAAGAGATAGAGAAATAAATTTCAGTAGAAAACTTTCATGGAATATCAAGAGGAATGTTAGATGACTTACAGATCCACTCGTATGTGGACATGAAGAGGAAAAGATTAAGATGAGTGGAGGCGTTCTATACCATGGACCTGCCAGTTGGCAGTGCACTAAGAGAGAGAGAACACTTCTCTACTGACCTGGACTCTGGATTCGGGAAGATTGATCTTTAGAGCCACCTCCTCTCTCATGAAGATATCCGGATAGCGAGTTTTCTGGAACAAGGACTCGAGGACGTCTAACTGTCCTCGGGAAAATGTGGTCCTTTCTCGTCTTTGCTTTCTGTTATTACCTATGAATAAGATCAGTAATCAAATTATCAGTGCCCGATGTTGTTTTAGAAAATTATTTTATTCTAATCGCATTGTTACTGGTCTATACGTGTTCATACCAAATGGAAAGCTATTCATCATCTATATGATGCACAATCATCTTCCCTTGAATCACAGTTTAACTAGGGTCCAGAACTCCAGATAAATCGGGGCGGGATTTAGTGCACTCGGTTCAAATGAGCGTCAATTAAGCTCAATCGCGCAGTTTAGTACATTGTGGACGACAACCTTGGAAGACCGTGCGTTGACAGCGTTGAAAGAAAAAAATCCCGAGGGTGTTGGAAGTTATTCTTAAATTCGCGCCGGCTGCAATTGGTGCGCCAACAAAAGGCAACGATTACTAATAACCATGGAGAGGAAAGGAGGAAAGAACGAAAACTACAAAAACAGCAACCATTAGAAAAGAAACTATGTAAACACATGCGGTATGTCATGTGTGTAACTATGCGAACAAAAAAAATATATCTTTTCCAATCGTATGTTGACAAATGGACGACTACTGCATCTTATATTCTAACAAATAAATAGTATAACAAATAAATAAACAACTGACTAAATTGACGAGAAAAGTTGTTATGACAAAGAGTTAATTGATGCTTAATTTGGACAATTACATCGTAAATATTACTAAATAATATTTATCAATTTTGCAAACTATAAATTAGTGAACAATAATAATACCATAGTATCACTGTCTATAATACCAGAGTTTTCCTTTGGTAACTTAAACTTTATAAAACTTTTTGGTTAAACAATAATATTAAATAGAGGTAAATACAGTGAAAACATTTAGTAACATACTATTATTAATCTATTACAGTAGCATGTGTTAGATTTATAGCGTATCTTAACGTCGGGACATTAATTTCAGAGTCTTTATTCTGACGATTTCTTTGCTATAACATTAAATTGAAACAATCTACTAATTCCATACATGACATCACACAGAACGAAAGTTTTCTTTCCTGCAATGATAAGCTACCAGAAACAATGATTCGACTATTAGTTCATTACTAAACTTCTGTAATTAACTAATAAATAATTAATCATTAAACTGTTTATTTATACTAAGCAATCCTGTGTAAAGGGCTCACCTGGATACATCATGGCGGAATGCATGAGATCAGCATTAGCGGCGGATAAGCAGAGTCCATTGTAGGGGGAGAGTCCCGCCGTGGCCGCCTTATGGCCCAATCCTGCCCCGTCCGTCAAGCTCATCAAGTGGCCCCCCAGTCCCCCATGATGCTGGTGATGATTCGCCCCACCTACCCCGCTCATATAGTGGGTGGATCCTGAGGGGCCTAAGTATCCACCCATCATGCCCCCGTACATACTCCTCGAGTAGGTGGACCCCGAGCTCATGCCGTAACCCTCGTGATGGGCCGACATGCCCAGAGTAGCGATATCCTTTAATCCAAAATGTCAATTATAACTTTAAAATCAAATTTCTTTAACCTCTGAAATCAAAATTATACCAGGAAAACTTAGCAATTGGAATGTGTTGCCCATTATTGCAAAAATAGGCGATTTATTGATAAATTGAGCTGTAATACTAATAGAAATATAATTTGAAATCATATACCAGCTATGAATCAGAATTTATTATAGTAACGATTCATTTAGTGGAATCCTTACTTTAAAAATATAAATACCGTTTTAGAAAAATGCAAAGGTAATATACATTTTTTCCTGTTTAATCCAAGTTTAACTACAGTTCGGATTAAACAATTTTTACGTTGGTTTGGATCTTAGTGCTTTGTATCCTTTTACGACAAGCTCAGTCCAAGGTTGGTCTATTCCTCAGCAACCCGGACACAACACGGGTAAAAGTCAGCCTTAATTCCACGCGAGCAATATTTCGTAAGAATGCTAATATCCATGATTCTTTTTGTTGTCATCAGCTTTGAGGTAATAGAGTAAAGTTTTAAATATAGATAGGAACACAAGATCAAACAACTTTTCTGGAAGAAATTTACCTAAAATTATATAGCCGAAAGAGTAATCAAACTTTCCGTTAACTCTGTCAAAAATCAAACCAATTTATTGAGCCCAATAATTACGTTCGGCTGCTTACACTTATAGGTTAGATTTAAGGCAATCCTTTGACTACCCAATGACTTAACATAAAAGTCCATGCCTCAAACAAAGATTTGCCTAGAATTCTACATGCAGAATCCGTTAGAAAAGAGCGAATTCCATTCTTAAAACGTGATTGATTAAAACCTTATTGCTGAAGAATTCCACAAATTTTGTTTCGTAGTTTTATGAGTATTATCTAAAAAGATGTCAGTAGTTCTTTTACTCCTCTCGAGTCATAAAATGTAAAATGCACAACAAGTAATTTAATTAGCACCTTTAACTGGCTCGTTATAATAAATTTCATATGCATATTATACACATATTTATTTATTCGAATATCTCATAACTCTATGCCTAAAGTAATACTAACTAGGTATTTCTACTTTTATTTTAAGTATAATTACCGGCACTGTTTGCTTTGTATAAGATAAGTAAAATCGAGATATTCTTAAATAACTTTAATCTAACCTTAATTAATTTATATTGGCTAAATAAATTATTAAAATAACTTACTAAAGAAAGTTAAAATTACTTTTTATGATTTAAATAAACATAATTAATCCAAAGTAGCCTCCATTCTTGTAAGTTATACGGCGGATAGATTCCATCTTTATGATTGCAGCACTGCTATACTAAATACGTATCTAACCTAGTTAATTATTAGACTAAAGCTAATGATATGCCCAATGATATGGCTAGTTAAGTTATGACACATGAAACCTGTCCTACATTGACTAAACGAAGCCGGTAACATTGTAGTATGTTGCCTTGTTGCGTGCATATAAACGTACGTGTAGAAATATTTGTATGACAATTCTATTTTATACCAGCCCAGCACCAACTACACGACAAACATTAGTGTTTATTATGTAGTTTTCAAGTAAAGATTATAGAACATTAAAGTAAACAGGAAAACTTCCAATCCAGCAAGATTGGGGGCGGGGGCGGTGGGGGATGCAGCAAGTTTGACTTTAAATACGGCATGTTCTGCAGGAAGGAATTGTTTGGGGGATGATGACGAATTAACTTAGCACATTCAATGTCTAGAATCTGACGGAGGGGTAGGTTTAACTTTACGTATTCAATGTGTAGGGTATTATGAAGGGTATTAGTAGGTTTACATTGAGACCAAGCAAACAGACAGTATAGACTCTGAGCGAACAAAAGTTCTGTGATTAGCTTCATGATTGCTTTGAAGTCTCGACACACAAAGCCTCCAACTGCCCAGTATTGTTTGTCGCACCTACGGGCGGGAAACCCAACTTGTGTCCACTTGCTTTCTTTGAAGTCACTGGTTTCTAACTGATACACCGTTGAAATGTGTTGTGTAACTGTGTTTTGTAAAATTTCCGAACTCGTATGCTGCAAACTCATTGTAATATTAGAAGCGATTATCTAATTTTCCAATATGCGTCAATTATCGTATTTGACAAAATCCCAGATATAAGGTACTCTTTCCTATTTATATTAAACTCTATTTTCCTTATGCTGCTGTTACTATTTCTATCGAGCACTCTATCGATCAATTTATTGATCCCATCATTTTTGGCCGGGCCGTTATCAAGCATTGATTAAATATTTAACGTTGGAAAACTAATTCTTAAGTGGTTTCTCATTGCTTTCAAAATCCTGTTTTGGATCCTGTTTCCTCGAGCGAAAGAAATAAGCGCATCATGCCCTAGCACTAATCTGCAGAGATCCAAATTTGACACAGGAAGTAAGCTTAAGTAATCCTTATTTTAAAATAACCGTTTTACATATAAAATACTGTAATAGAAAATGCTTTAACTTTGGCAGTCAAATTACTTTTAAAACTACAAGGATAAAAATTTTGAAGGCATTAAGTGTCTTGTAAAGCTTGTTGATATAATAAATAATAATAATAGTAAAAAGATAATAATATCAATAATAACACCTGTATTAATATTAAGATTCTTTTATTTAACGTGTAACAAAACAAGTGATTTTAAAACTAATTACAATGATCAGGATCACTCCTCCAATTAATATAGGATCTTTTATATTGGGGCGGTATTTAGAGCACTCGGTTAAGCTGCGCGTCAATTGAACGAAGTTTTGCTCCATCGCATCCGGTTAGAACTTTATGAGTGACCACCTTAGAAGAACGAGTGTTGACAGCTTTGAAAGAAAAAATTCCAAGGGTATTTGAAGGATATTCTTAAATCCGTGTCGGCGGCAATTGCACCAACAAAAGGCAACGATTACTAATAACCATGGACAGGAATGGAGGAAATAACGAAAACTACAAAAACAGCAACTAAGAAAGGAAATAACAATACTAATAATAACAACAATTAGAATGCTACAGTCATCAATGACTACATCGATCACTATTGAGACAAAATCAAGCCAGCGAGCAAAGAGAAGAAACTATGTAGAAACATGCGGTACGTGATGTGTGCAGCTATATGAACAAAAAGAAAAAATATTAAACTTAAAAAAGTTCAATTGTATAAAGTATGAGTATAAGCTGAAAAACAGTGCGTGTAAATGTACAAGCTATATATCTAAATACAAGAATTCCTGATTGCATTTTAAACTGTACATATATTAAATTTATATTTTGAAATATTTATTTCTGCCGACGGTATCATATACACCGTTTATTTCACAAAAGTATGGAAGCATATACATACACAATACTACAAAAATGAGCTTCCTGTTGAATGAAACGAGGTCAATGTGACAAAAAATAGGAAACTAAAGTTGTATCCGAGTTTGTTAGCTCTTTCCGAGCATCTGCAGTTTTGAATTGGATTTGCCTCGAGTTTCCTCTTTTCTAATTAATTTTTAAGTCACTTTTAACTATAATTACGAATTAAGCTGACTTAGAAAATTTTCATAGCTTAGTCTATAATTTCTTAAACACACTTATTATCCAATTAGCTTAAACTATAAGACCGAAAGGTACGTAGCAATACATTTAGTTAACAGCTTAACTAAATCTTCGATTGTTAAGAGATCATTGCGCAAGACAGCGCAGACAGAACAGAGCGGCTTTCGAAGCTGACGGACTCACCAGAGTTCCTCAGCAGTGATTTGTGTCAACGTTGAAGAGATTGGGATTCCAGGCTGGGATTTGTCGACGACTTGTGGAGTTGACAGTCCCACCGCGGAATTCTAATAGAGGATTGGACGACGTATAATGCCAATTTTCCGCTCAGCGCCTGCGCGCTAAAGCGTACAGACTTCGGCGCTCAAAATAGAAATTGTAAAACTCTAACAGATTTTAACAATATTTGAAAGCTCAAACACAGGTTTAGATAAAGCTAAGGTTAACGTCAGTTTCCTCACTCGAAAGCGGTGTCAGTGACGGGCGAGCCCAGGATTTGAACCCCGCACCTACTGATCCGCGGTCGAGTATCTTACCGACTTCGCCACTGGATCCAGCAAGTGGCGATGGAAGTAAGACCGCTCAACTTCGTCAGAAGACCCTGGAAAAGCATTTGAATACCTAGTGGCTATCAAAAAGTCAATTTAGCGAGATGATAGATGCAAAAGTAGCAACGATTAATTAAAATTTTTAGTACCGCTTATTATATCATGCTCAGAGTTGAACAATGAAATCATCTAGCTCATCATCATCATCATCATCATCATCATCATCATTATTATCATAATCATTATCATCATCATCATCATCATCGTCATCATCTTCCCTTGAATCCCAGTTTAAATACTGTAGGGGCTAGACAATTTTGTAGCAATTGTGGTAGCCAAGGACACTAGGAGCTCACCAACCGAGTGCCCTTTTTGACTTTGGTTTGGATCTCGGTGCTTTGTCGCCTTTTAAGACACGTGCAGTACGCTGTTGGTCAATACTTCAGCAACCCGGAATCAATCCCGATTGAAATCGTCTTATTAATTACAAAGACTATAAAAATACTAAATAAAAATACTAATAATAAATAATAGTAAAAAATAAAAAATATACGTATTATCTCATTTTCAGTTCTGTTTTTGTTCTGCCAAATTTGCAAGTGGAGTTATTCGAAATTCATTTTTAATTGAAGATAATTTTACAGTTTTGCTAACTTGTCTGTCGATTTAAAGGTAGTCTTTTACTAGCAGTGTTAATGCCATAGAGCTCGGGAGAGGAACTTGGCGTTAAGTCTTCTTAAACTATGCCTCAAACCCTTTATCTTAAAATAGTTATCAGCTTATTTGAAATATCAATAAAGAACTGTTAATGGAATTAGTAAGCATAACACCATGTGACCATGATAAATGTAAACTACTTCTATAAGGTTGTAGGATAATATACATGTAGTTGTTTATATATTTTCTCCGAGAAATCTGAATGTGTTTAATTTGAGTAGTGTTTCTTAATTTTTCAGTCAGCATCATGTATAATAAGAATATTTGTGAAGGGACAACATTGTCTTTTCTAAACCTGCATCAATTTATCCGCAGCCAAGAACTAAAGCCAAATTTAATGACAGTTTCCTGCTCGATAGCATGCCAATGATGGGGAGAGCACTAGATTTGATCCCTGCACCTACTGATCCGTTATCGAACAACTTGCCTACAAGCCACCGGATCAACCGCATCTGTTCATTCCACTGGCTCTGCGAAAGACAAAAGAGTGCAATAATTATTAACACCGTAGAGTTCAACATAATGATCATTTCGTATTTCTTTCTTTGCGCAACAATTCACACAATTTACCCGGAGCCTGTGATTACCCTTGCGGAATCCATCTTTCTTATCTCAACGCTGACAGTGCCTTCGTGCATTGATATAATGTGGGAGCTGCTGGAGCTTTAGCGCTAAGCAGGAGAAATGACTCATCAATCATTGGCTCATCTCATTGGCGGCTTTCAATGGTCACGCCCCCTTCCGTCCTCTCCACCAATAGCAACTCAGCCTCGAGCAACTAATTGTGCGCAATAAACACAATGCTTTTGTTTAGCGTCCGTTTCTTGACTCGAACATGATACTGGGGCGTTGTTCTAGAAGAATGATAAATTTCTCGTTTCAAAGAAAGCACAAAGGAAAATAAATACAACAAATAGAAAAATTAGTTGTAGTAAAATAAAAGAGATTTTAAATTATTGCAGTCAAACGATTAGCCTACCTATATCCTATTTTGCTGTGATCTGAGATTCTATATTAGATAAGAAGATGAATTTTAACGCCGAATTCGTCGCCTTAAGGTGACAGCATTTAGTGGCCGGATGTGAAAAGATTAAATCAAAGACAATGTAAAATTAGTATTAAATGAGTATCGTAAATGCTTTATTTTAAAAAAGTAACGGGAAAAGAAGAACTGAAAAGATAAATTTGCGAGAATGAATTTTATCCAATACGTTTTAATAAATTACGATCGCCTAACTCGGACTACTACCTATTGAAGGAAGGGGAGTGATAATCGGGTAAGGCGGCTGCACTACTAGAGCACTATAATTAAAGAACAATTTAATAATTTAAAATGCGAAATGCGCCAAGGTCAACAAAAATGACTTGATAATACTTGTAATTAGAGCTAGTGACATTTGCAAATTGTGCCAGTCTATGATAAGCCGCCTACAATAGCAGAGGAAAGTTACTATCAACCTATTGCTGACTGAGATAGATGGCGTAGGGTCCTCGGAGGAAGAGGCTTATCCTTATATTTATAATCCGGATCAGCATTAGCATTAACATGATCCTGGATAATGGTATGAATACTCGTTGTCATAAATCTATATATAGAGTTCCTAGCAGCACACCTTAGTATTATAGGCTAATATAACAAAAACAACTTAAGTTGTTAAGTTGTTATTAACAAGTTAACGGTAACACGTTTTCCCGTGTTGTGTCCTGGATGTTTGAAGAATAGACCAACCGTTGACTGCATGTGTCGTAGAAGGCGACTAAAGCACTAAAGCCCAAACCTACGTTAGAAAGGGCATTCGGTTGGTAAGTGCCTAGACTCCAGAAATTGCTATAAAATATTATAAAACAAATAGAAGATATTGTAGGGGATTGACTGATGATATGGTATAGGAGAGGAGAGAGTTATTTCGTATCCCGACCTGTAGAGTAACTATTGGACTAATGTACTGTTTGGCCAGTGGAGTAACTGTTGGACCAATGGACTAACTACTTGGTCGGTGAACCGATAGCTTGGACTGCGGACTAAGCGTTTGACGATAAGTCACAGACTCAAGAGATCTTCTAGAAGTAAAATATTTAACTAGATAACCTGCATGACTACCCTATATGATGGCAATTCAGGCAAGGCAATCATACTTCATTTAAATATTTACCATGGACCACAACAAGTTAACGTGCCGAATGTGCTGAATGACTTTCTTGGTCTCTAGAGAATCTATAGGTCCATTTATGTTGGGAATTTTCGTGGATTTTTTTATATGTTCCGCAAACTGTACAGAATTTAAGTCATCTTCTAAATCTATCCCGTTGATTTAAATCAAATTTTCTGTCCGAATAGGTTAAGCTAGAATAATATTTCTTCAAAATTAATTGGCTTGGAATGATTTAATCTACAGGCTAAAGAACTATGACATATGAGAGAGAAAGAGGGAGAGAGAGGAAGAAGAGAATGAGAGAGGGAGAGAGAGAGAGAGATAACAAGGAGAGAAAAAGAAGTAGCAGATAATGAAGTGAATATTTTTAGATTGGAATTAATAACGCAGCATTGTTTGAATTGCAAGAGTGCTAGCATCAGATGAAAAGTGGTGCTAGTATAGCAGAAAATGCAAGAATAGCAGACGTGCAAATATGACAAAAAGTGATAATATAGCAAAAGTGCTAGTGTAGAAGTGCTAGTGCAGTAGAAGTGCTATTATCAGACCACTTGTTCATGTCCATTAGGGCACAGACATGATTTGGTTTGTAACAAGTCCCACTCGTCTTAAGATCAAAGTTCCACGCTTTCTTCATGAACTATTCTGTAGGACTAATCTGTTTCAGTTTTCGCAGATAAATGTTTCCGTAGAATTCACAAGTGCAAACTTGTGTCGTGTACATTTCTTCACCTCGTTGTTATGTTTGTGAGCAGTTTGTGTCGAACTTAAAGAAATAGACGAAGTTTCAATTCAGTTCGTATTCATTCTGAGAGTAACTCTAAAGGGTGTGTGATTCAAATGGCTAAGAGTTTCATCTTAGTTAAAACTTATTTAGCCAGTAGAGCTGAGTTTAGTCTATTGCGCGACCTGCTCAATATTTGCGGTTTCATTACTTCATTTACGTCGTACAACTGACGTATATTTTCATTGGCAGTGATTATTTGGTGTTCAATGATTGAGTGAGCTGCGGAATCGTTATGTTTGTTATTTGTTAAAATACAGAATTTTTGTATCAGTAAGCTTATTACGACATGCACGATACCTGACGATATTGCTACATTGCAGTACTGGAACGCTGAGAAACTAACCGTTAAGAAAGCCATTCTCTGAATGAAAATGAAAAGTAATAGACAAGAGCGCTAATGAAAATAGTATTGATGTATCTCAACTCAAAGCAGGGAGAACAACAGAGAGTGGTAGAGGTACGAATCTCGCCGAGGACTTCAAGACATACAATCAAGAAATACTTACAATGAGATTTAATGACGAGGCTATATTAGAAACATCAGTAGTACAACGTGAGCATGTGTTACTGTTTGAAACACCGTTCTAACTAGTAACTACCAGTTACATCTCAAGTAGGTATAAATGAATGATCTGCTGCAAACAATGAGTCATTAATGCTGAAATATTTACTTACTAAATTCTAGAAGTGTTGAAATATACGAGTGCTTTATGGGTGTGCGCGTAGGGCACGCTATCTTGCTTCTTTCTGTGTCTAATATTCTCAATTTTCATGAAAACTCCGAAACCAAACTGTCACTGTTTTCTTTGACTGACGGTCGCTGATTGAACGAGAGTTTGATTTCGTAAGTTACGTAATGTACTTATCAATGCGCCTATAATTTAAAACATTGCACACTCACAATTATCGTTTTGAAATAAACTTATGAACATAATTTTTCAAAGGGACGTGGAGGGTGATTGTGCCATATACATCGACGACCCTGATATCATCCTTGTATGAGGAATCGGACGTTAAACCTATTTTATTTTTTATACATGTAGACTCCATTTTACTTAATTTGTTCTCCTACTTTGGTTTCTATTTTAGTCAGGAAAATAGAGGTGGTGATGTCGAAACCCCCTCCCTACATTTCGCAAATAAGTTTTATTAATAAAATTAATTTTTCGCAAATAAACTTTATAAATCAAGTTAATTTGTTAACTTTATTAATCTAGTAGCCAACAATAAATTGATTGTTAACGTTTGTTACTGCCTGGTTAACAATAGTTTTGAAAACGCTGAGAGTGAAACAAGTGTCTTGAAGACTCGTGTTATATTGATGAATGAATTGTACTGCATTGGCATCCAATAATCCGAGCTTGCATTGTTTGATTCAATTACAATGATTAAAATCACTTAAACAGCTTCCAAAGCAAATTCAGCTCTTCGTCTAATCAGTGCAAGTTGTAAAGTAAATTATGTTTTACGTGGTCCTCTTTATTCTAAAATTAAATTGCAACATATTTGAATCTTAATTGTTATACTACTACATATCTTTAGGCCTTAGGCATATGCTGATGTTAATCCAATTATGAAGTTAATTTTTAAAGTTATTATTAAATTATTATTAAACAAATTATTTATTATTGAATTAATTATTAAATTGCATATATAGGCCTATCTATAATTTTTTATTGGTAAGGTTATATTTCACCGAATTATTTGCCACAAGAATAAACTAGTGCGATATATAATGTACTAAACATGAGTTTTGAAACGTCTGATTAGGCACTTGTCGAGTTATATATCTATTTGACTAGAATAGAATAGGTCTAATTTAATTTATAAAAAATGTATTAGTTTTTTTAACTGTTGCATCTATAAATGCTAAATACATTAATTTAATTTAGTACATTAATTTCTTTATAAAAATTCACTACTTCATATATTATTTTATTAATACGACATCAATTGAATTTATTAAATACACTAATTTAATTTAATTAGGAAGTTATGAAATTGTTAAGATAAAATCTTATAAATGACTCTTAAACAATACTTTCAGATAACTGAATTTTAAAAATCTCTTGTATTTTTATCTTTTTAAGAATGTATAGCTGAATCATAACTAAATCATAGAAGACGTCAGTCACCAATCCTGTATGAATCTGATCCCCCCTTCCAGTAGTTAAGAACAATTTAGAGCTGCAGTTTATTAAAGCACTTTCCGACATGAATATCACAAACGACTGCGCATGCGCAGTAATCCATTTCAATCTTCTGTATTCTGTAATTCACTTCTCTTAGTGCACTGCCTACTGGCAGGTCCATGGCATATAAAGTCTCCACTCTTCTCTGTCTTCCGCCTTCCTCTTCATTTCCACATATGAATGGGTCTTTAAATCATCTAACATACCTAATCTCGGCCTGCCCTTGCCTCTTTTTCCTTCCATTCTACCTTCTATGACCTCTTTTAATAGACCTTCCCCACTTAGAATATGTCCTATCCAACTCTTCTTTCAATTTCTAAATACATTAATCAACTGTCTATCTGTGCAAACTCTATCCAGAACTTCCTCATTTGTAACCTTTTTCAGTCCAGCTAATCAAATCTGTAATTCTATAGTGCCCTTATTATATTTTGTCTATTATAAACATCCTTTAGGAGGAACTTGATCGACAGTAGCCATAGACTAGTGGTTAGAGCGTTGAGTTTTAGAGCATGACGTACGGGGTTCGATTCCTGCTGGCGCAACTTTTGTTGATTTATTATTAAAGAAATTTTTATAGTTTCAAATTTAAGATTAGGTTAAGGATTAGAGTTAGGGATGGGGGTTAGGGTTGGGGTTTTAGAGTTTTAGCAATAGAAGCGCAATGCGAACGAATTGAAATAGGGCGCATGCGCAGTAATTCATTAGTTTCTACAGGGAAGCGCTTGTCAGTTTAGAACTGGAGAAAATAAGTAATCTCTAATGACTAATTGCAAAAAGTTGTTCTTGTTCTTCTGCTACTACTTTCACTCACTTTCTTCTTCTATTATCGCTCCGTGAATGCTATTCAAGCAATGCATTATTATTAGTGTTTGCGTTTTAAATCTTTATTCTGTAAAACATTAGTCTTTGTAAGGCTCCGATGTTATCGAAATATTACTTGAGCTGTAAGTGCTAATTTGTACAAATTACATTTTCAATCAGTACTTTGTCAAGTTTGACTGAAGGGGTAGAACCGCATCAATTAAGCTAATTGCCAATTTTTTAGCTTTACTAAGCGATGCTTTGAACCATGGAGTGCTGATGATTTATAAGACTGCTAACCACTAAAGACATTATCGTCTTCTTGTGCTTCTATAATCAAAACCAATAATATTCACCGTTTGTCAAGCAAACAAAGCTAATGCTAACGTCAGTTTCCGCACTCGAAAGCGATGTCAGTGACGGCGAGCGCAGGATTTGAACCCCGCACATACTGATCCGTGGTGGAATATCTTACCGACATCGCCATTGGCTCCAGCCGATCCAACCAACGATCATTGGCAATTTACTAATCAATCATTCAATCGATCAACCCAAAGATCAGTCAATTATTTATAATAAATTAATAATTTTATTAATTTACGGAGTCACAAAAGAGATTTCGCAGTGCATCATTTTACTAGCCTAGTCTAAGCTGAGAATAGCTGGTCTTCATGGAAGTTAATTTTATGACAATTCTAGATTTAAAAAGTCTTGCATTACTATTAATCCGATGTAGTTTAGTCTTCTTATTTTATCATTGATTATTTATGCATTTATATTATTAAAGGCAGAAGAGCATTTGATCGCTGCTATTCACTGTTATACCTTTATCGGATTTTTCATCAGTTGGAGCCAGTGGCGATGTCGGTAAGATATTCGACCGCGGACCAGTATGCGCGGGGTTAAAATCCTGGGCTCGTTTGTTACTGGCATCACTTTTGAGTGAGGAAACTGACGTTAACATTAGCTTTGCCAACTTTTACAAAGCAAGAGCAGTTTTGAACTGATCTGTTCTCAAATTTCCAGATCCGATAAACTATAGTAATTTACAACTTTTAAAAACTTTTCATGTCAGCTTGACTTATGCATGCTCAATTGCTCACTGTACATAGATGTCGAATATTGATTTAAACCTTTACTTTCATTCGTTCAGGTAAGGTATTAGAAATGGTTCATTTGCGCTTCGTTCTGATTTCTTCTAAAATATTTAACAACAACAATTCAGTAGTGCAACAAAGAGCAAACCTGTAGAGGATTACAAAACAATAGAAGAAAGCGCGCAGCAGTGGTGTTAATAAATTATGATAAGCTCATAAAAGTCATATTGTGCTTGAATGGTAGGATTAGTGTTAATCGACTGAACCAGTATGAAGTGCGAGACAAACAAGAAATGAAATAAAATGAAAAGAAAAAAGTCAGTTGAAAAGTAAAATGAACGTTATAGTGCACAATACGAACGGAGAAAATGACAGATAATAGAGAAAATGACAAGTAACAGAGAAAGCGACAGATAACAAAGAAAATGACAAATAACAGAGAAAATGACAAATAACAGAAAATGATAAATAATCGAGAAAACGATGTATAACAGAGAATACCACAGATAACAGATAAAACGACATATAACAGATAAAATGACATAACAGATTAAACGACAAAGAACAGTAAAAAACGACAGAAAACAGGCATACCATTTGTATGCTGAATACCTATGGATTTATAACTCCTAATTTTTCATCGCATAGTTTAGGATCAACTAGATTTTGCTTTATGATATATACTGTGCAGGTATTGATGTATTGATGTGGTCATGGCGGTCAGTTGCATTATCAATCAATAAATCAATCAATCAGTCAATAAATCAATCAGTCTATCAATAAGAATTTAAAGTTCGTTTCTTCACCATAATGCAATGTCAGGGATGCCATTATAGCAGTGTTTTTACAAGCAGTATGAAGTCAATAATTGGCTAAATGTTTTTTCGAAAATTATATATTTCAACGGCGTCTTAGAATCCATACTAGTCAGATACGACGTTATTTGGTTATGAGCCATTTGGAAGCCTCGCTCTTTGTTCAAACTGAGAAGAACAATTGACATATACAGTAAGCCTCACAGCAGCCGTTATCCTCTTTACGCTAAGTGATTTATAAATAGTTATGCCACTTTTTATACTTGATGTATGACTTTTGACTAGGGCGGTATTGTATTCGAGTTCATACGAACAGACTGAGCTCAGACAGTATAAAACTTAGCATAGCAACTCTGCACGATTGGTTCCAATAATACTAGTGAAATACCGAAAAATAGCGAAATAATCAATTAATTAAACATAATTAATGGCGAAGCATCACAAATCAGTTAGGGGTCATTGTATTACGATACAGTCTTACCTTAAGTCTGAGAACATCTAAATATATTAACTATAGAAATTAATAATATACATGTATTTATATCAGTAACTGAGGAAGGCAATGGGAAACCAACGCAGAAGCCATACTTTTCCCAAGTTATAAGCTATATAAGGTATGGATAAGGCATAGACTTTGTGAAGGGATTAACTTGTTGATCAAAGGTGTGCTCTTATGGAGAGAGAAAGCAGACTTTGAGTATGAACATGTACCTTGAACCTGCCACTTGGCAGTGCACTGAAGAGAGAAAGAGCGAGAAGATCAGTAATTTTAACACTACTTGAAAGTATATAAATTTTTATCTGTGTCCTAGTTTTTAAACTCTCAATTGCTTCGATTTTACGATTTCGATTTTCAATTTAAAAAAAAAATTTCTGTTTAGAAAAGGTAATATTTCGAAATAGAAAAGCGTTTTTGATTGAGACCTAATTCAGGATCTGAAGAAATCAGTCTATGAATTATTCAAGCTGTAAGATTTTCACAATATTTGCTCTCTCTCTTTCTCTTCGTGCACTGCCTACTGGCAGGTCCATGGTATACTGTATAACACCTCCACTCTTTTCTGTCTTCCGTTTTGATCTTCATATATTAATATTTCGCAACAAAACCTAAATTGAGAACCATTAAAACTTATGCAAATTATCAATTTGAACAAATACAGCAAGTCTCGATGAAAACAACATGACTAAACCGGTATCAATGCCGTTATCAATGCGTTATTAATGCGTAATCAATGCGCTTACTGATATCAATGCGTGGCGTTTAGAAAAGGCCCCGGGGTTGGCTTGAAGCTTTCTCTCCTACAGAGGGGCTAGAGTATTAAAACAGGACCCCACTTTTAGCCCTGCCGGTGACGAAGGATTAAGAATGACTCCGGTCGATAAAATTAAAAAATGGAGAACCAAAACTGGGGGGCTTTACCCCATGATGATAATTATCACAGTGTGATCAACGTAATGTCACAGGAACCATTCTGGTCATACCACTTTAGACAGACCGAGGAATTGAGAGAGAAGAAAGGACGGAAGTGGATTCTGTAGCGAGGAAAGGGATTATAAGTTTATCGTAGCGGGTGTTCCGTGTGTTTGGTTCTATGGAACAATAATGTTTGCGGTATTTGCGGTATGGAATTGTATACTCATAATACTAATAAATATAATATGACAATTCTTGAAAGTAATACAGTATGTTAATCGACATCCTCTTGCACATGACCGCTGTGTAATAATGCAAGTGATGGACATATGGCTTCTAAAAACGTATGTTTAATAAAAACGTTTGGTAGAAGAAAACAGGCTGCTAAAATATTAAAAGGATGCATACCCCTTGAGAGGATTTGAGATAGTCTATTTATATCCCGACCCTAGTTAAACTGGGATTCAAGGAAGGATGATGATGATGATATCCCTTGAATGTTTTGTTTAAGAAATTTTTATGTTTTCGTTTTTGCTCAGATGTCCATAATTCAGGACTTTGCATAAGTAGAATTTAATATGTGTGTATCAGTATTTCCTCATTGCTATGCGACGTACCAATCACGTGGATTTAAAGTCATGTTCCTCGCGCGAAAGGGATTTAAGGTATGTCTTGAGCTTGATTGAATGTCTTGACTATTCTGCCTATAGTACACTATAACACCCATATGAAGTAGTCCACATACTATTATTTCAAAAACGAATAGAATGCGAAATTCAAAAAGCGCAAACCCTGTCTTCAAGGCAAGATTATCTATAAATAAACTTCCGATGGGAAAATTACAATTTTTAGTTTACAACTCTAAGCCAAAGATCTTGCACCGAAATTTCCAAAAATTGTAAAATATAATGTCATGTAATTGATTAGACGATGCAACTTTTTGAGTAATATGAAACTTTTAATGCTTTGAAATAACTTTCTGTCAATCATAAGTGTAACCACCATCACCATCATCATTTTCCATTGAATCCATGTTCAGCTAGGGTCGGAAATAAAAAATATTGAAAAGTGCAATTCCATAAAAAGTGAATGCTAGTTCTAGAAAAGCGCAATGCTATCACTAATTATATCAATGGCTGTAAGGTTATCCCTTGGAATAAAAAGTATTTCAAGAGTCTTGAGTCAGGTCCTTATTCCGCGAATCTCGCATGCTATAGCAACAACATTGGCTGTTGACACCAGAAGTGGTTAAAATCATCCTATATGACACGTTACAATTAGCTAAGCGATGAAATTACTAGAGATGGGAATTTTATGAATTTCCAGAGTTCGGGTTCGATTCGGTTCGTTGAAAATGAAATTTCGGTTCGGGTTCGGTTAGCAGTTGACAATTTGAGAGTTCGGTTCGGTTCGTTGAAAATGAAAGTTCGGTTCGAGTTCGGTTCTAACAAGGGTTCGGGTTCAGCTTGCTTTCCAACTCGCAAGAGTTCAATTCGAGTTCTAAATGGTTTTATTTGGATAATGTTGGAATTGTTTAACTTTACATGTAAACATGTTTGTCATAACCACGATTATTATAATAATTATGGTTATGACAAACATGTTTAAAATAGTTTATGATAAATATGCTTAAAAATTAATTCAGTCATACTAGCTGCCACATTTTTTCACCTGAGTAAAACTATGACAATGAAAAAGGAGAGAAATGGCATTTAATCCTGTGCATTTCTCAAATATTGTCAGTTGACCAACAAATGTTCATAATATAGATAATTAGCTTTATTATTGTATCTGAAATATTTTCCTTGATTATAACGAGCAAATAGAATGCTTCATCAATTTTTAAATTTTTATTGTCACTGTAGAACTATATATTAGATACGTTTATAATTAAGTGGAAATGTCTTGGCTAAAATTTGATCCAATGTTTCAGAGACAAAGTGCAATTTAGTAACATAAAAATGTCAAATAAAGATGATTTAGTAAACACGTGTACTACCATAGAAAAATGATCATAATATACACTGTTTGCTAACAACTGACCAATAATGAGCTTCATAATTTACCTTAGGGTTTCAAATTTTAAACTCTCAGATCAATTATGAAGTTACAAAAATAGTTATGAAATTATTGCATTGCTATGGTGCAAAATTATTTACTCCAGATAGCCTTAACACATATAAAATGTCATATATAATTATTTGTAAATCTGGCTGCAAAAAATATTGAGGTAGCACACTAAAATTTAAAAAAATTCATAATTTGAATTTAACAAGAACAAATCCACCTAGATTGAGTCAAGCATTTCAGATTTTTATGAGATACTCTCATCACTTTTGTCTCTTTGATGTTAATCTTCATTCCATATTTCAATGCCGTATCATTCAGACTTTCCATTATCTTCTTTTGACCCGTCTCGCTTCCCGCTATCATTCCTTTGTACCGCTACCATTTTAAAATTTGTGTCGGAACCAGCCTTACCTGAATATATGTTGTTAGAAACTGTAAGACATGTAACTGCAAAAACTAATAAATATTTGTATTGTTCTTACTATTTTTATTTAATGTCAGGCTGGTGAAGAAGAGAGGAACCCCAAGAGTTTAGTTCATTTCGGATTGGACGAAGTCTGGGTTCGGGTTCAGTTCGGGTTCGGCCATAGTCTGGGTTCGGGTTCGGTTCGGTTCGGCCAGAGTCTGGGTTCGGTTCGGGTTCGGTCAGAGTCTGGGTTCGAGTTCGGTTCGGTTCGGTCAAAATTCTAGATTTTAGGGTTCAGTTCGGTTCGGGTTCGGTTCGATTCCCATCTCTAGAAATTACACACATGCTCATAATTATTGCATAACGTATGGCACAGCAGCGACAATCCCAAGAATTATCAATAGTATTGTTTCAGTAAGATATGCCTTGTCAGCAAAGAAACCCCGTCTTGAATAGAAGCCTTTGGAGCTTCTGACCTTCACGTTAAATCAAAATCATTTGATAAAAACTGTAATAACCTTTATGACGGTGGCAAGGTTTTATTGAGTCATCTTGAATAGAAGCTTCGTGCTTTTAAATCATGACATTGAATGCATTAAATTCTGTACTACAAGAAATAGATTTTAAAAATTTGCTCATACAAAATGCAGACATTTAATTTTTTTAAATATAAAATAATTTAACAAGTTAACTTTTACAAAACGATTCATGAATTTTAAAATAAAGTTAGGAATAAAAGTAAAATTAATTACTGTATTTGTCTAAAGTTACAGGAAGTTTAAATTTCAAAATTTTATTGCGCTCGCAAATCGTATTTTCAAATTGGCTTTACAAATTGGATTGTCTTCAAAATACAGAAAGTGTTTAGGCTCTGATGCAGGTATCGGTGGATAGAATCCCAATTTTAGCCGATCCAACCCCTGTCATATCAATAACACAGAGCACAGTAGACTTCAGTGATACCAATAGATCTGGGGAACAGGTATAGTTTTTAATTTGATGAAATCATCAAAGGATCGTCACATAACGAGCGAGTAATGAAATCTTGTGATATCTCTCAACGAGACCGCCATTGCTTGAATCCTTTGAGACGTTTCCTGATATATTGATACTCGAGTGATGCTTGAATGTCCGACCTGTGATTGTGCATAACCTGAGACAGGATCCCAAGCTTGATTGAAGGAGTTCAACAGCTTCCTCTGCATTCTAAAAGTTGTCGTTCGTCAGAGCGCGTCGGCAGAAAATGTATTTTCTTGTAAGTCGCATGTTACTCTATCTCAATTAAAAGCTAAGATTAACGTTAGTTTCCTCACTCGAAAGCGATGTCAGTGACGGGCGAGCCCAGGAATTGAACCCCGCATATACTGATCATCGGTCGAGTATCTTACCGACTTCGACACTGGCTGGAGTCAGTGGCTTGACGTGATATATGAATTTGTGTCTGTGAGAATATAGGATGAACGAAGTGTTTATCACATTTGTTCACTCTTGTTTAGCTACCTGGACGATCATCATCGTCATCAACAACGTCATCTTCTTTATCGTCATCGTCATCTCATGATCACCACCACCTAGACTTGTGTCAGAGTTCTTTTACCTCTGAATTATATTTCGCAAACGTTTTACATAATTTAATTTAATATATCTTTTGGAATAATAGTGTAATAAAGAAAGTAGACTTTTTCCTTTTTAAGTTATATTTAAATAGTTGTCCCGATGATATAAATGTTTTGATACAATTTTTATATGAAGACGATGCTGAGAAATTTGTTTTGATCATCACTTGATATGAAAGATATAAAAACATTAATATCAAAGGTATAAAAACATAAAAGGCGTAACGTGATAATACTTACCGAAAGATATCAAGTTCAAATCTCTTTGATATACATGTACATGTATATACAGTACATGGTACACATGGTTAAATTTGCTTTCTTCAAGCCGGAGATATTGGCTTTCAAACTTGTCTCATTTTTATGGGACGCTGTATATATGTATATATATACAGTATATATATATATATATATATATATATATATATATATATATATACTGTATATATATAATATATTATATAGGCTAATATATATATATATATACTGTATATATATAATATATTATATAGGCTAATATATATATATATATATATATATATATATATATATTAGCCTATATAATATATTATATATATATATATATACTGTATATATATAATATATAATATATTATATAGGCTAATATATATATATATATATATATATATATTAGCCTATATAATATATTCCGTTTATTAAGATATAACCAGATGGTCTAGTTGAAATACCTCAGTCATTTGAGACATGATAATTCATTTCAATTTGTCGCTGCTAATCAATTTGACCCGTCTATCAATGGTCACACGCTCCAGCAAGGACGATGACCTCTTCCCCTCCCCTCTCTCCCAACATTCACCCCCACCTTCACTCATATCAAACGGAATACCTCCACTCAACTGCTGGCTCAGTTAACTCTCGCCAGGTGGCAAAAGATGTCAACAGCTCGTCTTCACTGGAGCGAGTAAAGAGTGATGGAACAATTACCTCACACACAGCCTCGGGCGCTCTCTGGCGCTCTCTGGATAAGAAGCTAGTCCGGACTATGTATCAAAACCCGAAAAAGCTTTAAAAGAATTCTACAAATGTTGTACTCCGTGGAAGGTTTGCTTAAGCTTTGATTTTAAGTCGATTTACATGAATTGTAAATATTATATATTTGTAGCTCTGAATGAAAGTTTATCACTTGCACTAAGAGGTGGCTTAATAGATACGGATATTGCCATTGATAACTTTATGTTTAAAATGCAAATTCTGTTAAAAGCTTTTCACCATTTTGTGATCTCAATTTTAAAAAGATCTGACCAACATATTCAACGACATTCCGAAAAGGCAATTAGCATGATATGAATAGCTGAAAGTGGTAAGGTTGTTAAATTGAGGCTTATAGAGAAAGAGAAAGACGGCAGGAGGATCAAACTCCCTCTAAAAAGAGAAATTTACAACCTGAGCCTTAATTTATATTTTATCTGGAAATAATACTGCGCTTGCTCTAGACCCCACTGATTCAATCATCTCAACGGAAATGTGAAAATTATATATTTATTTTTAGCTGCTAAGGTTGAGATGCCGTTCAGGGCATCATTTTTAAATTTAGAATAATGCCACGGTTGTTATATTCAGTTGCAATATTCAGCAATTTGTGATTTAGTTGCTTTACTCGTTATGTGATATTATTTTGTTTGTTGATAATAAAAATAAATTTAAAAAACTGACGTTGAATACTCTGATCGAGAGCGTTGTGTACATGGGTATGTTAGAGTCGAGGTTATAGCGGTCTACAACCGGCTGTATGCTTGAGAGATTATAATCGACATAGTGCGGAGGGGATTCTACGCGTTTGCTGGATAATTGACATGACATAATCAGTATCGGAGCCCGAGGCAAGAAAACAGAAATATTCGTTTGAGTATTTATGTATCATTATCTTCATCTCACTGATCAATGTAATATCAGTTCACTGATGGTCAAATCTGCCAGCAATGGATGTCAGGGCAAGCAGAGTGATGTTCGATGGTAGAAAGACAATCTCTTAGCACAGGGAGGGGAGAATTATTTAAGCTTCGATCTCTACCTGTCTTAATCTTTTGAAGCTGATTATTTCGCAAATTAGTATATAATTATTTGTATCTTGTTTACTTCTATTTATTTACCAGCTGAAAGTAAAATGATTCCTTTTCTGCAGTTGGAAAATTTTGCTTCTCAATGGCATACTGATAAAAATAGAGGATTCACTTCGGAAAAGATTTGTATTCAAACATTACATTTGGTACCAGTGACTATTTTTATTTTAAATATACCAAGTATTGTATTGATGAGGGGAAATAGTGCTTAAGGGAATTAATTAGGGAAATGACTAGGGAGATGATTAGGGAGGTAATAGGGATATGATCTGGCAGATGATTAGGGAGATGATTCTGGAAATGATTAGGGAAATGATCAGGGTGATGATCAGGGAGATGATTAGGGAGATGATTAGGGAGATGATTAGGGAGATGATTATGGAAATGATTAGGGAAATGATCAGGGTGATGATCAGGGAGATGATTAGGGAGATGATTAGGGAGATGATTAGGGAGATGATAAGGGAGATGATTAGGGTAATGATTAGTGATAATCAGGGAGATGATTAGGGAAAAGAGTAAGGAGAAAAACATGGAGATGATCTGGGATATGATAAAATAAGTTGAAGTAATTAATTACATGGACCCTGCGGGGTCTATTCTAAAGCTCATAAGTATTAAATGTTCTTTTAAATAAAATATATAAAAATAAAATAAAATAATTTAAATATTTAATATAAAATTAATAATAATATTAATATTATTATAATAGTAATATTATTAATATTAAATATTAAATTCATTTGTCTATAAGTACTACTACTGAAATGGCAACCATTTAAATAAGGACGTTTGCAAAATTCTAAATTTTAGTTTAATAAACTGTGGGGAAAAGGTAAGAAGTTCATGCACATCCTGTAGTGTTCGTAGAATTATCAAGGCTACTTATCATATCATCGCACTATTTATCTGGTCCCGCACCCTCCTCCATGCCCAGCAGTCTCCCCTCTAATTCCTTCCACCTTTGCCTCAGCTCTCAAACACTTCTATACTATCTGTTACAGGATTGATTGATACTTGCGGACAGTCGTCCCGCTTCAAATGGCATGGGTCATGTCGGAAGATAAAAGAAACAAATTTAGATGAATGTTGAATTCACATCGTAAACGTAATACATAGAGACAGAGGCAGGCCGAGAGTAGGAATGTTAGATGATTTAAAGATTCACTCATATATGGACATGAATAGGAAAGCGGAAGACAGAAAGACAGAGAAGCGTGGAGGCGTTGTATATGCCATGGACCTGACTATAGGCTGTGCACAAAGAGAGAGAGAAAGAGAGAGAGAAACCTAAAATATGTAGCCCATCATTTCGAATAAATAATTAATTTCTTGGTGTCTTAAATTTTTACTTTACTTTATTGGCACATTTTGCATTTTTAGTCCTCATTATCCAGTAAAAATATTATCTAAAGCAGGTTAAAACTAGAAGTCAAAAACTGATTTAAACTTTTCTTCTATACATTTTGTAAAATATCTTCTGAAATCCAAAGAGGAAGGCACTGAGGAACAACCTCATCAACCATATTTCCTACACTTCAGGCGACATTATGGTTTGAAAGTCCTGGTCTATATGAGGGGATCAACGTGCTGGTTAGAGTGATGCTGTCAGCTCGTGATAAGCGCATGTGAACAGAAATATATATCTTAGATCTGCCACTTTGCAAAACACTGAGAGAATTAGATAAATGTTGAGTATCTTTATCGTATTTATATAACCTCACCGGATCTTTAGTATCTCCCCATAACTCCTCGTACGGAGGAGTTTAAGTATTTTCAAAAGCGTTTTAGGTGAATAGATTTTGACCATGCAATATTTTACTGGATTTTTATTTTAGATGATTATATACATGCATCTGGTACACGGGACATGCGTAGGGTTAGAAAAGATAAAAGTTCATCCAATAAATCCAAAAACCATACATCGAACTGAACGTTCAAGCAACTGAAAGCGCTATATTGGATACATAAGTTCATCTCTTTTAAAATAGCTTCAATGCCCATAGCATTATATCACTAAAAGGTGATGTGAAGATAAATTATTATAATTTTAATATTTTTATAGTTATTATTATTATTATTATTATATTATTTTTTATTTTTTATAACCCAGTCTAATGAACCTGGGGTTTGATAAAAACGATTCAAGCAATAGGCCTACGTGCAGAATCGCCGCCCGGCTACTCGAGGTCATCAATCGGCTTAAAGGAATTATTGAAGCAGACTGCATTAAATCTGTGCAAAGTCATGGAAAGCCTAAATTATAATAATAATAATAATAATTATTATTATTATTATTACTACTACTACTACTACTACTACTACTACTACTACTACTACTACTACTACTACTACTACTACTATTTTTAATGTCCTAGGCTGTATTGACCCCTGGGCCAAAAACTAAGATCCAAAAAGCCAATAATGCGAACGCTGAAACAGCTAATAACACAAACACTGAAACGGCTAACCATATTAGAAACCGAAAATGAAAAACAGCATAAGAATGAAAAGCAGAACACCTTCTACTTAAAAGACTAGCTAAAAGAGTTAACGAACTCCACCTCTGTAATTTACTACGTGGTATTCTCTAAGCCGTAAGATATCTTCCCGTCCATTATCAACTACTTAGCAGACGAACAATCAGTGCTATTGATTCAGTTTTTCTCTTTGATTCTTTTCCAGTATCACCGTCCATTTCAGCGTTGGTCACAGACGCCGAGGTCATACGTTAGCGAGAAGCACAATTGTTATATTTCCTCAGCCCATCTGCGCTAGGCCATATGTCATCTGGGTCGACCAACCCGTCTTCAAGGGGATTATCAACGCTCTAATTATTTCTGTAATATACGCCGGGATAGAGACGTTCTATTTCCTATCGAATCACAGGCTGACAAATACACGTATCACGTACTTCAACGTATCGAATGTGTTCGAGGTCCTGCTAATGAATGCATGGGTTAACGCTGAATGCATTGATCTGTTTCAGGAAGGTATGTGTTAGTAAAGCTGGTAAAAGCTATGGTTAACGTCAGTTTCCGTCACTCGAAAGCGATGTCAGTGACGGGCGAGCCCAGGATTAGTAGTTATATAGCAGTGAGCAACCTCGTGAGAGATGATGGCTGATACGTCAAGGCACAGATTCCTTCACACAGTCCTTAGTTAAATCGCAGTATCCATATACTATCATCTTAGATTGGGCAAAACGAAGAGTTGTATGGCATGGATGCCAAACATGGATGCCAAACATGGATGCCAAACATGGATGCCAAACATGTATGCCAAACATGTATGCCAAACATGGATGCCAAACATGTATGCCAAACATGTATGCCAAACATGGATGCCAAACATGGCTCCCCGAGGAAGATAGCTTAATAATTTCACGACAAATTTTACAGATGATATGATATGTTCATGGACTCATATAGATGATATGATATGTTCACGGGCTCATATAGATGATATGATATGTTCACGTAAAGTCTTTATAATTCGTCACTGTTGGGTGGCGTCACCTGATAAGAGGATTAGTTTCTAAACGTAAATGCAGCCGACGATCTGAACATTTATAGTCCACTTAGAAGAAAATGAGTTACAGGAGTCACATAATAACCCGTAGAAGTACAATAGTTAGTGGTACTATCTAGTGTGTTGCTAAATGGCAAATCCAAGGTACATATTTATACACAGAGTCTGCTTTCATGCTTCATAAAGAGCACACCATTGATGAACAAGCAAATCCGTTCTCAAGGGGCTTTACCCATACCTTACAAGGCTTACATAGCTTATAGCTTGGGTAAAGTAGGAATTCTGGGGTGGTTCCTCGTTGTTTTAAATTTTGCTTAATCTCCTTTTACGAGACTTGCTTTTTACAATTTCTAGTTTGGGCGTATATAGTTGCTTAAAGGCATTAATTATATTATTGCATTCTTTTCGTGATAAATTAATATTATGACTGTTTGATATCTTTTAACCAATCACATTTTTTGTTATGCCGTATTAGGAACAGACATGCGGTCTAGGACATATTAAATACAAGACTAAACACATTTTACTCAACTGGCCGCAATGCTAAAGTCTTTGATTGCAAACGATGCTGTCCACTTACAGCTTTAGCTCAGCAGGTTTTTGGATGATAATGATGATGATGATGATGATGATGATCTGTTATCTCTCTCAAACCTATCCATAAGTGAAGGTGTTGCTAATAAACAACGGATCATCATCGTCGTCGTCATCATTATTATCATCATCATCATCATCATCATCATCATCCTCATCATCATCATCATCATCATCATCATCGTCATCATCGTCGTCGTCGTCGTCGTCGTTGTCGTCGCCTTCATCATCATCATATTCTTCTTCTTCCTTTGAATCTCTGTTTAACTAGGGTCGGGATGCGAAGAAAACTCCATTCCTCTCCCACAACACATCATCAGCCAATTCCCTAAACATCTTTTTTTAGTTTTAGAAAATTTTATTGCAATTTCTGGAGCCTAGGCGATCACCAGCGGAAATCCCTTTCTGACGTTGGCTTGGATCTTACTGTTTTGTCGCCTTTTACGACATGTTCACGGTTGGTCTATTCTTCAGCAGTCCGAACACAACACGGGCTTTTAACAAAGCGAGTAATTCAAAAGTATAACTTAACGATGTTCAATTTTACTAAATCTCTAAACAAAGGTAGGATATAATATTAATCTTTTCATTCAAATGTATCAATGCTGTTGAGATCAACAACTTAGCAAGCTTAGAAATAGTTATGACATTTATATTTCTGTCAATCAACTAAGCTCATGTAATTTCAGAATTCTTATTTCATTGTTAAGCATGCATTAATAGCTTATATTGAATGTCTTGATTAGCCATAAGTTCTTAACTGCTCTGAATGATTTATTTAGGCTATATGTTTAAGGCACATGTTAGTGCTTTGGCGTCCTTGGTGTCCTATTTCACTTCATCGTCATGCTTTCTTGCGTGTGATTTTATCTGAAGTGAAATGAGCATGATGCAATACAATTATATTTTCTGTACATTGTGCTTTGTCGATTATTTTAAATTGTGCTTTTTATTACACTGCACAGAAAATTATCAATCGAACCACATGTTTCATTGCTATTAATATTGTAAAAAGATCAATGTGCTCTACTCCAATAAACTGAAATCTTCGTCATCAGATCTTAAAAATGTATAAACTACAAAAACAAGGTATATTTAGCGCCAACGTAACTTTCACTTCCTTATTGAATGATGTTTTTACCGGGAATCGAATCTCTCCGTCTACTGCATGCATTGCACTGTAAAAATGCTGTTGCCATACTCATCTGAAACTGCGTGAACCGGCATATTTGTACATTATTCAAGCCTGCCTTTGTTATTTCAATAATACCATAGAGAAAGATTATGAATAACAATAATTTTCTGACTTGCAATAACGGTTACATTCTACTGAATTGGATTAAGAGATTAGCTTAACAAATCATCGACTAGCTTATTCCGCTAATCTCTCTGCTTTCAACAAGCCCGGTACAAAAGCGCAGCTATGGTTGTCTCCGAACAGCATTCAGTGTGGCATGGATCAGAAATACAATGACATAGGTTTGCATAACATATGACAAGGTATACGGTAACGGGGAAAGCCAATGATGATAATGCTAATTACACTCATTATGATATTATCTCGATATACTAGTCTTGGAACTGATTTTCTTACTATTATGAACAATTGGTTTGCATTATTGAATGAAATTTCTATTCTTTTGTTCTGAGGCTTGGTTTTAACTTAATATTTAAATTGTTCGCTTTGTTATAGATCACAAAATCATTTCATTTCCTGCTCATAGTAGAGATACTCTACATTGAATTTAGTATAAACTGTCAACAAATTTGTAGTCTTTTTCAATAAAGTTTGCATACATCACTTCACGGACTTGATTACTATTTGAAGCGTCTCCTTAAAGTGGTGCATAAGAACTCCCTAAGGACTGGACAGAGTTTGGTTCTGTACAAATATGTTCAATTTTACGTGTGTCCTTCAAAGTCATGTGTAATCATACTGCTCCTACAGTTGAAGGACTTATAAAATAAGATCAGCAACTATCTGATCTAGATGTTTATAGGTACGATGGAGAGAGAGAGAGAGAGAGAATGCTACTGACTAGGAGATCACTGGATTTGAACTCTGCACCTACTGATCCGTAGTCTAACAAAATTACCGTATGCTACTATCATGCAATATATAGGGTATACCCTCAAGCGATTAAGCCACTAGTTCAGAGTAATGTATGACAAAATGCAAGGGTTCGACAACTGGACTGCTATAATGGGACATGTTCAGTCTCCAGTAAGAGTTATGCTGAAGCACGGAGCGTCCTCTCTCCTGGAATCTTTGAGAGAGTTTAAGTGCAGCTGAAGAAGTTAGGACTGATAGTAAGTCCATTGCATGTCTCATGATCCTTGTTTTGCAGAGAAAAAAGTAAGATGAAATTTTTACCTTTATCTCATATACATGTAGATTGTGCTCGACAACAATAAAGTAGCACTCCAATGGTTGTTGTTGTTTTTGTATCCCTTGGGCCCCACTTCACAAAATTTATATGCACTATTACACATATAATATCAAGTAGCCTATGTCAGAAAAGTACAACAGCGAATAAAATACTCGCAAGTTTTCAAAATCAATGCAGGCGAGAAAATTTCATCGGATTGATAATTAATTCGCAAGGTGGCGAAAGCAGTCTAATGAAATTTATCGTATCCTTTTCATGGTTCGAAAAAGCATGGACTCCGTGGGTAAATATTGATTTATTCTAAATGAATGTAGACTATTGTGGCTGCTGCTGCAATGTCGTTCGATCAGGCACGAGCAAATACCCTGACAAAGTATTGTTTAATGTTCGGCTATCAACAGCGGCTCTAAATCCATCTAAATGATTCATCCCCCTGTCTCGCGGATCCAACCCCATCCCAGAATTAGATCCTACTGTGTCCACAGGGTCACTCCGGTGGAAGTATCTGTTGAAATTTGACGGGAAGATAATTATAAAGGAATCGCCCTTAAAAATTAAGTTCAGATCTCACTTGGGCAATTTAGTTTGTTTGTTGAATCGATAAGGAAATTATATATTGTAAGGTATATCATCAAATGAATTATGGCTATTTAAAGAATTACTATACTGGCTGTTGATTATTTTAGAAGAATTAGAGAGAGAGAGAGAGAGAGAGAGAGAGAGAGGAAGAGAAAGAGAGAGAGAGAGAGAGAGAGAGGAAGAGAAAGAGAGAGAGAGAGAGAGAGAGAGAGAGAGAGGTAGAGCATCCTATTACCTCAACTCAATCTTCATTACCAAATTTAATTTGCTCAAATGGTAGCCTAGGATTAGAATGTGTAACTATAGATACAAGATATAGGCCTACACAATAAGCTGCAATATTTTAGGCGACACGATCATTTGACTTATAGTATATTTTCAGTGGCTGCAGGTGTGGCATGATTAGTTATTTATATACTGCGGCTATGGTATGATTGGTTATTTATATATTGCAGCTTATCAGGTCTTCTTCTTCAGTGCGCTGCCAAGTGGCAGGTTCAAGGTACATATTCTGATTAGGTATGATTAGTTATTTGTATCCTTAGATATTCATATACTGCAGCTGTGGTATGATTAGTTATTTGTATACTCCACCTGTGGTATGATTAGTTATTTGTATACTGCACCTGTGGTATGATTAGTTATTCATATACTGCAGCTGTGGTATGATTAGTTATTTGTATACTCCACCTGTGGTATGATTAGTTATTCATATACTGAAGCTGTGGCATGATTAGTTATTTGTATACTGCAGTACAGTTCAAGCCCAACACCTGCAGGTTCAGGGTTCAAATTCTAAATTAGTTATTCATATACTGCAGCTGTGGTATGATTAGTTATTCATATACTGCAGCTGTGGTATGATTAGTTATTTGTATACTGCAGCTGTGGTATGATTAGTTATTCATATACTGCAGCTGTGGTATGATTAGTTATTTGTATACTGCAGCTGTGGTATGATTAGTTATTTGTATGCTGCAGTACATTTCAAGCCCAACACCAGCAGGCTCAGGGTTCATATTCTGCGCTCAACCTGTCGCTGTCATGTGCTTTTTAGACAGAATAACCGCTGTCAAACTCAATGTAAGGTATTTAAGTCTTTTAGAAACAATGCGTATCTGAAGTAATATAAAACAAGAAGCGAAGGGGAGTCGAAGACAGAACTAATGGGCTGAGGTCGAGAATATTTATCCGATGTTAGTTAAATAAAAAGCTTGAACAGTGTGATTCAACACTCTGGATCCCATGCTGTCAGTAGGAGGGCGGACAGTGGCGTTATATTACCGTATCGCGCGGCGCAGCGTCTAAACATCTTACGCGCAATTAGACACAGCGCACTCTCAGCCGTTTCTCTTCCATCTGTTTCTATCATCACTCGCCACTTATCCACCGGCTGTGATAAATCCTCATAAATCCTCTCCACTTAATCCACCGTCCCAACCGCCTACAAACGTCCCGTAGTTCCTCACCCATACACTCGCCTCAGTAGCATCTCTCTGTTCTGTTGTTCTGTCCACTGTGTGTTCTATTTCTTTCTTCCACTACCTCTCTCTCTCTCTCTCTCTCGCTATTTTCCTACTCGCTTTCTCTTTCTCTCGTTCTCTCCCCCTCTGTATATATATATATATATATATATATATATATATATATATATATATATATATATATATATCTTTCTAACTATCTCTTTCTCTTTCTCTTTCTCTCTCTCTCTAGCTATGTCTTTCTCCTTTCCTCTCTTTCTCTCTCTCACACACATACACACACAAACACACACACTCGTAGCTCGATTCTTTTCTCTATTTCAATCTCATTTAAAACATAGAGTATTTCCTATTCTACTTAAATTTCGTAGTATTTATTATCCGAAAACCTTTACTTTTCTCACTTATTTGAAGTTATTTGATAAATACAATTATTATTTCCGATTTTTTGCATGCGCTTGCTTCAATTAAGGCGGAGTGAGATCAACATATTATATTTAAGCCTGTAGGCCCTTTGTTCGTCAAATTAGTCTGTAAGCCTCCGCTGCATGTATAAACTAACGTGAATTGAAGTCTTTTATACTCGGAAATTTAAATTTTAAATCTGTCATGTCTCATTTGGGGTGGTTGAAGACGGATGGGAGAAGGTAAGATTTCCAAATTATTTTAAATATTAAACTCTCTTTTACATCCTATTACACACTCCTCTCTCTCTCTCTCTTTCTCTCTCTCTCCCTCACTCTCTCTCTCTCTCTCGCTCGCGCTCTCTTTCTCTCTATTTTCTCTGACTTTCTCTTTCTATAGTTTTCTCTCATCCATTTTCTCCACTTGATCCACAAAGACGCTACTGGATCTCGGCTAATCTCTAATCCTATGCGACAGCGGCTCATCTCACGTTTTGATCAATTACCTGAATCAACAACTGTTCTAATCCTCCTCCCAAATATACACACGTATATACACACACACTCACAAAAACACGCACCCATACACACACTCAAACTTCTACAGGTATGAAGTACATGAAATTGCAAACATTATACATTGCCCTACTTGGTAAGTCAATCTATATTCGCATAAACGCATATATTCGCATAAACGCGTGGGCTTAAATATACGGTATACATCATTAACGTTGAATTAATTTTAAGTCTCTTCGTCTTAGCCAATAAGTGAACAGCTTAGTTCATCCGAAGGCCAGCGAAAAGGCTGTACATTACTATAATTACATTACTAGTATTACATTGCTTGATTACATTACTATTATTACATTACTTTATTATATTATTACTGTACACGGAAACATAGTTTTAAAAGTAATAATAAAAAGCTACTTGCTAATCAGCTAGATGGTAAATTGATTTCACAACCCCTGGACCTGCCATTTAAAAATAGATAACATTAATTGTCGCTCCACATACAGAGCTATTTCTCAACCAACGATGCTAGCAATAACTGAGCTAATGATTCAACAGTGTTGAATGTGGTCTAAGCCGGTGGAATGTTGGCAAGTTGTTCAACATTGGATCAGTAGGTGCAGAGTCCAAATTCAATGCTCTCCCTTTCATTGACATCCTATCGAGTAAGAAACTGACGTTAAACTTGAATATTGTCTATAGAAGAGTTCTGTGAACTTACTCATGTTTCATATTGCATACTTTGCCATAATAAAAGATAACAATAACAACAACAATAACAATACAATAGTAATAATAGTAATAATAATAATAATACCAATAATAATAATGTAATAAAGAAAACAATAATAGTGGCATATGCAAACTAATTAGAGAGTAACCCGGCTATAAGTGAGAGTCCTCTTTTCTTTGGCACGGCTTTACATGACTTTGCAAAAATTTAATGCAGTGTGCTTCAACAATTCTTTTTAGCAGCTAGATGACCTCGGGTAGCCGGGCGGCGATTCAGTAAATATTGCTAGAATTCTTTTTTGTCAAACCTCGGGTTCTTTAAATAATAATAAAAGTAAATCTATATAATTGTTAGTGGTATCAGTGTGTTATAGACCAAGTCTAAATAGCAATTATTAGTTGTGGCTCGTAACATTGATTTCAGCATGAGATACATAATATAAATGGTACGTAACAAATGGTACATGGTATTTGGTACATAGTAAATCATAAATGACAAATGGTACGTAATAAACCTAAATATCATTTAGTCTATAACATGTGTATTATATTAATACATGTATTACAAGTATTGATAGGGCCTCTACGTCTGCACGTACGTATTAAACAATTCGCAAATTACTGAAGCATTAATTAAGGATCATGGAGTCCGCCATATAGAGACATTAACGTGGATAAGAATGAGGATAATCTATTTGTTTAACAGAAGAAACCTTTACACAATGAGATCTACAGAGGGGATTTGAGACTGAATGAGATGTGGCCAGTCTAATGTAATGACAAATCAACCAATTCCGTCAAAGGCACACAATTGTATCATGTAGATACCATAATAAATACAAATACTACATTAATCTCTCTTTCTCTAGTGTTCTGCCAAGCAGTAGGTCCAAGGTAAGTATTCATATTAAGTGTTTGTTTTCACGCTTTCACTTATATGGAGCACTCCTTAGATCAACAACTTAGACCTATCAGGAAAGACTATGCCATAACCGAAGCTCATGTATAGCCTATGTATACATGTACATGTATATAGCTTGGAATAAATATGGCTTATGAAGTGGTTTTCCATTGTCTTCCTCAGTTTTTTGCCTTTTCGCCTCTTACGACACGTGTAGCTAATAGGTGGTCTATTCTTCAGAGTCCCGAACATAGTACAAAAATATATTATTACGCAGTATTTTTTATCCATTTTATATAGGCCTACTCTCTAATATTTTACAAATTGCAACAAAATTGTCTAATCCGGACCCTACTTAAACTGGGATTCAAGGGAAAGACGATGATGATGTACTCTTCGTTGCTTGAAGTTGTCTCGTAACTGTTCCTTCAAGAAATACTACACTTGACTCAATCCTTAAGATTCTTAGGCCGACAACTTTTAATTAACAGAACTACGATTAATGCAGCGTTGCTTGGTATTGCTCCAACTTCCAAGTGTAAATTTTTGAATCACCTGAGACCAGTGGTTAAAGTAAGCGGGATCCCGTGGGATCTGCGATCCTGGGCCCACAGATTTTAAGCAATAGAGATCTCACAACAACTTTGTTAAATTTTCTAGCGGGATCTCTTAAAACACTTGTGGGCTCTCATAATACACTATCGATCCGGTTTCAGAAAAAATAAAATGACGCTTATCCTAGATATTCCCACAAAATAGCAAGATTTGTTTGTAAGAAATGTAGAGATTGCAGTTTTTGCAAAAAATTCCTTATTTTTAAGCTTTCTTAATGAATTTTTGTTTGCTTAATTGTATATTTAAAATTGATTATCTGATTAAATTTGGTGTATTCTCATTAATTATATATAATCCGGTAAAATATTAATGGCTCGCAGAGTCGCACATGACGTATGGGGCCCGGATGTTATTTTAAAGGGCCCGGAAGAAATTTTAGGGGCCCAGAAATTTTTTTAGGGGCCCGGATACTTTATAGGGATCCCGCTACCGAAAATGTATACTTTAACCACTGCCTGAGACACTTGAAGTGTACAGTGCACAACAGATAGGTTGGATATCTAAGGTGTCTACTAGGTGTGACATTATCCAAATCCTCTGTTGGATATCTAAGGTGTCTACTGGGTGTGACATTATCCAAATCCTCCGTTGGATATCTAAGGTGTCTACTGGGTGTGACATTATCCAAATCCTCTGTTGGATATCTAAGGTGTCTACTGGGTGTGACATTATCTAAATTCTCTGTTGGATATCTAAGGTTCCTGCCATATCTAAATTCTCTGTTGGATATCTAAGGTTCCTACCATAAATGAAAAAACGTTTTTTTACGTTTTTTATTTTTTATAAAATAAAAAACGTAAAAAACGTAAACCGTAAAAAGTAAACCGTAAACATGAACATCACTATATAAAAGGTAATTCATTACATTTTTGATTTTCCTAGTTAGGCATTTGTTATAATTTTTAAGACATTGTCTATTCTTAATTTCCTACGGATTTAAATTTTCTTGTATTGATAATTATGAACAACTGACAGTGTGGCTGTATGTGACCTGAAAGTATTTGTTTATATTTATATAGAGTCTATGGACATACTTTAGAAATTTATAACTTTAGATTCAAGTCTAGTTGTAATAAAATCGTTTAGTGTTATGGAATGAAGGCATGGTAATATACTATATGCAAGCCTACGTGTACGCTACTAACGTTTTTTTCAACGTTTTTTATTTTTTTGAAAAAAACGCGTTTTTTAACGGTTTTTATTTTTGGTAAGAACGTTTTTTTCATCTATGGTGCCTACTGAGTGTGACACTATCCAAATTCTCTCCTCACTTAATGGGTGCTATGAATCTTTTCATTAATTACTAATTTGCTTTAGACCATATTCGTTTGAAATACTGTTACTAAGAAATATATTTTGATATAATGCATTAAGAAATAGGACGAAGAGTTGGACAGGACACATTCTCAGGTGAGAAAGTCTACTAGAAGAGGCCATAGAAGGCGAATGGAAGGAAAAAGAGGCAGAGGCAGGCTGAGATTAGGATGTTAGACGATTTTAAGATCCACTCATATGTGGACATGAAGAGCAAAGCGGAAGACCGAGAAATGTGGAGGCGCTATATACCATGGACCCGCCAATAAGAAGTGCACTACGAGAGAGATAACGCCACTTGATGAGGTGATTCTCCTTTGCCTTCCTCCGGTTGATGCATAGTCGCCTTCTACGACCCGTGCAACGGCGTGCAGTTTGTTCGGTTTATTCTAGTGCACCGGACACGATATGGAGTATATTTGACATTAATAGCTTAGATTTAATTAAACATTTGACATTTTAATTGACCAATTTTAGGCCAACTCAAAATTAAATATCAAATCATGAAGATTAATTTAAACTAATTTAAACTGATTCCCTGTGTTGAGCTCGGGTTTGGTTGGACCACTTCAGAATAGGGCAACCGTAAACAATCTGCTGTGTGTACGTAAGAGGCCACTAAGGCAGAAGCTGAGGATGGCTAGAGGGGACCCACCTAACCATAAAATGTTTTCGCCCATGATTAAATGGCAATTAATATAACTGAGGAAGGCAACGGGAAACTACCTCAGAAGCCATACGTTTCCAAAGCAATAGGCTACATAAGGTATGGATAAGGCATAGACTTTGTGAGGGGATTAACTTGTTGATCTAAGGAGTGCTCTTATGTTGCAAGAAAGGAGACTTAAAGTATTAATATGTACATTGAGCCTGGCACTTGGCAGTGCACTGAAGAAGAAGATTTACTGATTATGTGTATCCAAAACGAGTAACAGGCTCGTCGAAACAATTACTGCTTTTATTCTTTTAACCAATGCGTAAGTCACAATATACAGAAAACTGTCATGCTAATACAAAACATGTAGCTAACTTGACGGCTCGACTGAATAGATTCGCTCATATGCAAACTTAGAACAGTACACACAACAAGAATTCATCAGGATAAATACACACACAGCAATGTTTTAATTTCAACCAAGAATAAATAGCTTCCGGAGTATTTCTGTATAACAAAAATTTGTTCTAAAGGTATTGTATACTCACTCTTTTTTTAATATAAAAACTCATTACTTCAAGAACGAATATCTTCCGAAAAATACCGAATACTAAATATTTTGTAAATATAAATTAACAACGATTTAAATCAATGAATTTCCAATATTGTCTAAAATTGTTTATTAAACCTTCTAAATTCTATTTATGACAGAGGAACATTGGTCGTTCACTGGTTTTTATGGAAGCAAAACGTTTCTAAGCCGGAAGCTGATTACGTCCAAGCTATGCTATACATGTAGTTTAAAACGTTAAAAAAATAACGTTTGGCTCAAAGCTAATTAAAGTTATGTGAACTAATCCCAAAACGACCAAGCTATAATGTTCTACAGGCAAGTTTAAAGTTTGTTTCCTACTGGTGTATCGTCGTATACAGTCCAGCAGGATTTTGAACCAGTGGCCTGTTGCCTATCAAGCATGCGGGTTAGCAACTCTGCCATCAGTCAGTACTTTAGAGTAAACAGATCAAAATTATATAATTAGAAATTCTTACACCTCGGCATCGAAAGATGAAATTTTACTCAATCAGGCGTATATCCAGAGGGGCGTATCTGCCCCCTTACGCCCGCTAAAAATGTAACTCTTAGTCTTTGACCATGAGAAGGCGTGGGCGTGAATAAAAAATGTGGACACTATCCAAAAAAATTCTGGCCTCCCATAAAACAATTCCTGGACCTGACAATGTATTCAATAAAAAGAATGTTAGTGAAACCATGAACTAATAGTTTCTAGCTCCAAGAATAACGCAGCAGTCAGGCGAGCAGCTTACTCGTATTTGTTTTATCATTCCTATAGCATTACGACGCAATAGTGCACTAAAAACTAGGCACACATGAGTTCTAAACAAACCACGGGAGGATTTGAATCTGTGGCCAGAGAAACAGAGGACGAATCACTATAAGTCAATCAATCTACACAAGTATACACACATATAAAATAATTCTATACAGAGAGTCGCGCATTGAAATAAAATAGTTAAGTTAAAGCATAATATAATAACATCCTTGCGTTAAACTATTGACAAATCAAATCACACATATCTACAGAAAACGAGTACTAAAATGAGCACATAAATACACTAACATACAGGCCTATAAGCGCACTGACACGGATATAGAGGCTTACCTGCTATCTGATTGATACATATTAGACCTATGGAGTTAGTCTGTTCTCAGTAGTTGAGGTTATATTATTATCAATTATAAAACCAGAGGGAGAGATGGGGCCATTTGTACACTTCAGGAAAACTTAACACAAATGTGCATGCAAGCATAAAATACAAGACACGAAGGTAGCATTGAAAGAAAGGCAGACAAAGGCAGACATGTAAACAGGCAGTATCAAAATCGACACACACTCACACACACTCGAATACGCCAGCAAACATAACTACAGAAAACCAGCGAGAAAAGACGCATGAACTCTACAGACAGACATATAAACATCCACGTAAACTCAAGAAGATTCCATACAGAGCAAATAAAGAACTTTAAAGCAAATGTTCAGACAGACAAACACACGGACAGCCAAACTGAAACATAGCATATTTAGAGGCAATTCTTCATTAATAAAATGAAAGTAGAAAATTATACAGAAGCCAGCTTAGCTTTCAGAAAAATTAATCATAAGAAATTGTAAGAAATAGATACATGTAGCTTCTCAGTTTAGCCAAAAAATAGCTAGTTTAAAGAACAGACCTACAACCTTCGCAAATACAATGTTTGTTATAAATTTTACAACCTTGGTTTAAATTCCAAGTTCAAACAGTAGCCGTTACAGTTTTTTATTAAACTTTATTAAAATTCAATTTCATATAAAAATTGAATTTATTTTTGTTAACTTTTATTAATATTAAAAGTTCCAAATACAAATGTAATTCTTATTATTGAATTTGATTAATATTAAAAGTACCATATTAAAATTCAATTTCCATTTATTAAACTTTATTAATAATAAAATTCCATATTAACATTAAATTTCCTTTTATTAAACTTTTTAATATTAAACTTCAATATTAACATTAAATTTCCTTTTATTAAACTTTTTAATATTAAACTTCAATATTAACATTAAATTTCCATTTATCAAACTTTATTAATTAACTTCGATACTAACATGCAACAAAAGCAATTATTGCTTTAACAGTAATAATATCAAACATCTCAGTAACAAAGAGTAAATAATCTCATTAATCTTAAGTTTATTACCGTAATGTCTTTTATACTAATGTCTTTTATGCTAATGTCTTTTATACTAATAATCGCATAATTTACTAAAACCCAATCAGCCAAAAATAACTGAATATTTCCAAATAGGGAATACATAAAAATAATAATAATAAAGATTTAACATCTGTTTCCTCATTCAGGGATGATGTCAGGGCCATCAAGATTAATTCACAAACTTGGCGATTAATTTTATTCAAATTGTAATAATAAAATTAACAAACATTACCATTCCAACCACTGACCATCGGAGGGAAAACTTTCAGAAACTTCACTCCAGTCAACTTTGCGTATTGCACAAGTACAACAACAGAATTACAGTGCTAATTTCGTCCATGACAACAGTGAGCACAACAAATCTCTCACACAATTACATATTATCTCCGCTTGTTAGAGATCTTACATATAATTAAACAAGAAAGTAGATAGATGAATCCACTTCGAAATCACAACAACGCAATCACATTCTGTAATCATACTCGTAGTCATATTGCCTAAATCCAATCTACTTTTAGTTTTCATACATATACAGTTGAAAAGTCTTATTTAAATATTTGCAAATGATTTATATCAGGCAATACTAAAAACCAATTAGTCTTCGAAGACTTATCTCACATCATTCCACATTCTTCTCTAACTATTGTTATTAATCTATTATAATTCAAAATCACTTCCTAATGTGAATCTCAAATGATTTGTAAAATGGATAAATGCAATTGTAAATATTTTAGTGACCCTATCAATGTCTAAATAGCTGATGGGCGTCAGGTAACGCAATGAAATTCTAAATGGCTTTTCTTGAGGACGTGGGATCAATTACCGGTCGAATTGATCAGAAAATTAAATCTCGGATATTCGCGGGACTGGTAAGAAGGAGTATTGACTATTAAATGCCTAACTGAATTTAACATGAGGTTTTGAAAGTGATGAATATCGTCACGGAAATCGTTCACTATAATTTAAGTCTATCCATTATTTCATAAAACTAAGACATTCGTTAACGTCTTTTGGTAGCCAAATCTCACAATACGCTACGATTTGTAGTCCGATTTCTCATCCAAAGACGAAGTCAGGGACGTCTAGACAGGCCTTTGAGTCCTGACGAAGTCCTAACATAACTTACTGAATCAGAATTATTATACAGTTAAAAATGATGTCAGAATTGTGTAATGAAAGAACACATAGGAGGAAGCAATAATTAAATTACATGTAAAATAATATCACTGAGGCAATTACAGCAAATACAGTAAACTCTTTCTGTGCTAACGAATACCGGCCTAGGACATGGGTTAACTAAAAATCGATCTACAACCCTTGGTACAGATAGACAACACTTAATTCATTTCACCAACTGACCATGACTAATACACAGCAGCACAGTAATAATATAAGGTAGCGTGACGAGCCTCAAAACATTCATCAGCATCTTCCCTTAAAGCGAGCCTCAAAACATTACAATAGAATAAATATTAGCCACAGATATACAGGCAATTCTTGAATTTATACCCGTGTTAAATTCGGGACAATCGAAATTATGACTTTAAAAAACTGCACGTATCCGTAGCAAGCGACTAAGACAAATATGAGTGAAAGGTAAAGCGTCTCGTGATTTATCTTCACTAAGATAAACTGATAGCTCAAGTATCACATTTTCACAAATTTTGTTGCTTCAGTTACAGTCGTTGGCTAGGCTAGATATGATTCAGTCTTCATAAAGAGTTTTTGAAAATTAGTAAAGAATGTGCACAATTATGGGCTCTGATTGACTGATGAAATGACAAAACATGCATATAAATTTACTACAGAATGCCATTGCTACATAAAACATCGATATTTCTACAGATCACAACAAAAACACACACATACACAAGTATAGGCTAATATCTCTAAATATATTAGCTAGAGGAAAGTAATAAGAATGGAATTTGAATAATATACACTAAAATAATCATATCTAAATATGACTCGTTTATTGCGAAACTGATACGGGATAAAGGCAGAGATTTCGTGGCAGGTGTGGCGAGTGAGATACCCCCATTGATCACACTCCTACTGTACACATAATAATCAACTTCCAACAATTTCAGACATTCTCGAGCTTTGAATATTTCTACAGAAATTGTTAAACCGAAATTTTAACTACATTTACCATTTGTAGTATTGTCGTTCGATCCCTTCTTGTACTCGACTGAACAGTGGATCAAACTTATCTACCCTTATAGGACTTCATGAAACATCAAATGAGCAAATATGTTGAAGTCCTACTTCATAGGCAGCAACTGACAAAGGCTTGAATGATGTAACTTAAACAGTTGAATATTGTCAAAATGACTTAGATAAAAAGTTAATGATAAACAAAACAGTCTCATAACTGGCAATGACGATGTTTCTTTGAATGCAAGAATCCTCACATTTTATAGTATAGAGGGTTCCTATTATAGATAGAAACCATATTTCATCCATAGGAAGACAAAAGCAGGTTTTCTATAGACAGTTGCTAGGCCACGAATACAAGACGATAAGCTGAAAATTTAGAGTTCATTTTCTTGCCAAAATTATCAGATAGCAACGTCTTCTTATGATATTTCATAAGTTAACATCAAGAGAAAGATTTCTTTCTCACATTTGTTATGGTACACAATATCTAATAACAGCAGTAATGCAACACAACGGCTATACCCAAATGTCTTTTATGCTTTTAAAGTCTAGATCGTTTCTGCTTGAAAAATTAATCATAATTCAATTATATTTCCCTTTAATAATATAATCATTATCTTCCTTGAATCCTAGTTTAACTATGGGTGGAAAAGTTTCTGTTATATTTATTTCTTAGTGTGTTTGCTAGAAGCATTGATTTTTAAAACAAAGAGAGCAGAAATATGACGGGTATACAAAGATTAGAAAAAGAGTCATGAATACTGCGTCACGCGGAATACGGTGTAAACATCTATACTTATACAAAAATTAACTCAAAAGATAAGCTTCGTAAAAATCTTGCCTAAAATAAATAAATAAAACTCCACCAACCTGCCCACAAATTAGACAAGTGTCTAGACATAGATCTGACTTACTAGATGTGATAATTGTAGATACATTAAAAACTGGCGCATAAAAATAAGTTAGAGCAAGTAAAGAATCTGTACTAAAATACTACTGTAATGTAAATTCTACAGACCTAATACCGTTTATTTAACAAAACATTAGGAGACATGGCACTAAAATATTTCATACAAATAAAAGATTAAAATTTTGCACATACAATAAAATATTAACTCAGAGATTGAGGAACCATTGGTTCAGAGTAATTTAAACTGGCTCATTTATACTGAAAACACATAAAGTCCAACATATAAAGTCCTCATTTAAACAATTTGTTTAACTGATACCATATATAATTTGTTTTGACACAAGTTTCAAAATAGTATACGAGTTAATGCTTTAGCAGAGAACACAGAGACCAGAAAAATGGCGAAATTTGACTTTATAACAGAGACTATTAGACCCAAGCTTATAAGACCAGAACAACGGCATTAATGGATATATCATTAAATACAGTTAATCAATTATTACCTGTTACACAATTACGTCTTCGTATATTTTAATTTTACCCGACGAGACAGATATATAGATTACCTTATGAGATAAAATAAACTTTATAAAAGCAGTTTGAGTAAATTCTTGCAGTAAATTATTAATCCTAACCCTATTTAGTAAACTTACATTTGCTTATTGCCTTAATTACACAATTACGACTTAGTAAGAAACTTGATATGAGAGAGATAAATGTTTAAATTAAAATAAATGACACATAAAAATATGCAAAATACTTGTAAAATTGACAAGAAAATCTTAAAGTATATTGGCATAAATTTCACTAAAGCGATCAAATCATAGTAATGAACAGGGATACACGGTATCCTAAAACTGACAATGTTTCTCTCATAGCATACAGAGTTAGTAAAATGTCTGACATGGTTTAATAAAAGCAGGTTCATGAAGAAGTACATTTCTAGCATATGAATCTTTTTAAAATCAAATATACACAAGCTCCAAAGCAACATGTAAGCTCATTAAAATTACAATGCACTACTGAACAATACTGAACACATTATGTCATATTATGTGCACGGAGGAATCTGCACAAGTTACACAAGGTACAATACTCGGCACAAATTATAAATCTATAGCATTTCTCTACGAGTCAAATAGGATGCATCTGAGTTTGACTGTAAAATAATATTATGCGACTTATCATATTCATAACAGAGAAGAGCATATTACATATTGACATTCTATCAATAGACTCATAATCACTACATATTTTACAGCGCTGTTATAAATTCACTGATTCACTGCGCTGTTATAAATTCATGCACAAGGTTACAATGGTGTGCACTAAAAATGCACTAACATAGACAAACAGAAGAAGCAACTCGTAATTGGAACACGATGCACACAGATTAAAGATAGTCTAGAGATTCAGCAGCTTTCAGTACTTTTCGCAATGATAGAGACGATCATTTATTGCAGAAAAACAGTTTTTTTGTACTTGTAGCATTAGAAACGTAGCAGCTGGTAGAAGTCGCAGTAGCTGCAGCAATAGAAAGTAGCCGTTGTTGAAGTAGCACATTAGCACTAACAGTATTAATACGCAAAATAGAAATTGCACGATATAAACAGAATGACGATGGCTGCCAGACTGGTTCACTGCCACAACAGATGACTCAGCAGAATATTAACCAGACTGGTTCACTGCCACAACAGATGAGTCAGCAGAATATTAACCAGACTGGTTCACTGCCACAATAGATGACTTAGCAGAATGTTAACCAGACTGGTTCACTGCCAGTCTGCCACAACAGTTGACTCAGCAGAATGTTAGAATTATCAGGTGGAAGTGAAGCAGAGCTATTTTCTATTATACTGACTCCGGAATGCTAGACACATACAAATATTACAATTAATGCAAATTATATAAAAAAGTAAATAATAAAAATATTGTAAAGTTAAATTATTCCATACAATCACTGATCTCATTACACTAATCACTGACAATATTATACTAATCACTGATCACATTATACTAATCACTGATCACATTATACTAATCACTGATCACATGATACTAATCACTGATCACATTATAATAGCTAGTCACTGATCTTATTATACCAATCACTGATCATATTATACTAATCACTTATCATATTACACTAATCACTGATCACATTACACCAATCACTGATCAGATTACACTAATCACTTATCATATTATATTAATCAGTGATCTTATTATACTAATCACTGATCACATTATATACTAATCATCAATCATATTATACTAATAAATTAATTACATATTAAATTAATGAATTCTACATCGATAAATACTTAACACTAATACTGTATTAATAAACCTTCTATTATCTCCTGCTTTGCCTTGTTGATCTCTTTCTTGACCTCGGCCAGTATTTCTAACTTAAGTGCAGCTAGGTCAGCCTGCGTCATGCTCACACTTTCTGAAGCCCCGCCCTCTAATCCTGCCCCCATGATTCCCTCCTGCCCTGTCAGTGACTGAATCCTAATAACAATCAATCAGTCAATCAATCAATCAGTCAATCAATCAATCAGTCAATCAGTCAATCAATCAATCAATCAATCAGTCAATCAATCACTCAATCACTCAATCAATCAGTAGGTAGGACAATCGGATAATTAATTAAAATAAAATTGGGGATTGACTGATGATATGGTAAGGGAAAGAGCAGAGCAGAGAAGGTCCATTCGTATTCCGACCCTAGTTAAACTGAGATTAAAGGGAAGAAGATGATGATGGTGATTATAATAGACGACAGCACGACTGCCGCACTAAAGCCATGTGAACGTACCGTCTAGTAAGCCTCGGTGACTCGTAGCCGTTGCTTTTACTGCCACCATTTGTCGTCACTGCAGCTTGAGTCTTCTTATCTCCAGAACTACCTTCAGCCCCATCATTCTACATTAAATATCAATCAATTAATCCATTAATCAGTCAGTAAATCAATGAAATGAAACAGAAAGAAAGACTTTCTCTCCCTCTCTTACTCTTTGTCTTTCCTACTTTTTTTCTCTCTCTCACTCATTTTCTCCCTCTACTACTTACACACACACTCTCTCTCTCTCTCTCTCTCTCTCTCTCTCTCTCTCTATACTTCTTAGTGCATTGCCTAATGGCAGGTTCATGGTATATAACTGGTATAAGTTTTGGCATTATTTTAAAAAGTTATAGTCCTAATCTAAGAGTAATGGTATTTGCATAGAAGTATCCTTTGATATTTCTAGCCATACAGGTTTACTTTCTTTATTTTCTTTACGTTGATTTATGTTTGTCTTGATTTGTTTTGCGTGTTTTCATATTGCCATGAATGTGGTGAATAAAGATTATATATATCTCCTCCACATATTTTTATTTTCAGATTTCGTTATCGTGCTTTCCTTTTAATTTGTGTATACAAATTTACTGTGGAATCATCTAGCATACTTTCTCTCGTTCTACCTCTATCCAATTTTCCTTACGTTCTTCCTTATATTACATGTTTTATCAACCAGTCCCTCTGGTATGATATCGCTTATCCAGCTCTTATTTCTCATTCTTAGCAGTTAATACTTTTGTTAACTATCTGTATGGACTCACAAAAACTTCATTTGTAAAATCTCCAATCTGAAATCTATGAAATGATTTTGACTTAATATGATTAATTAAAACCTAAGGCTTTTGTCTTAAAAAACTATAGTAAAGGATGGTCAACTATCGTAATATTTCAAATGTCATGCTACCTACACAAATCTCATCCTATATGGGGTCGACTGAAGCTGTTAGAGTTACAAGACCTGCATGTGTTGCAATAATAGCATTGCCCTTGTTAAACATGTATTTTTCATTGAGGAAAACCAACCATCTCCTAGTTTAGATGTTTCATTTAAAACGACGTGCACAACAAGTTCAATGCTTTATGGTATCGCTATTTTGCTTTCTAAGGTAATATTTCTGCAAGGTAATTAGGTAATTCTATTCTGCAGACCATGCAGTATTGTATATTGTATCATTGCAAAGCATGGCAATGGTACTGCATATTGTTTGTTGTTTGCTACTTGTGGTTTGATCAGGGCTGCCATTGTTAAAGTGAAGTGACTTAAGACAAGATTAGCATTAAATTGCTTTCATAATGATTTAGATAGACCCTGCTGTCAAAGTGAATTCTTTTAACATATCGTCATAGGCATCCTATTGCACATGAATTATTTTTTGTCTAAAAAATTGGTTCACCATTTTGGCAATTATATCCAAACTCATCAATTTAGACCCAAATGTATTTGTCACATCAAGTCAACTGTTTTTGTTGAGCCTTGAAATGGATAAACTTTAACCTCTATGCTTTTTAGACAATGAGCTCACTTACATGTTGATGATAATGATCATTTGATGATGATGACGAAGACTATGATGATGATGATGATGAGAGAGAGAGAGAGAGAGAGAGAGAGAGAAAGAGAGAAAGAGGCAGAGAGAGAGAGAGAGAGGGAGAGAGAGCGAGTAAGAGAGAAAGAGAGCGGGAGAGAGAGAGGTAGAGAGAGAGAGGAGAGAGAAAGAATAAGGAGAGAGGGAGAGAGAGAGAGAGAAAGAGTAAGAGAGATAGAGAAAGAAAGAGTAAGAGAGAAAGAGTAAGAGAGAGGGAGACAGAGAGATAGTGGCACACTATGAGCACAAGCACACACCTGAACGGCACCACCGCTCTCAGCCTTGGCTCTCCTCTCCTTCAACCTCAGAGCCATCTCAGACATCATGTCCTCAGCACCCTTGATCATAGCCTTGCCACCCCTACCCAGAGTCCCTACCCCTGCAGCATAGTTACTCCCTCCACCCCCTGAACTCTCCCCGTCATCAGGCTTCACAATCAATCAATCAATCAATCAATCTATCAGTCAATCAATCGATCAATCAATCGATCGATCGATCGATCAATCATTCAATCTATCAATCAATCTATCTATCTATCTAGCAATACATCAATTCATTAAATTAATTCAATCAATCAATCAATCTATCAATCAATCAATCCACCTAGCAATACATCAATTCAATCAATTATTCCATCAATTCAATAAATCGATCTTTAGTTCACGCAATCAATCAGTCTTAATAATTCAATACTTCAAATATGAAACAATCATTGATTCTATGTATTAAGGTATCTTAATGTAAAATAAAGTAATATTGACAACAAGTAAATTGTTACTGTCGTCTGATTGATTAAAGACAACCAGTCAAGCAAACCTTAGGAACACTACGCAGCTGAATTGATTGATTGATTGATTAAGGGCAAGCAAACCTTAGGAACACTACGCAGCTGAATTGATTGATTGATTGATTAAGGACAAGCAAACCTTAGGAACACTACGCAGCTGAATTGATTGATTGATTGATTAAGGACAAGCAAACCTAAGGAACACTACGCAGCTGAATTGATTGATTGATTGATTAAGGACAAGCAAACCTTAGGAACACTACGCAGCTGAATTGATTGATTGATTGATTAAGGACAAGCAAACCTTAGGAACACTACGCAGCTGAATTGATTGATTGATTGATTAAGGACAAGCAAACCTTAGGAACACTACGCAGCTGGATTGATTGATTGATTAAGGACAAGCAAACCTTAGGAACACTACGCAGCTGAATTGATTGATTGGATTGACAAGCAAACCTTAGGAACACTACGCAAGCTGACAAGCAAACCTAGGAACACTACGCAGCTGAATTGATTGATTGATTGATTAAGGGCAAGCAAACCTTAGGAACACTACGCAGCTGAATTGATTGATTGATTGATTAAGGACAAGCAAACCTTAGGAACACTACGCAGCTGAATTGATTGATTGATTGATTAAGGACAAGCAAACCTTAGGAACACTACGAAGCTGAGCTGATTTCAGAGCGGCCGCCAGACCTCCGCCATTGTTTGACTGTAGAGGTGGGGAAGCACTGACCGGGGGTCGACCTAACCCAGGTAGGGGCGGGGCAGGGGGAGCGGGAGGGGCCCCCGTTGCTGAGGGAAGGGGTGGTGGGGGAGGGGGTGGGGGTGGGGGGGCTGGAGCAGCAGCAGGGGGTGGCTGAGAGGGGATAGCGGGGGTTGCTCCTCCACTAGACATTGCAGGCAGCGTAGCGTAATTTTTATTTGGTGGGGGTAAGCCTGGGGGCTGAGGAATTTGGGCACCACCCGTACCTCCGCCCCTCGGTAAACTAGCCACTTCATAGGCCGGGTAGCCAGTCATTGACGGTTCACCTGCGCCACCTAACGAATAGAGGAAACATTCAAATTAAAAATATTTATTGAACAAATAATATTAAGTAACTAATTTCCTAAAGTAACTTATTTATTAAGTAGGATAAGTTTGCTTTAGTCAATTTTTATGTTATCTTACAATTTTCAATTTTATATTTTTGATTTTGTGTTGCATTTCTTCTTGTATCTATTTCATTGCTATGTTATCAGTCATATTGTCTGCGGTTTGTCAGATTAATTATGGAAATAAAAGAAATAGATTATTATTAAGATATTAATCAATAATGATTAAACACAGTTAAACAGTCAATATCACGTTAATACTTGAACAGTCACTACCTTTTCACAGAGGATAAATTACTGTGAAGAAAACAAAATCTAAATTTTGTTAATACGACACAAGAACGTTTGTTACTCATCAAACCAGTAACATAACATAACATAACATAACATAACATAACAGTCAGGAAGCAATTATATGCTTGTTTGAAGACTCATCAGACTCATAACTAATACCAATTAATATTGATAACACCTCATAGTTCAATATAAAATGTCTAATTTCACCTATCTGTACATCGTAAAATACTTAATTAGTCCCACTTTAAAATTCAAATCATACCAACTTCATTGTCAACATATCAAATTTATACATATGTATCACACTGAACATGCAATTAGCATCTAATTTACATGTTCCTATGTTTATCATATTTGTTTTTAAAAGCATTCACTGATGCTGCTGCTACAACTTCGCTTGGCAAACTATTCCAAGCATTTATAACTCTCTAACTAAACGAATATTTCCTTAAATCAAATCTAGTCTACTTCTAAATTTACTAAGTTTATAAATATGTCCCCTAGTGTTTCTGTTGTTTGATAAATTAAACCAAACACTATGGTTAACTTTGCTGAAGCCTTTGAGTATTTTAAAAACTTCTATTAAATCTCCTCTAGTTCTTCTCTCACTTAAAGAGGTTAATCCTACGAAATTTAATCTATGCTCATAACTAAGTTTTTGACAGTCAAATAACAGCCTTGTTGCTCTTTCTTGTACCCTTTCTAATTTATCGATATCTTTCTTAAGATATGGGCACCAAGCCTGAACGCAGTATTCAAGTTTGGGCCGTACAAAAGCCTTATATAGCCTTACCACAATATCTTTATTTCTACGTGCAATTGTTCTTTTAATCATTCTTAATACACAATTAGCACTATTTACAACTTTATTACAATTTTCACTAAATTTAAAAGAGCTATCCACAAAGACTCCTAAATCTCTCTCACTGTTTGTGGATTTTAATTTTATATTGTTCAAAGTATACTCAGTTCCTAAATTATTTTTCCCTATATGCATAACTCTACATTTCTCAGCATTGAACTCCATTAGCCAATCACTAGACCAGTTCCGTAATATTTTTATATCATACTTCAAAATCTCAGCATCTTCAATGTTGTTTACTATCTTGGTCACTTTAGAATCATCTGCAAATTTACTAAATTTTGATACAATATCTATGTCAATGTCATTGATGTAAACTAAAAATAACAGAGGTCCTAAAACAGAGCCCTGTGGCACACCACTCTTCACTGCTGCCCATTCCGAGAACTCGTCCTCGACACACACCCTTTGTTTTCTATTGCTTAACCAATTACCTATCCACTTTAAAAGTTTGCCGTTATTCCATGTGCTTCCAACTTACAAGTAATCTTTTATGTGGAACTTTATCAAACGCTTTAGCAAAGTCTAGATATAAGATATCAATGCTATTTTTATTATCTACTTCCTTTGTAATATATTCTAAAAAATCTAGCAAATTAGTTAAACAAGAGCGCCCACTAATAGTTTAGAAAAAGCGCATACAATACCTTCAGACTTACAAAATTATTCCATTCATTTGGGATTAGGCACAGCTGAGAGAACTCAACTATTAAGTTTATTTATTTTGTTGAATAGGAGTCCTATCTGCTTTGGCAAATTTCTGGACTAAAGACAGCAGTTTAATTTTATTGTAAAGGTAAATCAAAGATTCTTGTAATGCTTTTGGCCAGTGTGCTTATTCTAAACTTTTGAGTCATCCATGTCTCCGTTATAGTTTAAAACATTTTTTACTGCCCACCAATATCAGATATTTGCTTTATCAAGGATGCAAGTGTCAATTTCCTCAAAAGACCTAACAAAAAATCTCAAAAACAGTGTGAATAACTGGCGGACCTATATTATAATCTCATACATACCTGGTGGACCTATGCTACCGCGGGAAGCTGTTCGTCTATGAGAATGATAGGCATCTCCATAGCCACTGGCAGCATGTCTGCAACACAAAATACAGGCTACACAGTACGATAATTCACTGAATAAATATTCCGTATATTTAAAATTGAAGATATTGATTTAAATAGTTTCACGATGCACTCGGGATATCTGCATATAAACAAAAGAACACAAGATTTGTCTAAGATGACTAATGTAGATATTGAAAGAATGCAATGAAAATCACCCCAATGTAGATACTGAATAATGCAATGAAAATTACCCCAGAAATAGTCTTTTTTCTTCAACCCTGGCATCATTTTAGATGTGGAAATCGGGAGATCTGAGCTAGCTATTGTTTTAAATAGACAATTTTTCCTAGCCATATATCTATTCTTCTTCTTCCGTCTAATCCCAGTTTAACTAGGGATACGAATATACCTTCTCCACTCCTCTTTCTCCCAAACCATACTAAAGTCTCTGCCATTCGTTTTAGAAATTTTGTAGCAATTTCTGGAGCCTAGGAGCTCACCAACCGAATGCCCTCTCTGATGTTGATTTGGACCTTATAGCCATATATCTATTAAAAACAGCAACTATAACGCTGTACAATTCGCCTAACATAAGTCACATAGGTGACAATAAATTTAATACAAACCGTTGCTCCTGTTCAAACATGGCGGCCTCCATGCCGGCCATATTATTGTTAAGTTGTTGTTGTTGCTGAGGTGTTGTAGGCTGGTGATAGTGAGAGGTGGGAGGGGCATAGCCTCCGTGGTTGGAGGCGTTGGTGGCAGCTGCAGTAGCTGACGAGCCGTACATCTGCTGGTACTGTTGTGGCACTTGCTGAGGTGGCAACGTTCCTGTGAATGGCGCCTGCTGTTGTTGTTGCTGTTGCATGCCGGAGTTAAGTCTCATTGTCCCTAGAAAACGTAATATAGTTTTTATACAAAGTAATACAACAATTTTTATATTTTAAATTTAATTATATTTATTTATTAATTTAGCCAAATATTATTAAATGGTTCTGGCTGTGATGCTTATACATCAATGTACTGATACAGTATCATACGTCTAAAACAGTCAAAAGAAAGTATGAATAACTATGAATAACTATGAATAACTATATTCGTTACTGACAATCACATCTGACACAACCTAGAAATCTTAAACAGTTTTAAAACACATAATGTACATCCACGAAAAGTATACAGGTCATTAATAACAATCATAATTTACTAGCAATCTTTGTCAAGCATCCATGATGAAGTTATGGATGTTCATGAAGTTATGACTTTATCCATAGTTGAAGCTCATAGTTTGTACATTTTTAAGAGGGAGCATAAAATATTGGCTGTATCTTTAAGTTTACGACGACTATTAGTTCCCTTCATTGACGGCATAAACAAAACGTGATTAGTTATAAAGTAGAGAATGAAACAATCTCATATCTGCTATTTCAGCCATTTCGCAAAAGAGAACATCATCATAAAAATTGCACTTTTTTGCTTTCCTTAAAAACGCCTCATTTTATCCGATGCTCTCAAAAACCCCACCAGAACTGAGTGGGATTAAAGGGAAGATGATGATAACAATGATGATGTTGATGATGATGATGATGTTGATGACAATGAAGATGATGATGATGATGTTGATGACAATGAAGATGATGATGATGATGACGACGACGATGATGATGATTATAATGATGATGATGATGCTGACGATGATGACGACGATGATGATGGGACTAGAGGTATCGTACCGCCAGTACTGACAGGTCCGTTGAGCTGAGAGGCGAGCAGGTCGAGAGCCATGTACATGGCGTGAGAGAATTGCTCAGCGTCCTCTCTGCTGCTGAAGTTCAGTCCGTACACCTGCCTGTTGTCCCGCCACTGATGAAACGTGGGTGTGGCCTGGTTGTACTTGAGACCCTTCAGTATGGCGCAGTTTATCACAACCTAACGACAATCAATCCATTAACAAAGTAAAGTTAATGTTAACGTCAGTTTCCTCACACGAAAGAGACATCAGTGACGGGCGAGCCCAGGATTTGAACCCCGCACATACTGATCCGGGGTCGAGTATCTTACCGACATCGCCACTGGCTCAATCTTATCGACAATCAATCGATTAACAATGCGTAGTAGAGTAGACTTAACCAGCCTAGAACAGTTAATAACAACCTAACCACTGTACAAGTATTCAAAGAGCACCTGAGTAATCTCTCAATGAATAACCTCTCGTGAGTTCGATTCCCAGCCGCGGTGATCTGAGAGAAAAATCTCGGACATTCGCTGGACTGGTTATACGGAAACTGGACTAAATTGCCTAACGGTTTAAACATGTGGTATTAAGAGTGATCGATATCAACATAGTTGCTCATTTCATTATACTGCGTACTTACTTAATTTTATACTTTTGGGACCTCAGTAACGTTTATCACAACACGCAATAACCAATCAATAACTGTTAGAGACCTATCAGTACGGTGCTGTAAATCACAACTTAACAACAATCAATCGATCGATCAGGTAGGAAAAGAGAGCAGAGAAAATTGAAAATACTTTAGATTTTTCTGTTTGAAAATAAGAAAAATAAAAAACAGAAAAATATACAAATGTACACAACAGATATAAAAGATAGGTGGATTTAGTAGAAAACTGGAGAATGATGCGATAAACTACAATCGATAGACACAAATCTAATATCACGTCGCCAGCGAAGTTTGCAAATATAACTAGAAGTCGTTCAATGCAACGAACCGGCACAGAATGTTTTATTAAATGATGGTCGTGATCTACGATATTCTCTAAATTCTCATGAAATTAATCCTTAGTGTGTATATTACACATTACACTACGCTAACGCAATCCTGATACTAAGAAGTCTCTTCCTCATAGCACCTTATATAATTATAACCTCTTACAAGTCCTTGACATCATCCTTGTATGAGGAAACGGACGTTAAACCTTTAATAGTATTATTATACAGAGGTCATGGGCGACATGCCAAAAAGAACCTCCATTAATCTCATTCTACGATGAGAAAACCATATTCAATGAATTCTCAAATATTCACAAGAATACCAAGAACTCGTTTATATTATATATATATATATATATATATATATATATATATATATAGATATATATATATATTATATATATATATTATATATATATATATACACACACACATGTATATATATTAGAAAATCCGTTAATCCAAATTCTCTAGAAATATAACACCATAACCTACAGATGGCAGATGGAATAAATAATTAAAGTAAAAATTATGTTTCACGAATACCGAGTGTAACTCGCTAGCTTAGCGAGTTATAGATTTGACCGCTAGTTGACTGAAACCTACAGAAAAATAATTTTCATAACTTTCTAGGATAAGGCTGACTTCAATTTGTAAACAATTTGTCCCAATATTCAGTATACCTTTCTGGTTTAGGTTATTTGACCTTTTATTGTCTTAATGCTCTCTCTCTCTCTCTCTTAGTGCACTGCCTACTGGCAGGTCCATGGTACATAACGCCTCCACTCTTCTCTGTCTTCCGCCTTCCTCTTCATTTCCACATATGAGTGGGTCTTTAAATCATCTAACATACCTAATCTCGGCCTGCCCCTGCCTCGTTTTCCTTCCATTCTACCTTCTATGACCTCTTTTAATAGACCTTCCCCCTTAGAATGTGTCCTATCCATCTCTTCTTCCTATTTCTTAATACATTTATCAACTGTCTATCTGTGCCAACTCTCTCCAGGACTTCCTCATTTGTAACCTTTTGAGTCCATCTAATCCTCTCCATTCTTCTCCAAATCCACATTTCCAATGCCTCCAGTTTCCTAATATCTTCCTTAAGGTCCATGTTTCACATCCATACAATAGCGTGGTCCAAACCAAAGTTTTCACTATCTTTATCTTTGCGTCTTTCTTTAGACTTTTTGTTAATAGTTCTTTTCTACTACCAAAGGCTGCTTTTGCTTGAGAAATCTTACTGCGTATTTCTGTCTCACATTTCCCATCATCGGTTATAGTATGACCCAAATGTTTGAAACTCCTTACCTGTTCCAATTTCGTACCATTTATTGTGATATTAACTGCACCTTTATTATTGGACACTCTCATAACCTTGGTCTCTTTTATATTAATCTTCATGCCATATCTTAGGATCTTAACGCTGTATGTGCATTATGCAGCAGACTCTTCATCTATATAACCATGAACACGAATCTTTAATTTATTTTAAGTAAAATATTAATACTGAAGTAAGAACACACATCTACTACAGTTCATACCTCATGATCTTGCAATTTTCTGCCCACAACTCTGAATGTATTATTGACTGTGTGCTGATAGATGTGTATCTTAGATAAGCCAGGTGACGTTCCGCTGGGCACCCACTTCTTGTTGCCCTCGTCGTAAATCATGACAGAGGCTCTGGCAACCACTATTGACTGCTCCCTAAAACATAGGACACACTCAGCATTAGTATAAGAATTAAAGCTCTCTAGAACATAAGATACACTGAGCGTTAGTATAAGAATTAAAGCTCCCTAGAACATACGACACCCTGAGCGACACCCTGAGCGTTAGTATTAGAATTAAAGCTCTCTAGAACACACGACACCCTGAGAGTTAGTATTAGAATTAAAACTTTCTAGAACATAGGACACACTGAGCGTTAGTATAAAAATTAAAACTCTCTAGAACACACGACACCCTGAGAGTTAGTATTAGAATTAAAACTATCTAGAACATAGGACACACTGAGCGTTAGTATTAGAATTAAAACTCTCTAGAACATACGACACACTGAGCGTTAGTATAAAAATTAAAACTCTCTAGAACATAGGACACACTGAGAGTTAGTATTAGAATTAAAACTCTCTAGAACATAGGACACACTGAGCGTTAGTATAAGAATTAAAGCTCCCTAGAACATACGACACCCTGAGCGACACCCTGAGCGTTAGTATTAGAATTAAAGCTCTCTAGAACATACAACACACTGAGCGTTAGTATAAGAATTAAAACTCTTTGGAACATACGGCACACTGAGCGTTAGTATAAGAATTAAAACTCTCTAGAACGTAAGATACACTGAGCGTTAGTATAAGAATTAAAGCTCCCTAGAACACACGACACCCTGAGCGACACCCTGAGCGTTAGTATAAGAATTAAAGATTCATAGAACACACGACACACTGAGCGTTAATATAAGAATTAAAGCTCTCTAGAACTACAACACACGCAGAGGATATTTGAGAATAGACTATACGAAAACTGTAAAGTAAAGCAAAGCTGGTAAAGCTAAGGTTAACGTCAGTTTCCTCACTCGAAAGCGATGTCAGTGACGGGAGAGCCCAGGATTTGAACCCAGCACATAGCCTATTTGCTATGTGCTGGGCTCCTGCTATGCGCCGTAAGTACTTCGTAGTCCTCGTCTGAAGATGGATATTGAGACGAAAAAAGGCGACAACGACTCAGAAGTCGCCTTATTCCAGGACAAGTGAAACACAACGAAAAAAGAGATAACAAAGAGAAAAAAAAGAGATCTCTGGCTCTCTCTCTCTCTCTCTCTCCCTCTCTCTCTCTCTCTTTATCTCACTCACTCTCTAGTACCATGCTATACTGGAAGGATAAAGGTACACATTCGCGCTTAGAGCACATCAGTACATTAGCTATGCAGCCCCCTCGATCAACAAATCTACCACTTTTCAATTGCAGTGACATTGCAACGACTACATGTATAAGCAACCTTGACATTGGAAACACCTGGCTTCTAATATCCATTGGCTTCATTAGAGTCCGCGTTACATAACTCATCCGCAAGCTACATGTAGATAACAGCTAGATAACTGCATTATTAGTTTTACAAATCTTTAGTTCCTGCTTTAGTTAGTCCGCAATGTTTTGATCTTTACAATCTACAAAAAGTTATTTCTATTATTAATGCTTATTATCTACAATTTTTCTACGATCCTATGTTGTTATGCTACTATGTATCCGTGTTTCCGGTAGTCAGCTAGATAGAGCTCAAAATTTTGCTCTTTCTGACTGCCGTTTTATATGTGTTTTGTCTCGTTGTATGAGCTTAGGTTATATTTCGATTCAGTTAAAAATAAATGATCATGGTTCTCTCTCTCTCTCTCTCTAGTTTTCGTACAGGAGTGACTACGATCTATGCAGCATTAATTCAATAGAAAGGTAAATTTTGTCGCCCAATTCTAAAGAATCCTAAAGACTTTTAAATTTCAAGGTATCTCCAAACTCGCTAACGCAAATGATAATTCAAAACAGTTGGTCATTTTCATTCTAGGCCACTATGCAAATCACTTAATTTTATCATCCAAATTTAGCGATAAAAAGATCATTTTGAATCACTAGTTACCACGGTACCATTAGGCTGATCCTACATCAGGCCTGACAATAGTACCCGTTAAAGTTTCTGAGAAAATATTGTAAAACCAGCATTACTTAAAAGTTTGACCTGGAAGAGATGGATCTTTTCATACGCAAGTAGACGGTGCAGCAGTCATACAGCAGCTGTATAAACAATCTAGCATCAGCGTCATGCAACTGATGCCTACAGTGGCCATAAATTCGACTTGTTGACCAGTCCTTCGAGGTCGATAGAATTGCATAGAGATCATGAATATATATCACACAGTGCAATATAGATTAACCACAAAATTAATTATCAATCAGTAAATCAACTTAAAGCGGTCATTTATTGAAGGAATCAACTTATCAACCACGATGGAGGTCGACTTTATTTCTTCTTAGTTAATCAATTGACAGATGAATTTGCTACAATAATCCCTTCCTCGATTAATCACATCTTTGCAGTTGATAGCGATAAATGGCAGCAAGCTTCGATACATACATTGAACTACCTGTGGCCTAGGGGATATCCTTTAGATGTTGACTAATTTGGGCTTTGATCCCAGGCTACTAGTTTCTGAGGCGAACAATCTAACCGTTACGTCATATCCCATTCTCAAACTTGATTGATTGATGAGGAAATCAGGAAATTGGTTCAAAAGCCAATGGATAAGCCAATGGATTATTCAACAGAAAACCAATTTACGAATTAAAGAGAATAAGTAATTAACAGTTTTACTCCGGACAGAGTTTTTTTGCTTTAAAAAATATTTATTTTATTTTATAAGTTAATACAGAACCTCAAATATCAGAATGCACTGCTGAAGCTCGTTAGCAACACTGTCCAGCATTCGTCCACTTCGAAAAGATAAATATACAATTCATTGAAAAAAAGAAACGTTTAGAGCGTGAATAATTTCTTTCCTGACAGAATGATAGATTGACTGTCAATCAAACGAAACACAATCACTGGAAGAATTTCGCCCAAACAATAACATCTGTCAAAACAAGTCGAGCTTCTTGCAGCAGATCCTGCAGGAATCATCACTGACAGCGTGTTCTAGCAGCTACCAGAACATCTGCAGAGTTCAGCAGTCTGGCTCGTAGAACTTGATAGCACTTGCTTGTCATTGACCGAAAGAGATTAGTAGAGAACCTCGTCAACAAGTTGGAACTTAAATTCAAATTGTTTCACTACAGCCGTCTACTAAATTAATGGATCTGCAGTTCTAAGGCAACTTGGCCATATTTCAGCACCTATGCCTACAGTACTTTTCATAAGCCTACATGTAACATACATGACGGTAAAATGGGCTGAGCCGGTGGTTTGTTGGCAAGGTGTTCGACAGCGTATCAGTATGTGTAGGTTTCAAATCCAGTGCTCTTCCCGACACTGACATGCTATTTGAGCAGGAAACTTACGTTAAATTTGCCCGTAGCCTTAGAATTAAGAGCAAGGCACAAACAAACATAGCAAAATCAAGCAATGAGCTGAGAATTTATATACTGACATAGTAGGAAGATAGGAACAGAAGAATACCCCATAAGATATATAGGAACTTCTATACAGTGGGTGGATAGGAAGTGGAGAACACGCGGGAATACAGGGACTGTGGTAGGCGGATAGGGACTATAGATTTAGATGTTATTGGATGTAGCGCTCCATTGAACCGACCGATGTTTGATATTTAAATTCGCAATTCATCCTTAGGGACAATCTGGAATACTAAAGACTGGATGAAATGGATCTAGCAGGCATACAACTGGAAAATAAACGCTCAATTAATTTAACTCCGCTAAATTTATCTGCAAATAAACGCTGCAAATATACGCATCTTAATAGACACGGCACTATAATTCAGAAAGGAAATAAATTGTAAAGAAAACAATAATGGAATTGACGTTGAGAGACAGATTTAGTTATCAAAGGTTAACTAGTAGAGAGAGCCTCTTAGGTTTCGAGGCATCCACTAAAGATCTCGGTAGGCCTACATTTCGAGGGCTTGACGAAGATTTGACCCTGGCAGTTATAACTTATAAGTCGTACAGTCTAACCCAGCGGTCTCATCAGAAATATTATCATTATCCACTATGTGAAGTTATTCCATCATACTTCAACCAAAGAATTACCTATAATTTTAGTCTGCCCAGCAAGATTGATAACAACATAACAAGATTGCATAACAACATAACAAGGTTGCATAACAACATAACAAAATTGCATAACAACATAACAAGGTTGCATAGCAACATAACAAAATTGCATAAAACATAACAATATTGCACAACAAAGATAGCATAACAACATAACAAGATTGATAGCAACATAACGAACTCAATAACAACAACAAGATTGCTTAACTACAAAATCTATACAGCAGTGCAATTAAAGTCCGGTGTTTACTAAATATATCAGTACTTTATATTTTTACTCGTGTTGTGCCCAGGTTGCTGAAGTCTACATAAACCGTACACTGCAAGTGTTGTTAAAGGCGACAGAGCACTAGAACCATATCAACGTCTGAAATGATATTCGTTGAGTGAGCGCCTAGGCTTCAGAAATTGCTACAAAATTTCTAAAATGAACTGAAAGGTCTATTATTGAGGTATTGAGGCTCTAATTAAACTGGGATTCAAGGGAAGATGATGACGATGATGATGGTTAGTAGTCACTATTTCAAGGCCTTTATTTGGCAAAATTGTTAATTTAAAGAAAATACCTTAAATCATTTGCAAAATTATTAGGCATTCGGCAAATGCTTTATAGAAACTGTGTTGCAAACAAATGAAAGCATATCTTACTCTAACTCAATCTCTCGCCTAGCGTCTCTCTCTGTCCCCCTCTCTCTTTCCCTATCCCTCTCCTCTCTCTCTCTCTCTCTCCCTCTCTCTCGCTCTCTCACCTTCCCTCTCTCCCTACCTCCCTTTCTCTCTCTTTATCTGTCTATCAATCTCTCTATGGCATCGTTTACACACAGGGCAGAGAGTAAATTCACGATATGAAATTGCAATAAAATATTAGTGTCAATTTAATATCACGAGGAATGCGCAGTATTGCAGGACACGTCATGATGATAGAGACACAGAGGCCTTATTTTCTACTTATAAGCAGATCTTTCATAGGTGCTTCATATTCTCACGAAATTAAATTACAAACTAGCCTCAAAAGCTACTCAACCTAATGAGTCTAAAATTGAAATTCACTTTACTCGATAAAGTAAAATTTTAAATTTTCAGTTTTAATCGATTAAGCGATTAAATTATTTAGAGCTACGAAGCTTGCAAATCCATCAAATACATTATGAAAAGTTATTCGTACTTATTTTCAAATAGCGGCTCTATTACAATTTTTCGCATCAGCTCTCTGTGCTCTCATATAATCGTATTTAACAAGTAATTACGCAAATCAACATTAGAGCAGTGTACGTTTTTCCTAGTAAATTTTACAATTCCTACATTAATAGACCCGTAATTCCTTACATCAAATAAACGAGATACATATTAAACAAAGCAATTCATGCCTCACTCACAATTCATCTGAAACTATGCTAATAAACTGATAAGAAATCTTTCTACGTAGTCAATCTGACGAACACTCAAAGGATCTCTTATGGCGTAGGCCTTTCAACAGAGAAATCGATAAGGCCACTTCCGGCCTCAGCACGCTTCCTATATTCACGAATTCATCGCCTTCAAAAGCATGTCACGTCGTAATCATTACACGCTAAAATTTAACTTACACAAATTTAACAAATAATTGTAAAATAATATCAGTTAATCCACCGACCAATTGATCCAAAAAGATAAATATCAATATTAAATATGAATTCGTGAATTCGTCAAGCACGAACTGACCCTCCACGCCGTGGATATGAGGATGCTGCTCTGGAGTCTGGGTCTAACCAGACTGGACCACTGTAGAAGTCTGTCGGCGAATGTGAGTAGCGCCAATAACAGAGAAAATGTTAGTGGAAAGGCTGCGCCGGTACGGCCATGTCATGAGAAGCGACCACCAATCGGTGATCCAGACAGCGATGAACCTGAATCCACACGGTCGTCGTCAGAGATGGAGACCCAAGAAGCGTTGGCTGGATAGATTCATCGAGGACATGCGCGTAGTAAAGGTCAATCCGAAAGACGTCCACGAACGCGGCAAATGGAGGCAATCATGTCGACAAGCGGACCCTGCAGACAAGCGGGATTTTTCGAAAAGCGGGAAAAGCGGGAGCAACGCAAAGAAAACAAGAAGAAGAAATAAGAATTCGTGAACACTTACAATTCAAATTATCTACATAAAACTAAACTAGTTAGAAATCCATTCACGAATTTTCTGTTTCTAACATTCAATGACTCTATTTCCTTTTAACTCAGAAAAACAGTTCTAGAATAGCTTTAAAAATCATAATAGATCAAAAATGAAGCAAGGAATAAAAATAATGTGAAAAGACTGCGATATATTTGAGAAGAGGTGTCTCAGGTTTACATTCAAAAATTTATTTAGGCCCCGTTTTACAAAGAACTATGGATGATGGAAACTGAATGTGAATCAAAAGGTTTCCAAATCTAGCTCCCGATGATGTCGACCATTTCTACAATCTACATTATACCTTCTGTTCTCTTTCAATATCATTCAGAGATCAGTGAAGGAATAGGGACGGAGAGACTACTCTAGTGTTCACAAAGCGAAACCTACTAGAGCTCGAAGAAGAGAATCTCCTACAATATATGCTAACATTCTTTTCAAGGCTAGATCAACTAAAATCTAATACATAAAGAAAACCATACTCTACATAGCTATTTTTTCAAATTCTATTCAGAAAAGTTACTAATATTGCCCATAGGTATAATATCACATAAATCTGTTGATTATTACCATATCTTGTCCTTTTCTTTTAAGTATTTAACTTGTATTCTTATCTAATTCTCTTTGCTTTTAAGTATTTCTCTTACATACTTATCTAATCCTCCTTATGTTTAAGTATTTAACTTAAATTCTTATCTAATTCTCCTTATTTTTAAATATTTATCTTACATTCTTATCATATCCTCCTTGTTTTCAAGTGTCTATCTTTCATTCTTATCTAATCCTTCTTGTTTTTAAGCATATCTTACATTCTTATCTAATCCTCCTTTTTAAAGTGTCTATCTTTCATTCTTATCTAATCCTTCTTGTTTTTAAGCATATCTTACATTCTTATCTAATCCTCCTTTTTTAAGTGTCTATCTTTCATTCTTATCTAATCCTTCTTGTTTTTATGCATATCTTACATTCTTATCTAATCCTCCTTATTCTTAGTTCAAAAAGATCACCTCACAAGCGGAGCGCTGTAACATTTGGAAGATGCAGAAGGAATGTTGTATGACATAACGAGACGAAGAGAAGAGCATTTAACAAGATTACAGCGGCATGTGGCTAGAGATGTAACCTCCGGGCTAACAGTGGGTGTAAACACATCTCTATGATTGCAATTATACGTCGTTCTAGACGCTAACTTAGAACACACGTATATAATCTAACTAGACACAAACAATTCATTCTTTCACGCATTAAGATTAAGTTATAAACCTTGAGCAGACGACTCTAAAATGTTTTTATGCATATATAGGTCAAGGCCACACAAATCAATACAATGAATTTGTTAATTACAAGAGACCCGGTGCGGCAATAGTAATTAAGATATTTCATTTCACTACTGACTCTCCTCTTCACCCTTTCCTTACATATTGAAAGAAAGAGTTCTACTGGTAGTCTTTACTGAGCATATTACTAACTAAACCATTAATATAATTAGTTGACTAATTTAATTGATATAGAATTGACTTTAAAAAATTCACATATATATGTATATTAATTTGTTATTTCGTGATCACTTTGCATAAGCAGAAAAAGCCTTCGACCACGAGGAATCCCCTAGACTATGACATAACATAATGGACTTGTGTTATATTATATATATATATATATATATATATATATATATATATATATATATATATATATATATATATATATATATATTTATATATATATATATTTATATATATATATTTATATATTTATATATATATAACATAATCAATCTATATAATCATACCATCATTCAATATAACATAGGCCTAATCAATTATTGCATAGAATTAGAATCAATTAATTAATTAATTATAATTAAGCAGAAGTGCATGGAACTACGACAAATAGCCTAAGCAACAGATTCTTAAGCATGAGCATCTTTCATGCCCTTGGAAGAACTCTAGAATTAATTAGAACTCTCGGTAGGTTACAGAGAGGTGGTATGGGCGATGGAGAGAGAGCAGACTGTCAGAATGTTCTTGATTCTCATAGCATTTATAAGCCCGTTGGCAATCCATTTCGATCTGAACAACGGAGGCGAATCAAGCGATATAGAGTTTACACACAACATAGCAGCACTACACTACTCTCATGCTCTCATTTGATATCAGCCTTGAACAACGCTTGCTATTATATATCATTCATAGCTTAGATCTAACAAAATGAAAGACAAATAAGGTGATGGTTACGAAAACTATAACCTAAGAGATCTAACAGATTTCAAAGAAATAAATGAAATTTAGTTACACTGATATTTGTAACAGAGTGTTGTCACAAAGTGACTAGTAGCTAGTAATATCTTATATCATGTATATAAATAGACCTATATAGCACTGAAGTTTATTTAGTTACAGGCTTATTTTAATTAGTTTTATAGTAAACAAATATTTATTTAATACGGTTAAAAGATAATTTTATAAATATTAGTTTTTGTGACTCATTCTATCCCCACCCTAGCTACTGGGATTCAAGGAAAATTGATGACGACGATGATGTGCATCATTAGTGGATATATTCAGTTAACAATAGCACAACAGGCATGACATGTATTAACTGCAGATCAATAACGCTCAAAAACAATTCGTCGATCCAATGTAAAACTCAATCTTCTGTTCAGATTTGTTAACGCTATCTTTCCGTTTCAATTATAGCTTATACTATCTAAACTTGCAACACATTACTCTTTTGAACAGAAGGCAATTAGCTGCAAATACTGAACGAAACTCAACTACATGCATACATACACTGCAGTACCAAAGTGCACTATAATCTAAGCGGACAGAGTTAATGGGCAGCAATAGATGGATAATGTGAGTTTATGCAACTTTTCCTCTTTCCTGCTTTACATTTAAGTAAAAATACAATTCAAAATTACTTACAAAAATATAATGGTCTACTTCAAGAACCGTTTTCATGATATTGCACAAATGTAATAATAGGCCTACATCTATGATAAAGCATGGGGTGTTCACATACCCTCGGTAAGATATCCGACCGCTGATCAGTATTTGGTGTTTCAAATCCTGGGCTCTCCTGTCACTGATATCGCTTTTGAGAGAGGAAACCGACGTTAACCGCTTTACAGTTTTAACAAGTAATATAACTAAACAGAAAGAACTGAACTGAAGAGTGAGATAAGCCCAAAGTTTTCCCTCTCAATTTACTAACTAGTGACAGGTCTACGGCATATAACTACTCCTTCATATATAAATACTCCTTCATATATAACTACTCCTTCATATATAACTACTCCTCCACATAAAACTACCCCTTCACATATAAATACTCCTCCATATATAACTACTCCTCCATATATAACTACTCCTCCATATATAACTACTCCTCCACATATAACTACTCCTCCACATATAACTACTCCTCCACATATAACTACTCCATATATAACTACTCCTCCACATATAACTATTCCTCCACATATAACTACTCCTCCATATATAACTACTCCTCCACATATAACTACTCCTCCATATATAACTTCTCCTCCATATATAAGTACTCCTCCACATATAACTACTCCTTCATATATAACTACTCCTCCGCATATAACTACTCCTCCGTATATAACTACTCCTCCATATATAACTACTCCTCCACATATAACTACTCCTCCATATATAACTACTCCACCTCTATATAACTACTCCTCCATATATATAACTACTCCTCCACATATAACTACTCCTCCATATATAACTACTCCGCCTCTATATAACTACTCCTCCATATATTTTTATTCTCTGCGTTTTTAGAAATTTAGCAGTTAACT